>OZ038480.1:126905895-126930895 GCA_964036315.1 Acanthosepion esculentum
AGATTGTTCTAGTTCCACGTGCTATGCCTCTTTATTTCACTTAACTCAACTCTCCAAGTTTTTGGTTCACCATTGCTGTGGCCTGGTGTTGAACTCACGACTCTTTGGGTCTAGTCATTGGATCTAACCAATGTCTTTGTCCTTTGGGCCATGTGTCTTTGAAGAACTATTTTTTTTACAAGTGCTCATAATTCAATTTTTTGTTAATATTATTTAATTTACTGCTCTCCTCATGCTTCCTAATTAAAAACATAAAAGATATCACTTGGGCTGTGTCGCGTCACTTCCAGATTACATTACAAATAAGACAGAGAAAAACAACGCATAACATACTTAGTGAGATTGAGTAAATGGATCGCTTAGGAGAAATAAAAGAAAAGCAAAATTTATTACGAGCTACAAGAGGCAGAAAGTTGTGTAGAGCCGTGATCGCCAACGTCCTGAGCGATCACGGCGTATAAAGAAAGAAAAACTCACCAGATAATATGTCCAATAGAAACGTATATAGTCAGATTTTAAAAATATACATATATGAGATGAGAAATATAATTCAAGTAAAAATAAAGATCTTTGGGAAGGAAGAACGAATGTACATTTAATATTAAAGTTGAAATAATAGAAATGATTGTAAGATCAAATGATAAACGACTGATAATGGTGGCATGTCAATGATTTAATACTCGCATTTAAAATAATAATTTAATCATGAAATAGTTATAATCTTAATAAATAAACGGCAAATTTTGTCAATCCGTCCGTGTGTCTGAAACCCTCTAACGCGATGCACAATTGCTTTACATAGAGACATATTATAAGTTTTTGCAATCAGGATGAAAATTTGCCCTTCATCTCATGCTTGAATATCCAGTATTGGGATTTGTGTCCGGAGGAGTAGGGAACAGATAAAAATTCAAATTTTAAAATAACTGAAAAAAATTAGTGATTTTAAAAGTTTTTCGTTTATATTGAGTTTAAAGTAACACGAAAACTTTGTAAATTTAAAAAATGGTTTTAAATTCAGTTGAAAAATATCCAACACTTTATGAATTGTGGAAATTAATTTTATTTCTTAAAAATGCCAAGGAGTCAGAATTAAAGGGAGAGTTCTCGTGACGTGAGGTTTTGAAGTTCTGCAGAGTTTGTGTTTTGAAGAAATCAGCTCAATAGAAGTTCCATGGTGTTTGGTATTTGAAGATCTCAATTTTCAGTCTGAATTGGAATTTCGGCCCAAATCTTAGTTTCGGCCCAAATCTTAGTTTCACCCCAAATCGTAGTTTCGGCACAAATCGTAGTTTAGGTCCAAATCGTAATTTCGGCCCAAATCGGAGTTTCAGCCCAAATATTAGTTTCGGCCCAAATCGGTCGTTTTTGAAAGAACTGGATTTATAGCCCGAATCAGTGTTAAAGTGAAGTATTGAAGTTATAGATTTATAGCCCGAATCAGTGTTAAAGTGAAGTATTGAAGTTATAGATTTTTAGCCCGAATCAGTGTTAAAGTGAGGTATTGAAGTTATAGATTTATAGCCCGAATCAGTGTTAAAGTGAGGTATTGAAGTTATAGATTTATAGCCCGAATCAGTGTTAAAGTGATGTATTGAAGTCATAGATTTATAGCCCGAATCAGTGTTAAAGTGAGGTATTGAAGTTATGGATTTATAGCCCGAATCAGTGTTAAAGTGAGGTATTGAAGTTATAGATTTATAGCCCGAATCAGTGTTAAAGTAAGGTATTGAAGTTGTAGATTTATAGCCCGAATCAGTGTTAAAGTGAGGTATTGAAGTAATAGATTTATAGCCCCAATCAGTGTTAAAGTGAAGTATTGAAGTTATAGATTTATAGCCCCAATCAGTGTTAAAGTGAAGTATTGAAGTTATAGATTTATAGCCCCAATCAGTGTTAAAGTGATGTATTGAAGTTATAGATTTATAGCCCGAATCAGTGTTAAAGTGAAGTATTGAAGTTATAGATTTATAGCCCCAATCAGAGTTAAAGTGAAGTATTGAAGTTATAGATTTATAGCCCCAATCAGTGTTAAAGTGATGTATTGAAGTTATAGATTTATAGCCCCAATCAGTGTTAAAGTGAGGTATTGAAGTTATAGATTTATAGCCCGAATCAGTGTTAAAGTGAAGTATTGAAGTTATAGATTTATAGCCCGAATCAGTGTTAAAGTGAAGTATTGAAGTTATAGATTTATAGCCCCAATCAGTGTTAAAGTGATGTATTGAAGTTATAGATTCATAGCCCCAATCAGTGTTAAAGTGAGGTATTGAAGTTATAGATTTATAGCCCCAATCAGTGTTAAAGTGAGGTATTGAAGTTATAGATTTATAGCCCCAATCAGTGTTAAAGTGATCTATTGAAGTTATAGATTTATATCCCCAATCAGTGTTAAAGTGAGGTATTGAAGTTATAGATTTATAGCCCGAATCAGTGTTAAAGTGAAGTATTGAAGTTATAGATTTATAGCCCCAATCAGTGTTAAAATGATGTATTGAAGTTATAGATTTATAGCCCGAATCAGTGTTAAAGTGAAGTATTGAAGTTATAGATTTATAGCCCCAATCAGTGTTAAAGTGATGTATTGAAGTTATAGATTCATAGCCCGAATCAGTGTTAAAGTGAAGTATTGAAGTTATAGATTTATAGCCCCAATCAGTGTTAAAGTGAAGTATTGAAGTTATAGATTTATAGCCCCAATCAGTGTTAAAGTGATGTATTGAAGTTATACATTCATAGCCCGAATCAGTGTTATAGTGAAGTATTGAAGTTATAGATTTATAGCCCCAATCAGTGTTAAAGTGAAGTATTGAAGTTATAGATTTATAGCCCCAATCAGTGTTAAAGTGATGTATTGAAGTTATAGATTTATAGCCCCAATCAGTGTTAAAGTGAGGTATTGAAGGTATAGATTTATAGCCCCAATCAGTGTTAAAGTGAAGTATTGAAGTTATAGATTTATAGCCCCAATCAGTGTTAAAGTGATGTATTGAAGTTATAGATTTATAGCCCCAATCAGTGTTAAAGTGAGGTATTGAAGTTATAGATTTATAGCCCGAATCAGTGTTAAAGTGAGGTATTGAAGTTATAGATTTATAGCCCCAATCAGTGTTAAAGTGATGTATTGAAGTTATAGATTTATAGCCCGAATCAGTGTTAAAGTGAGGTATTGAAGTTATAGATTTATAGCCCCAATCAGTGTTAAAGTGAAGTATTGAAGTTATAGATTTATAGCCCCAATCAGTGTTAAAGTGAAGTATTGAAGTTATAGATTTATAGCCCGAATCAGTGTTAAAGTGAAGTATTGAAGTTATAGATTTATAGCCCGAATCAATGTTAAAGTGATGTATTGAAGTTATAGATTTATAGCCCGAATCAGTGTTAAAGTGAGGTATTGAAGTTATAGATTTATAGCCCGAATCAGTGTTAAAGTGAGGTATTGAAGTTATAGATTTATAGCCCGAATCAGTGTTAAAGTGAGGTATTGAAGTTATAGATTTATAGCCCCAATCAGTGTTAAAGTGATGTATTGAAGTTATAGATTTATAGCCCCAATCAGTGTTAAAGTGAGGTATTGAAGTTATAGATTTATAGCCCGAATCAGTGTTAAAGTGAGGTATTGAAGTTATAGATTTATAGCCCGAATCAGTGTTAAAGTGATGTATTGAAGTTATAGATTTATAGCCCGAATCAGTGTTAAAGTGAGGTATTGAAGTTATAGATTTATAGCCCGAATCAGTGTTAAAATGATGTATTGAAGTTATAGATTTATAGCCCGAATCAGTGTTAAAGTGATGTATTGAAGTTATAGATTTATAGCCCGAATCACTGTTAAAGTGATGTATTGAAGTTATAGATTTATAGCCCGAATCAGTGTTAAAGTGATGTATTGAAGTTATAGATTTATAGCCCGAATCAGTGTTAAAGTGATGCATTGAAGTTATAGATTTATAGCCCGAATCAGTGTTAAACTGAGGTATTGAAGTTATAGATTTATAGCCCGAAACAGTGTTAAAGTGATGTATTGAAGTTATAGATTTATAGCCCGAATCAGTGTTACAGTGATGTATTGAAGTTATAGATTTATAGCCCGAATCAGTGTTAAACTGAGGTATTGAAGTTATAGATTTATAGCCCCAATCAGTGTTAAAGTGAGGTATTGAAGTTATAGATTTATAGCCCCAATCAGTGTTAAAGTGATGTATTGAATTTATAGATTTATAGCCCGAATCAGTGTGAAAGTGAGGTATTGAAGTTATAGATTTATAGCCCGAATCAGTGTTAAACTGAGGTATTGAAGTTATAGATTTATAGCCCGAATCAGTGTTAAAGTGAGGTACTGAAGTTATAGATTTATAGCCCCAATCAGTGTTAAAGTGATGTATTGAATTTATAGATTTATAGCCCCAATCAGTGTTAAAGTGAAGTATTGAAGTTATAGATTTATAGCCCCAATCAGTGTTAAAGTGAGGTATTGAAGTTATAGATTTATAGCCCGAATCAGTGTTAAAGTGAAGTATTGAAGTTATAGATTTCTAGCCCCAATCAGTGTTAAAATGATGTATTGAAGTTATAGATTTATAGCCCCAATCAGTGTTAAAGTGAAGTATTGAATTTATAGATTTCTAGCCCCAATCAGTGTTAAAGTGAAGTATTGAAGTTATAGATTTATAGCCCCAATCAGTGTTAAAGTGAAGTATTGAAGTTATAGATTTATAGCCCCAATCAGTGTTAAAGTGATGTATTGAAGTTATAGATTCATAGCCCGAATCAGTGTTATAGTGAAGTATTGAAGTTATAGATTTATAGCCCCAATCAGTGTTAAAGTGAAGTATTGAAGTTATAGATTTATAGCCCCAATCAGTGTTAAAGTGATGTATTGAAGTTATGGATTTATAGCCCGAATCAGTGTTAAAGTGAAGTATTGAAATTATAGATTTATAGCCCCAATCAGTGTTAAAGTGATGTATTGAAGTTATAGATTCATAGCCAGAATCAGTGTTAAAGTGAAGTATTGAAGTTATATATTTATAGCCCGAATCAGTGTTAAAGTGAAGTATTGAAGTTATAGATTTATAGCCCCAATCAGTGTTAAAGTGATGTATTGAAGTTATAGATTTATAGCCCCAATCAGTGTTAAAGTGAGGTATTGAAGGTATAGATTTATAGCCCCAATCAGTGTTAAAGTGAAGTATTGAAGTTATAGATTTATAGCCCCAATCAGTGTTAAAGTGATGTATTGAAGTTATAGATTTATAGCCCCAATCAGTGTTAAAGTGAGGTATTGAAGTTATAGATTTATAGCCCGAATCAGTGTTAAAGTGAGGTATTGAAGTTATAGATTTATAGCCCCAATCAGTGTTAAAGTGATGTATTGAAGTTATAGATTTATAGCCCGAATCAGTGTTAAAGTGAGGTATTGAAGTTATAGATTTATAGCCCCAATCAGTGTTAAAGTGAAGTATTGAAGTTATAGATTTATAGCCCCAATCAGTGTTAAAGTAAAGTATTGAAGTTATAGATTTATAGCCCGAATCAGTGTTAAAGTGAAGTATTGAAGTTATAGATTTATAGCCCGAATCAATGTTAAAGTGATGTATTCAAGTTATAGATTTATAGCCCGAATCAGTGTTAAAGTGAGGTATTGAAGTTATAGATTTATAGCCCGAATCAGTGTTAAAGTGAGGTATTGAAGTTATAGATTTATAGCCCGAATCAGTGTTAAAGTGAGGTATTGAAGTTATAGATTTATAGCCCCAATCAGTGTTAAAGTGATGTATTGAAGTTATAGATTTATAGCCCCAATCAGTGTTAAAGTGAGGTATTGAAGTTATAGATTTATAGCCCGAATCAGTGTTAAAGTGAGGTATTGAAGTTATAGATTTATAGCCCGAATCAGTGTTAAAGTGATGTATTGAAGTTATAGATTTATAGCCCGAATCAGTGTTAAAGTGAGGTATTGAAGTTATAGATTTATAGCCCGAATCAGTGTTAAAGTGAAGTATTGAAGTTATAGATTTATAGCCCCAATCAGTGTTAAAGTGAGGTATTGAAGTTATAGATTTATAGCCCGAATCAGTGTTAAAGTGAAGTATTGAAGTTATAGATTTCTAGCCCCAATCAGTGTTAAAATGATGTATTGAAGTTATAGATTTATAGCCCCAATCAGTGTTAAAGTGAAGTATTGAATTTATAGATTTCTAGCCCCAATCAGTGTTAAAGTGAAGTATTGAAGTTATAGATTTATAGCCCCAATCAGTGTTAAAGTGAAGTATTGAAGTTATAGATTTATAGCCCCAATCAGTGTTAAAGTGATGTATTGAAGTTATAGATTCATAGCCCGAATCAGTGTTATAGTGAAGTATTGAAGTTATAGATTTATAGCCCCAATCAGTGTTAAAGTGAAGTATTGAAGTTATAGATTTATAGCCCCAATCAGTGTTAAAGTGATGTATTGAAGTTATGGATTTATAGCCCGAATCAGTGTTAAAGTGAAGTATTGAAATTATAGATTTATAGCCCCAATCAGTGTTAAAGTGATGTATTGAAGTTATAGATTCATAGCCAGAATCAGTGTTAAAGTGAAGTATTGAAGTTATATATTTATAGCCCGAATCAGTGTTAAAGTGAAGTATTGAAGTTATAGATTTATAGCCCCAATCAGTGTTAAAGTGATGTATTGAAGTTATAGATTTATAGCCCCAATCAGTGTTAAAGTGAGGTATTGAAGGTATAGATTTATAGCCCCAATCAGTGTTAAAGTGAAGTATTGAAGTTATAGATTTATAGCCCCAATCAGTGTTAAAGTGATGTATTGAAGTTATAGATTTATAGCCCCAATCAGTGTTAAAGTGAGGTATTGAAGTTATAGATTTATAGCCCGAATCAGTGTTAAAGTGAGGTATTGAAGTTATAGATTTATAGCCCCAATCAGTGTTAAAGTGATGTATTGAAGTTATAGATTTATAGCCCGAATCAGTGTTAAAGTGAGGTATTGAAGTTATAGATTTATAGCCCCAATCAGTGTTAAAGTGAAGTATTGAAGTTATAGATTTATAGCCCCAATCAGTGTTAAAGTAAAGTATTGAAGTTATAGATTTATAGCCCGAATCAGTGTTAAAGTGAAGTATTGAAGTTATAGATTTATAGCCCGAATCAATGTTAAAGTGATGTATTCAAGTTATAGATTTATAGCCCGAATCAGTGTTAAAGTGAGGTATTGAAGTTATAGATTTATAGCCCGAATCAGTGTTAAAGTGAGGTATTGAAGTTATAGATTTATAGCCCGAATCAGTGTTAAAGTGAGGTATTGAAGTTATAGATTTATAGCCCCAATCAGTGTTAAAGTGATGTATTGAAGTTATAGATTTATAGCCCCAATCAGTGTTAAAGTGAGGTATTGAAGTTATAGATTTATAGCCCGAATCAGTGTTAAAGTGAGGTATTGAAGTTATAGATTTATAGCCCGAATCAGTGTTAAAGTGATGTATTGAAGTTATAGATTTATAGCCCGAATCAGTGTTAAAGTGAGGTATTGAAGTTATAGATTTATAGCCCGAATCAGTGTTAAAGTGATGTATTGAAGTTATAGATTTATAGCCCGAATCAGTGTTAAAGTGATGTATTGAAGTTATAGATTTATAGCCCGAATCAGTGTTAAAGTGATGTATTGAAGTTATAGATTTATAGCCCGAATCAGTGTTAAAGTGATGCATTGAAGTTATAGATTTATAGCCCGAATCAGTGTTAAACTGAGGTATTCAAGTTATAGATTTATAGCCCGAATCAGTGTTAAAGTGATGTATTGAAGTTATAGATTTATAGCCCGAATCAGTGTTACAGTGATGTATTGAAGTTATAGATTTATAGCCCGAATCAGTGTTAAACTGAGGTATTGAAGTTATAGATTTATAGCCCGAATCAGTGTTAAAGTGAGGTATTGAAGTTATAGATTTATAGCCCCAATCAGTGTTAAAGTGATGTATTGAATTTATAGATTTATAGCCCGAATCAGTGTGAAAGTGAGGTATTGAAGTTATAGATTTATAGCCCCAATCAGTGTTAAAGTGATGTATTGAATTTATAGATTTATAGCCCGAATCAGTGTTAAAGTGAGGTATTGAAGTTATAGATTCATAGCCCGAATCAGTGTTAAAGTGAGGTATTGAAGTCTTATGGAATGAGGAATTGAGGGATTCAAAGTTATTTTTGAAAAATAATTACTGTTTTCAAGCTGAACCAGAGGTTTTCTTTGTTATGGGCTTGGGGTAAAGTTAATCCTCCGCAGAAGCTAGCGGACGGATTGTGGACCTTGAAACTATCTCCTGCTAGGTGGATTAATTTAAAAAATATAAAATAAAATATTTTATTTTAAAAATAATTATTTTATATTTTATAAAATAAATATTTTATTTAAAAAAAGTTATATTTTATAAATAAACTAAACTATGTTGCTCTTAATTTGAGCAATAATGAAAATATTATTATTATAACTGATAATAATAAAACTTCAAGATCGCAAAAAATAGTTTATGCCCATTTTTTCTTTAAAGAATAGATATTCTAATCTCACAAAAATATATTTTACGTATAAAAATAAATGTGTATCTTGCAATATCTGACAGCCTCTGTTGATTAATAGTAGTTTTTATTGTATAAAGTAGGTACCTTCATGAGATCGACAGAAAATGAGCATAGCATGATAAAAATTGCCTTAAACTTGACGAAAATAATTTTTATTTGTCTAACTGTTTATGCTATAATAAAGAGGAAAGATCAAAGTATTTTTTGATTATTTTTTTACTTTTTTTTATCATTTCGATCACATCCAAAAGTGTCGTTTAAAATCATGTTTATTTTTTTTAAAAAAAAACCGATCGTCAGACATTTTTTTTAAATTTTATAAACAAAAATTTAATTTTTCCGTTTTAAATTCTGCCAAGAAATAGTTAAACTTTTTTTTAAATTTATTTTTAAAAAATTTAAAATTTAAATGTTTATTTAACATATTTAGAAAGAAAACATTACTTACTTTACGCGCTGAAAAGTGTACTTTAAAAAAAAAACACAGCGGGTCGGAAAAATAGTGACACATTCGAGGTGTCGATTGATGCTGTCAATCAGTATTGACAGCTTACGCGACCTAATTTCATCGTACGGATGGACGAAAGTGAAGTAATTTAGCTTCTTATTGAACCAACTTGCGTAACCAGTTATTAAGGGAAAATTTCAGCGTTTTAATTTTTAATTGTTTCTTAGCTTTCCATCTTTACGTGTACGATGCTTTATGAAAATTTTAAAACTAAGACTGTTGATAGAAAAAAAAATTCATAAGGTGCATACAAATTAATTTAATTATTTTAATTACTTTAATTAGATACCTTTCTTATGAAAGGCTAAGGTGTAAAATATAAACATATGCATTTATTTTATTTTATGGTATTATTTCTATTTCCCTTCATTTATTAATTTTGATATTTCATATAGAAAAAAAAATAACTGAGAAAATAAAAAAAAAAGAAATTTCATAAGATAGGTTAGGTACATAATACTTTTAGGTACCCTTATCATTTGAAATATTACACAATTTTTTTTTGTTAATTTTTCTTCAAAGTAATACGAATATTGAAAAGACTTTATTTCACATAATTACATAATCATATACACTTTATTTTATTTATTCATAACCAAGTAAGAAGAGAGGTCTAGAGATGCAATGCAATTCGTACCAGAGATTCGTGAAATATTTCCTCACAAACTCCAACCTAATGATCAGAGTCCTTGCTGCCAGATGTCACAGGATGGGGTTAACCATTTAAAGAGCAGGTCGTGCATGATATAGTCGGTAGCTATTTCACATTTGTCCAGTTGATAGTCTTCATTATCTTCTTCATAGAAAATGTTGTAATCTGGGTCAGAGAATTCCATGACCCATCCTACAAATATCTTATCAACAGAATCAACTGTCCAGATGTGTTTTATAGTATGGCCAACTATATCACCACGTAAGATTTTGTAAATGTTATCTACAAAATCTTGGGAAAAGTCCGGGAATTCTGCTTTGATGGCAGAATTGGTGTGTTCAAGGTCCTTCAATCTTTTCTGTAGCTGACGCCTTTCCTTTTTTTGATGCTGTCTCTGCTTTTCAGGATATTCTGATCCTGTGTGGTTCTGTGCTATACTGCATGGCAACATCCAAAAGGATTGTTTAAACTTTAAAGGAAAAGAAAAATATCAAAAATTTCTCCACACGTGTCTAGCACAAACACAGTAAAGGCTGACCGACAGCGGAGGACAGCATTTATAGCCAGGCAAGCCACGTGACTTTCTTTTGTTTTCATGACGATTCCGGTCTTCCGTATATTTGAATTTAAGCTATTTTTGACACAAAAAAAAACATGTTATATTAGATTTTTACCTAAAAGCAACTTTCTGATTGTAACCAGGTTTATTTTATAATCTGTAAATGATATTATCTACTTAATAATACATTGACTAACTGCAACACCATTTTGATCAATTTTAAAATATTTAACAACTTTAAGCAATAAACATAAATTTAACAATAAGAAATAACAAATAATTGTTGTAAAAACTTATTTTTCATCGAAAATGTTTTTTGCTTTCAGGAAATGTTATCCATAGTCATACAAATAAGTAAAAGCAACTAAAAGTTTTTGAAATTAAATAATATCTTTGTTTTATTGAGTTTTGTATGTTACAATTCAGAGCTGATTTTAAGGTAGACGGGTCCGAAATAAAAAAAAAAGTAAAATGGATTTGCTTTGGTCAAAGCCTTGTGCTTTTAACTAATTAGTCGCTAAATTGGAACACCTTAGAATTTCATGAGTTTTCATGAAATTACTTATGGGGGGGTGTAATAAATAAAATAAAAAAATTACCATGATTTAAAAAAAAAAAATAAACACATTTATAATAATTTCCATCATTTGTGAATAGTTACTGAAAGTTTCATGAAAATCCGACAATTATTTTTATTTTTACAAGATTTTCAAAATTAACGGCTCCCATTAAAAAAGAAAATTCAAAAAAAAAAAAACACGCGCTCATGAAGGTACCTAGTATAAAGTGACTTGTATAATAATTACAACAGAATATAATCGTCAACTGTACTTCCTTAGCATGGATCACACATTGTCGTGTATAGTATGGTCTGTTCGATTATATACAAGGCATTAGTCACGCTACAATGAAAAGCCTTTTCTCTTTTCTGATTAAAGCATATGAATGCTAAATCCTACTAATTTTACCTGACCGAAGGTGCGAGGTAATGTTTTCACCATCATTGCGGCTGGCAGAAGATAGCAAAAATAAATAAATAAATAAATTGAATACAGGACGAATCAGTTAGTGATTGTTAACTTTTAAATTTAATATTCTAATCTTGGTCTTTTTCAATTACGACATTTTTACGGAATGTCTTCCAAATGTCTGTCGTCATTGAAGAAAAAAACACAGGGATGTCACGATTTACATTTAGGGCCCGACCGTGGTGATGGAAAGCGGCCGGATAGCATTACCATCTTCCCTTTTAAAATGGGTAAGTCGTTGATTTGGGATGCGACCTGTGCGGATACATTTTCGGCCGGTAATTTGATCAGGTCCGCGGTTGAGCCGGGGTGCGTCGCCCGAGACGCTGAGAAGAAAATAATAGTTAAATATTCTTCTCTTGCTGATAGATTTTTTTTTTTACTCCTGTGGAGAGGAGACTTCAGGGGTTATTGGCCCTCATTCGATGGCGTTCCTTCGGAGGATTGGCACGATTGCGTCTCGATTAAGGAACGAGCCTCGCGAAACGGAGTGGCTCTTGCAGCGTAACTCACTGGCGATGGTTCGAGGTAATGCTTTCTCCATCATTGCGGTTGGCAGAGGATAGAAAAAAGTTATGTTGTTCTGGAATTGTCAACAATATTAACTCCACAACAAATCGCATATTTCGCGCCGATAAAAAAATAAGCGATAGGTACACACAACATATATATATGGAGGAAATAAAAGTTAAAAAAATCCACTGTTATTTTTTTTTTTTTTAAATAATTGAACGATGTACGGATTATATATATAAACGGACTGCTACATTATCCCGCCTCTAGGCTATAAATATGGGCGCACATCAACGGTCAGTTGCCCGGTATTATATATATATATATATGTATTTCTTCATTATATATATATATATATATATATATATATATATATATATATATATATACATATATATATGAAGAAATATAGTCTTAAGTTGTGCTATATTTATGGGGATAAAGTGCTCAATATCAGAAATAGAGCGTGTGTAAATATAAAAGTGAACTTAGACGTCAACACTTAGAGGCGACAGTCTGTTTCATTGCTAGACGCAATCGACAGGCTGTTTCATGCTAGACGAAATCGTTAGGTCTGACGATTGCGTCTAGCATGAAGCAGCCTTTCACTTCAATATTCACTTTTACACACACACACACACATATATATATATATATATATATATATATATATATATATATATATATATGGCCTGACGAGTGTGTTTAAACAGTCACTGCTGGGTGTTGACTTCAATGTCCACTTTTATATTTACAAACGCTTTATCTCTCAAATCGAACACATTGGCCCATAAATATAACATACCATACATCCATGTTTTTGCCATCGCGAGTGGTGTAATTGTTAGCATGCTTATCTCGCCAGAAATATTACAACTGAGGAGTGAGTTCAATCCTCACTGGGTACCTCCTACTTTCGGCCTTGTGCCACATCTACGTTACGCTTGGAAAATCACTATATATATATATATATATATATATATATATATATATATATATATATATATATATGGAAATAATTCAACACAGAGCAGTATGTTAAGTGATTCAGAATATTGCCGCTGTGCGTTGATCTCAGTGTTCATTTGCATATTTACATACACTCGACCCCTGATAGTAAGTATTTTAACCGTATAAATATGCCATACCATAAAACTATATTTTCATCATATTTTCCGATTTCTTTTTGAAATTGTAGGTCTGATGAATTGGATCGTAATTACGATTCCAATGTAATAAATTATAACCATGGAATATTAGTATTTGAGCCTTTTATTTATATATATATATATATATATATTATATATATATATATATTGTCATCCAACGACAGACTGGTTCGGTGTAGCACAGCTTATCACTGTAGCTAGACGTCCGGTTACCTCTAGCTAGGATCGAAACTCGACAGAATTGGCGTCAGTTGGAGATTCTACCACTCTGCGCACGGCAGAGATAAAGGTGAATTTAAGCATATTTATTTTTAGATAAACACACAGAGACTGAGAAAACTCGATTCGATTTACCAAAGAGTCTTATACATTTATATATATATATATATATATATATATATATATATGTGTGTGTGTGTGTGTGTGTGTGTGTGTGTGTGTGTGTGTGTGTGTGTGTGTGTGTGTGAATAAAGATAAAAAAAACATATCTCAACCGACGCGTTTATATACAATAATATTCTTTATATACAAATGTGCCCGAGAGCACTTCAAGTCGGTGTTATGTTTAGCAAACTTCTCTCGCTAGTACAATTAAGATTAAGTAGTGAGTTCGTTCCACACTGGGTGACCCATACTTTCGGCTTTATGACACATCTACTCTACGCTTGGAAAACCACTATAGAAATTTGCCCGCGAAGAAATTTACTAAAATCACATCTAACAAAAATAAAATTACTCTTCAGACACATGAAAATACTGTAGCGCGTGCGCGTTTTTTTTTGTTTTTTTTTGTGTGTGTATTTACGTTTATTTCATGGCGGATTGGTTAATCCCTTCACTTTCTGATGATGATACTCGGGTTCAAATCATACTATAGTCGATTTGAGGCGATCCAAGTTTTGGGCACCGTTGGAAAGTTCCTGGAATCCATGCCACGGATTCACCCAGTTCTTTTGCTAGCCTGAAGTCATCTTGACCGAGCGTTTGAACGTACTGACCTTATATAGTGAATTTCCAAGCGTACCTTACATGTGGCACAAGGCCTAAAGTAGGGGGCACCCAGTGAGGATCGCTGACCTTATATAAACTGTTAGTCACGCCAGGAGATGCGCTATTGTCCAAAAACTGTAAGAAGGTCAGCTCAATATAGTTGTAGTATAAACTTCGTTTTTGTTATGTGAGTTTCGAACAAACACAAATGTGCCTGAGCAGGCGACTGCAACGGAGATTGACTACCCTCCCCCCCGAGTAGACAAGCTCGGAAACGAGTAGCCCGCCATTATAACGCTTATTTCGTGATATGATAACTTTCTATGACAGTGTAAGCAATGTGCTGCCTCGTGTTGTAGACAGTTTTATGTATGTGGAGCAGTGGAGGGAAATATTTCTACCCCTACCCTCAGTGAACTTACGGCGAGACGCAGCCCTCACGAGTCGAGACTCCATGACGAGTCGAACCGAGCAGTCGTTAAGGTCATGTGTCAAATATGGCGACGCAGTACGCGTCGAACCTACTTGTCGCTTCTCCCCTAACTTTTCCCTAACCAGATTTCAAAGCTTTCACATTTCTCAGTTGTTAAGTCATGATTAGACTCGAAAAGTTTATCATTAAGACATTAAGAAATATCGACCAGGAAAAGTCATACCATTTGTCAAGTCATCAGTTGTTCCGGTATTTGCCATTTTTAATATTTTGACGACGTAGTATTCCCTTTATTTCCTTCATCAGTTTTTATTTATACATATTCATTGATTGTGGGCGAATAATTACCGGCAAGATCTGCTGAATTCAGTTTGCACAAATTACCCTCGGAAAACATGAATCCAAAACCTAACTAAAATAGCATAATAGGCTTGGATTTAACCTTGGGTGGTAGCCAGTCTAGGAAAATGAAAAATCTCTCAACTATCTCCTATTATTTTTACAAAGAAACCATGGCTTATCAACGATAATAAACGAATATTTGAAGATCGGTATCACATGAAATCTTAAACGGACATGGAAATAAAAAATAAAAACTGTTTATGTAAAAGGCAGTTAACCTTCTTACTATCCTAAATGGACTAATCCATTATTGATAAGTAGTTTTGCATATTTTTTTGGAAAGGAAAAAAAAAAGAAAATACTGTTGTAGTGATTTGTCTAGCCGAGTATTGAATACTAATATCACTTCTGACTGTGTCGACTTAAGTGTTGTGTCTTGCCAGACCCCACATCAGAACAATTGGTGACGAGGATGATTCAGTATTTGTTAACATAGCGGTGGCCAAAGTTATTTTTTCTATTTTTGTAATCAGTACGTCGGGAAAACATTGCAACGAAAACAGACGAAATCTTCAAAAAAGACTGTGTAAGCTCGTCGAAGGAGAAAAAATTCGCCTGTTATTAAGGATGTTAGGGACCATGGAACACAAAATACGTGAATTACATTCGGCCGAAAAAATCGAGTGAATTGTTATTTGAAAAAAAATACTGTAATGTTAAGTAAAATTTTCAGTGAACCAATTTCATTGTTTCCGTTTACAATACCAAAATTTTGGCTATACACACACACACACACACATATATATATATATATATATATATATATATATATATATATATACAAACACACAAGTATAGGATTAGTGTATACGGAATAAATTCCAATAACCAACAATTACTATTCTTAAAAAGTGCTCAATACAGAATAGAGCAAATATAATTATATATTCGATAATGTTGTAATGTCACTACAAAAATAGCTATTTTGTTTCAACACCTCTGGTGTCTTATCAAGTGATGTATATGCATGTATAATTTAGTGTCTTGGAATATATCATCAATACTAACTAAAATTAACTTTTGTTTGATGAGGGTTTTTTAATTGCTTATAGACTTAATCAACAATTGTGTCTCGTTACATTTTAAAATTATTATGGACTTTACTGTACTTTATCGTAAAATAATATAATATGTGAAGGTTCATGTATGTATATACCTATTGATGTATATATATATATATATGGATGGATGTGTGTATCTATATACATATGTGTGTGTGTGTGTGTGTGTGTATATATATATATATATATATATGTATATGGATGGATGTGTGTGTATATATGTATGGATGAATGTGTGTGTGTATATATATATATATGTATATGGATGGATGGATGTGTGTGTATATATATATATGTATATGGATGGATGGATGTGTGTGTATATATAGATATATATATGGATAGATGGATGTGTGTGTATATATATATATGGATAGATGGATGTGTGTGTATATATATATATATATATATATGGAAGGATGTTTGTGTGTGAATATATATATATATATATATATATATATACATATATATGGATGGATGTTTATGTGTCTATATATATATGGATGGATGGATGTTATATATATATATATATATATATATATATATATATATATATATATATATATATCGATGTCTATGTGTGTGTATATATATATATATATATATATATATATATATATATATATATAGTGTGTGCATTATATATATATATATATATATATATATATATATATATGTATAGTGTGTGCATTATGTATATGTCTTAGTGCGTAGTAGTGGTGTTTCTATCCCTCCGCCACCCATCAAACCACCCATACTAAAAAAAAATACTACACGCATGCACAACCAAAGTCCCATTCTATTACCATAATGGCAATATCTACACCCAAACTAATGGCGTCAGTATGGGAAATCCACTCGTCCCATGCTTTGCCAACTATTACATGTCCCACGTAGAAAATACGATATTCATACAAGTCCGTAAACCGAAGATATACGTACGCTACGTAGACGATATTTTCATTTTAGCGAACAACATTAAACAAATAGACACATTTAAGACCACATTTGAGAAAAACTCTGTCCTTAACTTCACTTATGAACTTAGCCAAAAAAACAAACTTCCATTCCTAGATGTCCTCGTTGAATACAGCAGCAACACTTTCATCACATCCTTATACAAAAAAACCACCAGCAAGAACTCTTGTCACCTAAACTTTAAAAGTGAATGTCCACTTAGGTATAAAATAGCTGTAATAAAAAACTTTCTAGAAAGAGCACACCAAAATTCATCCTCTAGACTACTCTTCCTCAAAGAAATTAATAACGTAAAACAAACCCTAATCAACAACGGCTTCCCTAACTATCTTATAGACCAACAAATAAGACTATTTCTCCCTAAAGTAAGTAATAATGAAAGTGAACACACAGTCAAAAATCACATACACATTTATTACAAAAACCAAATGCATAAGAATTACAAACAAGATGAATGCTTACTAAGACATATTATAAAGAAATACACCACCCCAATCGACCCAAATAAAATAATCAAATTAATTATCTATTATAAAAAATTTAAGACAGCTAACCTCATCCTCAAAAATAACAACACACCTGCTAAGTCAAAATTGCAAAGAACGAACATTATCTATTCAAATGCCCCTTAAGGAACTGCGTTCCTAACGAAACCGGACTCATAAATAATTACATCGGTTACACAACCACATGCTTATCCAGACGTCTTACGTTACACCTATCCGATCACAGCTCCATTAGAACCCATTTAAACACACACAAAAATTTACCAGACTCCATTAGAAATATACTAGTAGAAAACACAAATATATAAATTGCTTCCACCTGTAAAAAACGGTTAAAAATAATGGAGGCTTTAATAATAAAAAAGAAAAGGCCTACCCTTAACAATATTAACTACGAACAAAGCCACAACGTGCTAACCGTATTTGGAAATTAAAACACCACTACTACACACTAAGACATATACATAATGCACACACTCAATTAAGCTGAAAAATCAAATCATCCTTGATAATGGCTAAAGTTATAGCTGAAAGCGTTCGGAAAAATAAAACATTTGGACAGTTCTTACACACCCTTTGTCCAGCAAAGAAAGCTCTTGTTCGTACACAAGAAAAATTAAATAAAAAACTTAACCGTAGTACCTTATCTGTCGTTTTTAATGAAACTTGTATAAAGGAAGGATTGCTGCCTAAATATACAACTATATACATATATATATATATATATATATATATATATATATATATATGTTTGCGTGTTTGGAATTTTTGTTTTTATGTATTAGATGGTATTATTTTTATACGTATATATCTGTTTTAATGTCCTTTCTTTTCCTATTGTTTGTTTCTCTGTTCTGTTAGATCATTTTATCTATGTCTATTTGCCTGTATAAGTTATATTTTAATAAATGGTTAGAATTCGTTTAATAACACTTTCAATCTTGAATATTTCTTGGTTGTTGTATCGGAGTGTTTGTCAATTCATGTGAGTGTATGTACGTGTCTTTATCGGTGTCTGTGTGTATGGTAATTTGGATGCACCTTTCATTGTGTATGTATGTTTGTTTTGTAAAGGGTCGTGGATATATTTCCTGCCTCGTCACTTTTTTTGTGTGTGTATATATCTCAATACGTCTGCGTGCTTATGTATTATAATCTGAGTGTGTATGTATTGTGTTTTGCAAGATGTCATCCTCCCCTGCCTATGTTTAGAATTCAAATGTATCTATGTTGTCATTAAGTTCAGAGCAACACTTGATCTTAACGTTTATTCCAACTTAATTTCAATAAAAACAAATTAAATAGAATAACATATGTATTTTTATTTTTTCTCGGTAATTTTATAATTTTAAACTAAGAGATTAAATTTAATTTTTAAAATGGATAATTTTGAATTTCAAATTCTATCGTATAATTTAATACTTATTAGTTAGAATAAATTCTATTTTAGTCTAACCCTAGCATTAAGGCATTATATAGTTTTTATAAACTTACTTAGTTGTCAAATTTTTTGAATTCTCATATACTTGTATTTTGATTGGTCATTCCAACTTATGTAACAGCGTTTCCCCTGGCGAGGGGTGGTTAATTGATTTGAACCTTTTAAAACCCTTTATTCTACATTCAACTTCATCACTTGATAAGGCACCAGATGTGCTGAAACAAAATGGCTATTTTTGTAGTGATTTTATAACATATTTATAATTTTCTTTGTAGCGATTTTACAACATATTTATGTTATAATTTTCGAATATATAATTACACAAACATATATATATATATATATATATATATATATATATATATATATATATATATATATATATATATACCAGTTATGCTAGTATCGTAAACAGGGGATATGGAAAGTTCAGTGTAAGCGAGGTAACACCCGATATGTTGAAGTGCTTCACGTTCGTACAGTGGTTGACAGTAAATAGGAATGCGGAAATGAACTCTAGAATTTTGAATAAGCTTGAACAGGACTCAAAATTGACCTTGCAGGCTGTAGCGGAAGTGTGTGAAAGAATAGTGAACTTATGACACGATACGTCTGGAATAAATAAATTCGGTTCGTCCCCAAGGATACGGGAAAACAAAATTTTACAAAAACAAATCCATGTTACGAATGCGGCGAACTGCATTTCAAGAGGAACTGCCGTTTTAAGAACAAAATTATTTCGATTCTAGAAATGTGCGATACACGAGTAATGTTACAAAAAGAATAAAAGTCGAAATTCAACAGAACTGTAAACTAGACATCGCAAACAACAGCCAAAAAATAAAATTCCTAACCGTAAACTAAACATAAATAGAAATATAAAGTTTCAGCTAGACACGGTCAGATCTGTTTATTATAAAAAAAAGATATGTGGGAAAGAATTGGTAAACCAATATTAAAATTACCCCCCCCCCACCAAAAAAAAATAATTGATCGAGGCGTCACTGGGCAAAAATTGAAATTTAAAGGTAAGTTCTCATAAGTTATATCGTTTAAGGGAAATCTGTGACTGCTAAAACATTCATAATGGAATGAAGTTATAACTTGTTCGGAACAGATTGGATGCAATTCTTCATTTTATGGGATTTGGCCATAAACTCTTTTTGTAATAAAGTTGATGCGTCTTCTAGAAACTGAAAGAATTGAAAAAAATTCAATTTCCAGAATTTTCTTTTTATGAAGGGTTAGAAAGATGCATAAAAACTAACGCCAGTTTCCAGTTAAAGAGAAATGTCGTACAAATTTTTATATCAAAGTGGAATATGCTCTTTGAGCTTTTAATACAAGGAATTAGGTTGCTTGGAAAATATGCAAGTGAATTAAAGCGACTTGGCCTTCCCGACCTAGTTAAAAGCCTAGAAATTTATTACCCAAAATTAAATGGCGGTAAGGACTTTTCAAATTTGGACTTCTCAGAAGCATATTTGCAAATTCAAGTTGACGAAGAAGGTCCAGAATTATTTACAATCAATACACCCAAGAGATTATACAAGCTAATACAGATTACCTTTCAGAATTAAGGAAGCACCTGGAATTTGTCAGCAAGTAACGGACGCAATGTTGAGCGATCTAAACTTCGTTATCGCCTACTTAAATGACAGTTTCATAAAACGTGAAAATTGAGAGCAGCTTATTAATATGTAAATAAGGTATTCATAAAAAAATACGGGTTTAAATTGAGAGATGAGAAATATGAATTGTTCATGATAGAAATGAAACATTTGCGCCAAATCATCGACGAAAACTAAGAAACCAGACCCAATCGCAGTAAGTGCGATAAAAAATATGCCCTTCCCAACAATTGTCATATTTACAGGGATTTTTTTAGGTTTCGCAAATTATTATGATGCTTTTATACCGTTTTGAGAACTTCATTAAATAATTTACTAAAAAAAAACAAAAAAAAACACTAAGTAGTATTGAACGGGCAAGTGTTAAATAACATTCGAAAAAATTAAAAAGCGTCGGACATTTTGATCCCAAATTAGAAATAATCGTGTCGAGCCGATGCCGATACCGTTGTCACTATCGTTTAGTGACAACCGTATCGGTGACGTAATTTTGAATAAGTACAAAGATGGTTCTGTAAAAGCGATAGGAAATTCTGCAAAAACAGTTATCGACTGGGAAGAATTATAACCAGATATAAAAAACGTTGGGAATAAGATTTACAAGATTTCAAAATTTCATCAACGGTTCATCCTAGTGATGGACCACAGACCATGATTTACTTTTGGGTCATAAAAGGGTATCCTCACGCATACAGCGAATCGTCTACAGCGATGGTAGACAATGATGTTGAATTAAATTTTTAAAATGTAATTCCTGCCATTAAAAAAGCTAAGAAACGTCGAAGGTTTGTCGAAACTCATACCTAAATTATGTGTACTTTTAGAAGATACGGTAATTTCAACGCTAAGAGCTGGGAATAAAATTAAGAACGTTCACTGCAATACCGTACGTGATCTACCAGTGGCGCGAGATGAAATTAAAATTAAAAAAAGAAGCAAGTGAGGTCGAAATTCGAAAAGAAAATTAAAATTAAATCGAAAACAGACAATGACATTATTTTCTCAATTTGCGATGAGGTCTTAATGTATGTTGAAAGAGCGGTTATGTCTGTATCTCTTTACAAAATGATGTTGAAAGAACTTCATACTGGTCATCCAGGTATCTCTAGAATTAAATCCCTTATGCCTAGCTATCTCTACTGGCCTAATATGGACCGACATAGAGAGGTTGGTAAAAGCGTCCAGTGGTTATGTCCTGTCAGTAAAATGATCAGCAGTTAAATTTCTCCCTTAGTCAAAGACAGACATACCGTGCTCGAGATTACACATCGATTTCACTGGACTGATAAAGGGTGTCTACTATCTAAGCGTTGTCGTTAGGTTTTCCAAATCACCAGAAATTTTAAAATGAAAGAGTCTAACTTCTAAAATTACAATAAACTTTTTGCATGAATTATTTGCTAGATACGGTATTTTGGATATTATTATTTCGTACAATGTCACGCAATTCACTGCTAAAGAATTTGAAAGTGTTTGTAAAACGTTTGCGATACAACATATTAAAATCCACCACCAAGATGGAATGTTCAAACAGAACGTTTTGTAGATACATTAAAAAGGGGGAATTATAAACTAATAGATGTGAAACTAAGGATTTGGTATTACAGCAGTTTTTTTCGTGTATATCGGGTGACACCTAATCCTAGAACGGTATCAGGTATGTCCCCGGCAGAACTAATGTAGGCAAGGAAAATGAGATAGGTGTTTGACAAACAGCTTCCGAATAAAAAAAGTGGTCGAAAACCAGACAAAAAAATCCGATAGTCAGAAATACTTCAAACCCGGCGAAAAAGTATTCCTTCTATCTAATGAAAGGGAATACTGGGAAGATGGGGTAGTCGAGAGATGTATCGGAAATCACTTGTAAAGGATAAAAGGGTTTACATGAATGCATAAAAGACATCTAAATCAAATAAAAAAAAGATACTCAGACGAACATAGCATCTAAGGGGAGGACCCAATGTTAGTTCTATATGACGTTTCCGATATACCTATGATCCAGACAACTCTTGAAACCATACGCTCCAGTAACAGGAAGAGAAAGCCTACAAAAGTGTTGGTTCGTAATCCAAAAAGAAAAAAAAGTTTAACTTCCATAGGATGTAAGTTTGAAAAGGTAAAATA
Source organism: Acanthosepion esculentum (assembly GCA_964036315.1). Taxonomy (NCBI): domain Eukaryota; kingdom Metazoa; phylum Mollusca; class Cephalopoda; order Sepiida; family Sepiidae; genus Acanthosepion; species Acanthosepion esculentum. Next base: position 126,928,474 of record OZ038480.1, read on the forward strand.
TTGTGGTAAGTGCCACTTCCTCTCCTTGCTATCATGAATGGACTCATTCATTCATGAAAAGTACTCCTGGGTAATTGTTTAAAATGGAAGATAATACTATTGCAATGAATCGTCTAGCTGAGTATTAAATTATACTATCAAGACTGACTCGGTCGAGTCGTGTTGTCATTTTACAGACCCCACATCATAACAACAACAAAAAGCAGTTGAAAAACGAATGTTATGCAAATCTTTCTTCAGCTGATAAACACCAGACATGTGCCCTAAACCAATTTCCTTTCAATAGCTGCAAAGCATCTGAGAAGAATTTTCTCTGGCGTGACAAAATTTCTCTGGCCCCGATTCTGTTTTTATCCCATGCTATGTCATGAACTGTAATAATTATACACAATTTGAAAGTTCCCTTCTATATACGAAAAAATCTTTTAAGACCCGAACCCAGGAAAGATCTCCCTAAACACGTCCTCATATACTTTACACTGATGGACTAAAAGTAAAAACCGAAAGCGCCATATAATAAAAACAAACCCTGAAAGTTCATCTATCATGATGGATGGGTATTCACTCAAGAAAGGCTCTTGTCTTCTTCGTCTACTGGGACTCAAGCTCACTTCACAACTCATGTGGAACTCATATAAACGATCTATTGTTAAAGATGCTGAAACAATAATCATACTAATTGTACCGCCCTAGTGTCTCCCCCTGGTATACTTTCTTCTTAAAAGAATCAGATCAAACCAAAAGTGCATGTGTTCTGACAAGCTACGTTCCTTAGTCTCACCAACCTTGACATTTGAAACTGGGACCCGTCATTCCACCTACACGTGCGAATCTCCCCAATTCCCGTCGAATTTCATTAGTAAGAAGTTCTACTTGGACAGCTACTTCCCTAGAACCGCTGCTTTGTGGAACAGGTTCCTGGCAGGATGTTTTCCCAATAACTACAATCGCGTCCTCGTCCAGACTAAAGTTATCTGTTTTCTATGCTACATAACATCATGAACAACACTTCTTGCTTTTCTTAAGCTCGTACGACATCATAAGGTAACCGTTTACCTTGAGAGGCTGTTGTGCCTTGTATTTGTAGAAAATTAGTATAAGAACATCTGTGTCAGGATAACAGTATTTATGTAGCACTGGATTTAATAAAAGGAGAGAAAAATTAAGTATCACGTTTACTTTCAACTGAATTTTAAAAATATACTTTATTATTATTACTCTTATTTAAAATTATTAATTAATTATTATTATTCTTATTTAAAATTATTTGGAATCTCGTTACTAAATTTAGGCTTTGCTGATAGGTAAACATGTGTTCCTCTGATTACATTGTTCCGACTAACTCTGAATAGAAGAATACACACAAAAAAAGGTTAATAAAAGATACTCAGAAAGTCGATTTTATTATTAAAGTTAAACATGTATGCGCTAATGGCTAAAGGCTATAGACAGGCACATCGATGTCAGTTAATTGTTTGTGAAATGATCTTGATAAAGGGAGTTCGATTCTCACTAGAGGCTTCATATATGTAAACTTATGGGTGGCGTTGTTATCAATAAATAAAGACCGTTTAGTCAGGTGGAGTAATTGATTGCGGCATGGACTGAATCCGAATTGCTAATCCCTTTTCCCCACTCCCAGCTATCGGTACATAGCTAGACGGACATAGTTCTATAGGATTGAGAGGCAACCAGTCTTGAAGGAAAACACTGAACTCAAATCTGTAAATCTGTTAAAACATATATTATGCTGCTCAGAAAAAGATCGTTAACATTGAGTCGATCATCCTGACTACGGTTTTTGATTTTTCAAGTTCTTGATAGTTGCAAGTTCTTTACACTTTGGTCAGACATCGAGCACAGGTAAAAACCAGATTTTCTTTTATTAACACATTAACTTTTAATTATTTTTTCACAATCCAAACTCTCTGTAATTAGCAGTTTATCATTTTAGCGCATTAAACGACATTCTAAAAGAATGAACTCCATCAGGACTGTTCTATGAACTGCTATGTTAAGTGGTAATATTTCAGGACTATAAAATATCGGTTGTAAGCTTCCGCTTTCTCTTTTTATTCTAGAATTTGTAGGTAGAAGATTTATTTAGTTTCCCCTTCTAGAGGGACTTAGTCCTCCGGCCACGAGATTATTGGTTGTTCTCTTTAGCATATCAACCTGTATGGATTATTTAATGCCGAAATCTAAATAATTCTAATTTTATAATTAATTCAAGAAAATGATATTTATTCATGATCAAATTATAATTACCTTGATGCATTTATAAGACATAATTTAAGAAAATCAAACGAGGGTTGTAAACCTATTTCTCCTTACATGAAATTGTATTAATCATACAATGTTTTATTTTGTTTAATTTTTGGCAATGTATGTCAAATCTTCAATTTAACTATAAAAATGTATT
>OZ038480.1:126935895-126953395 GCA_964036315.1 Acanthosepion esculentum
CTTTGTTTCTTTCTATCTTAGACTACAACAAAATAAAATAGAGAAGACATTGGTGGAAGACTAAGAATGAAAGAAACAAATGATATAGCGTAGATATTGTTAGAAGACTAAGAAAGAAAGAAAGAAAGATAGTAGATAATATATTGGTGGAAGACTAAGGAGGAAAGAAAAAAATAAAATAGGGAAGACATTTGTGGAAGGCTAAGAAGGAAAGAAACAAATAAAATAGGGAAGACATTTGTGGAAGGCTAAGAAGGAAAGAAACGAATGAAATAGGGAAGACATTGGTTGAAGACTAAGAAGGAAAGCAATAAATACAATAGGGAAGTCGAAAACCAAGAAAGAAAAAAACCAAATGAAATAGGGAAGACGTTGGTAGAATATTAAGAAGGAATGAAACAAATAAAATAGTTTAGCCACTGGTGGAAGAATAAGAAGGACAGAAAAAGTAATATAGCGAAGTCATTGGTGGAAAACTAAGAAAGAAAGAAAAAATAAATTAGGGAAGACATTGGTGGAAGACTAAGAAATAAAGTAACAAAGAAAATAGAGAAGACATTGGTGGAAGGCTAAGAAGGAAAGAAACAAATAATATAGGGAGGACATTGTTGGAATACTAAGAAGAATAGAAACAAATAATATTGGATAGACATTTCTAGAAAGACTAAGAAAGATAGAAACAAGAAAATAGAAAATACATTGGTGGAAGGCTGAGAAGGAAAGAAACAAATAAAATAGGGAAGACATTGGTGGAAGTATAAGAATGAAGGAAAGAAAGGAAATAAAGTAAATACTGTTGGAAGACTACGAATTAATGAAACAAATAAATTGGGAAGTCATTGTCGAAAAGTAAGAAGGAAAGTAACAAATAATATAGGGAAGACATTCGTGGAAGACTAAGAAAGAAAGGAACAAATAAAATAGAGAAGACATTGTTGGAAGTCAAAGAAGGAAAGAAAGAAATAATATAGGGATGACATTGTGGGAAGACTAAAAAGGAAAGAAACAAATAAAATAGGGAAGACATTCGTGGAAGACTGAGTAAGAAAGAAACAAATGAAATAGAGAATACATTGTTGGAAGACTAAGAAGGAAAGAAACAAGTAAAATAGGGGAGATATTGGTGGAAGATTAAAAGAGAAAGAAAAAGTATTATAGAGAAGATTGTGAGAATACTAAGTAGGAAAGAAACAAATAAAATAGGTAAGACATTAGTGGAAGACTAAGGAAAAAAGAAACAAATAAAATAGGGAAGACATTTGTGGAAGATTTAAAAATAAGGAAACAAAGAATATAGAAAAGACATTGGTGGAAGAAACTAAGAAGGAAAGAAACAAATAAAATAGGGAATTCATTAGTGGAAGACTATGAATAAAAGAAACAAATAAAATAGGGTAGACATTGTTGGAAGACTAAGAAGGAAAGAAACAAAGTATATAGAGAAGTCATTGGTGGAAGACTAAGGAGGAAAGAAACAAATAATATAGGGAAGACATTGTTGAAAAACTAAGAAATAAAGAAACAAAGATAATAGAGAATGCATTGGTGGAAGACTAAGAAGTAAAGAACCAAATAAAATAGGGAAAACGTTGATGGAAGTCTAAGAAAATGCAAAAAAGAAAAATGAGCAAATACAATAGAGAAACAATGGTGGAAATTTAAGCAGGCTAATACATAGAATCAAATAAAATAAAGGAAAATAAAGTGAATTATGTAATAATATAATTTTCGAAAGAAGGAGTTATTTTTGAAATGGCTATAAAGTAAACCGATCAGAATAGAGAGCATGGAGTATTGACGAATGAAATGAATGAATAAATCAAAAAATGAATGAAGGAAGGAGGGGAAAATGGGTTAAAAATCATGCAAAATGACGAGTAATGATGAAGGCGCGAACGAATGCACGAATGGATAAAAGATAACTGGAGCAATTGTATGCATGAATATTTTGTGTCTGAAGAAATGTTCGTAGTATTCTTTTAAAATTAATTTCAAATGTAATATCTATGTATTTGTACACGGACTTATTCTACCACCTAAACTATGTGCTATTATCTTTCACATTACTTCCCCTTCTTTACAGCAACTACATGATTACCTATTTCCAGAATTTAACATTTTTTTGTTGAGGAACTGTTTATGGTTGATTTACAGGCCGCTAGAAAATTGAAGTTCTCCTCCGTAACATTATTTTATACGGATCAAAATAAGTGCATGAGCTGATGGGCGCGGGTGTAGCAGACAAACTCATCCAAGCAGAAACAATTCCTACTAGGTTTTAAAATAGATTTGAATTTTAATTTTGCCCCGATGGAAGACGACACCCTTCCCATTTGCCAATTCCAAACGCTTTTCACCAATTACTGCCTTTAATCGGTCTAATTCGGATTTAATGAAAATGCTCTTTCAATCCCACGGGAAAAAAACAGACATCATCTTCAGGGGAGTAGTGTCTCATTTCCTTTTTCTACATGAAATTCTCTTTCAACATTGCTGAGAACTATCCATTATTCATCGCTTGGGATCGTTAAAATGCGGTCCACTATGAATAATGAGGGCCCCAAATATTGTAGAGTTCTACCTATCCAAGTCTTTTCAAATGACTCATATGTAGATTATCTCTGCGGTGTCGAGGGTCGATTAACTTGAATTATTTTTAACCAGCGTTTCGTTTAGATCATCAAAGACGACTGCAGGTCTCCTACGAAACCAGGTTTTTTGTTTTTTTTTTTACTTCTGAACTGTTTGAATTAATTACGAACTGTTTTCTCTACGGTACCATTGATATAAACGACACATACTGATATTTGCTGCTTGGACACCGTCTTTACTTTTTGGAAATGTAAAAAAGCTTCAAAGAACGAAAATGCATCTTATTGTTTCTTTATTTTCACTTTTGAAGCAAAACTATTTAACTTTTACATTCCACACACGAATCGTAGAGAAAGACGCTTTGAAATGTCACCTTTCAGAATGTGTATAATTTCAGTCATGTTTGAAACGAATCCACGTGTTTATAAACCATACGAACATTACAACCTGACAGAAGAAAGAAGCGAATTCGTATTCGTTTAAATCTGGGTTGCTTTCGTGAACTTTTCTTGGATGGAAATCACACATAGACATTGGTAGTCTATTGATTTGATACTGCTTGTAAAAACTTCAATTTTATTAAAAGAAAATCTTTTATCAGGGAAATAATATAACCCAAATAATAACAACCAATAATTTCAGTACGAATAAAGAACATGAATGATCGATCATATAATAAATAATAGTAGACATCCGTTTATGTCGCGAGATAAAGGCAGCGCCCTGTTTGATCAAAATTCAGTGATTTGGTGGTGGAACTGGAATAACCTATTCAGAGCGCAGGAGGAGAGAAAATGAAATAACCAACCTCTTGCTACCTTCGGCAGGTTGTGAAGCTATAATGAAAATTTCTGTTATGATGTACCCAAAACAATTGGAGTAAGTTGACTACTATTCACGTGTCGTAGAACAAAGCTATACAAAAAAAAAAAAAATAAATAAAATAAAGCCTACGATTCCATCGCTTGGCTTTGCAAATATTTCACGAAAGATGTTTTCTGTTTCAGGTCGAAGGTCTTGATGGGAGTAGGGCCACAATACAAGATCTCCGGTTACAAACGTAAGACCGTGACGTAGAAACGAAGATAGATACTGACAGAACAACCAAAGCTAATCGCCCAGGCATCGCGATCAGAGGCCACAAAAACAAAATGTGCTTTCTTATTGACAAAGCAGATCCTGGGAACTATAATGTATCTTTAAAGATCTTTAAAAACTATGAAAATTCAAGGATCTTGAAGTGGAAATCTCGAAATTGTGGCACATGAGAACATCAACAAATCCACTTGTAGTTGGTGCCCTAGGATTGATTTGAAAAGATTCCAACAGATTTATTGAAAGGATACCTGGTAGCGCAAGCCTTAAAAATACAAAAAGTTTGTACTCAAAAGTTCAGATCACACATTACGAATGTCTTTATCTACGTAAAATATGTGTGATCTTATGATTATTTGCTCAGTGGAAAATGTCATGAAGCCATTTCTGACCTTAGGTCTCTGGTTGGGATCCGGAAAGATATGAGTATACACCAGAAATCAAAGAAAACGAAATAATAATAATAATAATAATAATAATAATAATAATAATAATAATAATAATAATAATAAACTAAAATACTGTGTTAGCCCAAGATGCAGATTCTGTGACAAATATCCAGAAACCATTGATCATCTTATATCAGGTTGCACGATATTGGCACCCACTGAATATAAAACCCGGCATGACAGAGTGGGCCAATATCTGTACTGGAAAATTTGCAACTCCTATGGGAAGGAAACTGGAAGAAATTGGTACGAACACCACCCTGACCCGGTTACGGAGATAGGACCTGTTACAATTCTATGGGACTACACAATACACACTGACAGAACAATCAAAGCCAACAGCCCAGACATTGTTATTAAAGACCACAAACAAAATAAGTGCCTCCTTATTGATATGGCAGTCCCCGCAGACTGCAATGTGTCTTTGAAGATATTCGAAAAACTGTCAAAATACAAGGACCTTGAAATAGAAATCTCAAAAATGTGGCACATGGGAACATCAACAATTCCTGTTGTAGTTGGAGCCCTTGGACTGGCTGGAAAAGATTCCAGTAGGCTGATTGAAGGGATCCCTGGAAGTCCATGCCTCAAAGAGATACAAAAAATTATTCTGACAAGTACAGCCCACACTTTACGAAGGGCTTTATCTATGTAATTATTATTTTTTTTTTTTTGCAGTGGAAAGTGTCATGATGCCATTTCTAACCTTAGGTCCCTGGGCGGGACCCGGAAAGAAATGTGTAAACGCCAGATATCAAAGGAAATAATAATAATAATAATAATAATAATAATAATAATAATAATAATAATAATAATAATAAGCAAAAGCAAATGCAACCGACCAGATACAGAAACGATGGCGAGATAAACCGCTTCACGGTCAATATTCTGCCCGTACCAAACAAGCTGATGTAGAGAAAACAACGTATCCATCAGTGGCTACGTGGTGCAGAATTAAAAGCTGAAGCCCAAGGTTTTATCCTTGCTGCACAGAACCAATGGTTGTTCCCTATAAATTATCAAGCACTCATACTAAAATATTGTGTTAGTCCAAAATGCAGATTCTTTGATAAATATCCAGAAACAATTGATTATCTTCTATCAAGTTGCACTGTATTGACACCCATTAAATATAAAACCCGGCATGACAGAGTGGGAAAATATCTGCACGGGAAAATCTGCAACTTCTACGGAAAGGAAACAAAGAAACTGGTATGAACACCACCCAGACTCGGTTACGGAGATAGGACCTGTTACAATTCTATGGGACTACACAATACACACAGACAGATCAATCAAATCTAACCGCCCAGACAATGTTATTAGAGAGGGCAAACAAAACATTGCCTCCTTATTGATATGACAGCCCCTGCAGATTGCAATGTATCTTTGAAGATATTCAAAAAGCTGTCAAAATACAAGGACCTTGAAATCGAAATCTCAAAAATGTGGCACATGGGAATATCAACAATCAGTGTTGTAGCTGGAGCCCTCGGATTGGTTGGAAAAATTTCCCTAGACTCATTAAAGGGATTTCTGGAAGCCCATGCCTTAAAGAAATACAAAATATTGTTTTCTCGAGTACAGCCTACACCTTACGAAGGGCTTTATCTATGTAATATGTGAGTGTGTGTGTGTGTGTGTGTGTGTGTGTGTGTGTGTGTGTGTGTGTGTGTGTGTGTGTGTGTGTGTGTGTGTTTTGTTTTGTTGTTTTTAATGATCTGTGGAAAATGTCATGATGCCTTTTCTGAGCTTAGGTATCTGGGGGTGGGACGCGGAAAGAAATGCTTTCACACCAGAAATCAAAGGAAATAAAAAAATTATAATAATAGAGTGGGGTAATACATACACTGGACAATGTGAAAACACTTTGGAAAAGATGTTAATAAGCAGTGGTATGAACATCACCTAGCACCGGTTACAGAAATAGAAGACATCACAATTCTATGGGACTACGCCATCTTTACAGACAGGAAGACTGAAGCAAATAAGCCAGACATAATTCTCAAAAAACGAAAAGAAAAAAAATCAGGCTTACTAATTGATATGTCTTGCCCAGCGCACTGTAATATAGCAACCAAAAAAATTGAAAATCTGTCAAAGTATAAAGACCTTGAAATAGAAATAGAAAAGAAAATGTGGAAATTGAAAACAAGAATAGTATCAGTCATCGTAGGTGCTCTTGGAATGATAAAAAAAGGAACACACAAATACACTGAAAAAATCCCTGGAAATCTCAGCGTAAGAGAAATACAAAAATTGTCTTGGTAAGTATAGACCATACACTAAAAAGGACTTTGTCCATATAAAGCTAGTGAAGTTATGGGAATTAGAAAAACAAATCATCAAATGTAACCATAACAACATACCACTACCTGCCTTAGGTCTTCAAGCAAACTTGCTTGGTTATATATATGACCATAGACGAAATCGAATATTAATAATATTATTAATAATAATAATAATAATAATAATAATAATAATAATAATAATAATAATAATAATAATAATAATAAATGATCTGGCGTGACATAAATGATGACTTTCAAGTATTTTGTCCTTAATTGTTTAGTGTTGTTAAATATATGTTTTGTCGTGGTGAATTAAGCAGGTCAGCATGACCCATAGGCATTGACGTAGTTTGTGTCGCAGTTCATGCGTGAGAGTATTGAAGGAATTACATGGCCGCATATCGAGAATGTTATTCTTTTTATGTTTGAATGACGTGGCAGCCAAGGTGTCTTGGGAGCAACATGTCGGTACTTGTGAATCGGAGCCGCAATCGGAAACCGTGTGCACGGATTGGGTTAAACCGCCAGAGGAGTTCAGTTGGCTCTTTTACTTAAATCATAGCTGGATAGGGCAAGAGTGGAATTATGACTTTCTTAAGGGTATTAATGTGAAAGTGAATATAACAGAAGAGAGCGAAATTTGAACTCGATACGCCAGTTCCAATTTCTGAGCTGATAAACGTTAATTAATCCTTACATTCAATGGCATCAGCTGTTGCTACTAAATGAAGTTAAAAAGAATACTTTTAAAAACAAAATGCTGAACTGATTTTCTTTTTTAGGGGGCGGGCGGTAGGTGTGGTCAAAATGTTTCAGACGATCAGTATTTTTTCCATCTATATATATAACAAAGTGTAAGCTACTTTTTTTTTGTATTTTTCAGGATAGAGCACTGTCAAACACTTTCAAAAAACCTGCTTAGTCAGTCACTTTCAGCGTTAATAATAATTACCCTATGTGATCATCTATTCATGAGAATTATGTTGATAATTTGGATAGTGATGATAGTGAAGCATTATCCTCGACTTTTATCTCATTCATAATATCCAGCATTTTCTGATATATTTTTTTTTTAAAAAAGGAGGGTTTTTTTTTAAAGTGTTGGGACTTAAAATATTAGCATGAAAATATATAACGCCATAATTTACAGACAAAAAATAAACTTCAATTTATTTTGGGAAATATTAAATTATTTTACTCAACATCTCAAAAATTATGGCGTAACAATTTTAACTTTCTCGATTTACATATATATTTGTTAAAACTATTGATGGTTTTAAATTACGCATTATCTCACTATTGATTGTAGCCATGTCATACGCATTTCCATAGCTTCAAAAAATATGAGATTTACGGTAATGAAGAAATACTTGATATTTTTTTGTCTCTGCTATGGATAATTCTTGTCAAGGGAGAATTGGAAGAGTTACCCAATAAGATATATTTTCTGAAAAGAAATATTTTTATTGGTGAAGTTGTCAAGATTTCCATTTCAAAATGGCGTGCATGAGAATGATGAAAGCATTGGTCGTGAAGCGCATTCATGATATGTCACATTGCTAAAGTTGAAATATTTACACGGCTTGGAACTCACATCGTTTAATACTGTTTGCGTTAATTCCACAGAGGTCCTTGAACATTAAAAGTGAAAATCATCCAAGGAACATCAATTCAGATGATATGGAGTCATTTTTTTCGATTTTTTAAGCTTTCACGAGCGGTGTTTATATTTGAAATTGACATCCTGAGTAGGCACGTAAATAATTATAATATAATCTATTATATTTATATTTTATTGAGTAAAAATACTCAGTATTAACGATAGAAACATCATATTTAAAAGTAAATAGCAACTCAATACATCTATATATATATAAATATATATATATATATATATATATATATATATATATAGATAGATAGATAGATAGATAGATAGATATACACACACACAGACACACACAGACACACACACACACACACACACACACACACACACACACACACACATATATATATATATATATATATATATATAAACTGATTTAAAATATGATTTCTTCGTGACACAGGAATTACCATGTTTCAAAAACCGAAGGTAAAAACTTCAAATTTAATATATATATATATATATATATATATATATGTATGTATATATATATATATATATATATATATATATATATATATATATATATATATATATATATATATATATATATAACTGATTTAAAATATGATTTCTTCGCGACACAGGAATTACCATCTTTCAAAAACCGAAGGTAAAAACATCAAATTTAATATATATATATATATATATATATATATATATATATATATATATATATATATATATATATGCACGTGGCCGATTTGTTAGAACGGTCGCTTTCTGACACCGTGAAACCCGGGTTTGAATCTCACCATGATCGATTTTTTGTTATCGTTCTAGAGTGGGGACGATCCCACCGTGCGGGACCTTAAGAAAGTGCCTGAAAACCATAACACGGATTGATCCAAGCCTTCTAAGCGAAATTGTACAGATGAAACACTAGGGCCGGTCGATAGCATGAAGTTACAAGTCATCGTTACCGAGGCTTTGAGCGTGATGTTGTTTATTCAGATTGTTGATCATTCTAGATAACACGCTCTCTCCCAGATCTCGGTAAAGAAAGTCTGCTCAGTAAAAAACACGCAAATATGCCTGAGTAAGAGTCTGCAATAGGTATTGGCTAGCCCTAGTAGACGTGTATCCTCGAATACGAGTGTCCTGCTATTTTATATATATATATATATATATATATATATATATATACATATATATTATATTATATTATATTAATATATATATATTATATATCATATATATTATATATATTATATATTTTATATATAGTCAACTTTAATCTACTGTCCGAATGTCAGATATCCGCCTTCTCAAACAAGTCTTCTCGAAGCTCGCATCTGGCAAAAGACCACGCGCTTCCCCATGCCGAGGATTCAAGGATCAGTTCAAAAAAGCTTTACCGAGGTGTTCCCGGGACCTATCTAAGCCCCAAGAGGAGAGAAAATGAAATAACCGACTCTCTTACTAGCTTAGGCAGGTTGTGAAAATATAATGAAAATGTCTGTTATGATACACCTCAAACCATTGAAGTAAGTCGATCCGGTCCATTGAAGAATCAATTTGAGAAGAAAAATTCACGAAAAACATTCTTCGAAACAGCAGAGGACAAATAGAAGAGAGGAAAAGTGCCCAAAGAATAACTAGAGATCTCTATAACTTGAACCCTTCTACCCAGGCATGTAGAGGCTGCGTCGGTCTCTTCAGATCCAACATAGGACTCATTTCGATCAGTAAGAAATGTCGATGAGCACCCAAATACTTGGCAACCAATTCCGACAACGACGATACATATATATATATATAGTGTAGGTAATAAATCCATTGATATATAATCCAAATGAATCCTAATAATATCAAATCTTAAAACTGATCCGCAAAAAAGAGCTCAATGTATTTATTATAACAAAGCATATAATTACACAACAAAATCCAAAATTACCTCATATTGGCATATGTGTATTTCAGCCAACGCGTAGTACGTCGGTCTTATTCAACTAATATTCTGGATGAGAATACGTTGTATTGAACTACAATTTTAAAATATTATTTTTATTTTTAATTACTAATAGACTATATTTCTTTTTAAAAACAAATAAATGTAATAGAACTACTTAACTTATTAAAAATTATTATTAAATATCAAATATTAGTAAGTATATTACAGCTTATTTATATTTATATATATGCGTGTTAGTATGGTACATTATGATACCCGAAAAAGAAGTGACGATGATGGGGCAAAAGTAATTTAATTTATTGTCATTATTTTCAAAATTTCCAACATATTTTATTTATGCATAGCTTTGTCTTTCATTCCAAACTGAAGAGGACGCAAAGAGATGCAATTCAATGTCTAATAAATTAAGCTGGGTTCTTTAATGCAAATTAGCATTTGAATTATTTTAGTTAGGGATAAATTCATGCTTAAATAACAGACGACAATGATGTCAACGGTTTTCGTTTAATTTTTGAACATTTTAATAGTCATATTGTTTAGCTTAGGAAAATAATCATCCTTTTAGCAATGGAAATATTTGAAAAAATCAGAGGTAAATTTTGGTAAGATTCGACAGACGAGCATCATCGGATGCGAGTGGCCAGCCATCATATATATATATATATATATATATATATATATATATATATATATATATATATATATATATATATATATATTGTGCTTGTGTATTTATGCAAGTATAAAACGAAAGAAACTATTAGCAAATGTTCAAAGTGTAATTCCGCCTCCATTAAAGCTGCCAAACGAAAAAATAAATCCTGAATCGATAAAATGAACCAAGAACAAAGAAAAAATAACAAAGGAATGGTATTAAATCATAAAAAGAAACGGAAAGGCAAACAAATAGTTTGGCAATGACCCAAAGTTTTCCGTGCCTCTAGCAAATAAAGAAAGACGAAGCAGTGCAGCAAATCTAAGCAACGAAAGAGGGCACTAAGTAAAGTAGGTTCAAATCATTTTCCCAAGTTACTCGCAGATCAAAGTTTCGATTCTAAGGAAATAAATTATACTCACCATAAACCCTTAAAGTTGTCTGTTTCTTAACATAATTAATATTTACTCTGTTTTTGCGTTGAGCTATCTGGATTATATGCTCCCTGGAATTTTCCTTTCGGAAATACCAAACTGTTGTGCTGTCCTCCCTCTAAAGAGTCTATGTTGGACTCTTCCGCCTACTATAATATTAGTAGGAGAGAAGGCCTTGTGGGAACAGTTGATTAGATTGAACTGTCGATTAGATTCAATGCTGGGTCAACCGACATATTTGTCTACTTGTATTTTCTACAAGTATATTTCCGTTAAAGTCTGGTAGGTTTTTGTATGTGTATAAATAAGTCCTAATCGAGCTATGGCCGGATAGACGTAACGTAAGTTTTCTACAGAGGCAAGTAGTATGCGTGACCAATGTAATTATGTATGAGTTTTGCTTGATCAGCAACCCAGTTCCTTAAGGGGCGTTTAAACTTGGAAATAATGTTTGTTCCTTGTAATTTTGATTTTGCAGGCTTGTTGCTATTTTTGATGATAAGTTTGGTTGTTTTAAATTTTTGTAGTAGATAATTAATTTAACTTTCTTGTCCAGGACAACTGGGGTTGTGTATTTCTTTATATTTACAAGAGAAAATTCGTCTTGCTTATAGATAACATGTATTTAGATTTGTATAAGATGTTAGTTATTGTTTTAGACTGTATTTTCAGTATCGTTATTACATATTTTAGAATTAAATATCCTAATCTCGTAGTCGATGAGGGAGTTAGAAAAACCATTGTTAACTAGTGCCTGTTTTGTGTTATTGACTTTTTTAAGAAAAGTGAACGAAAGGATGAATTCTCTTGTGCGCTATTAAGGAATTTTTCATATCTACTATTTTATATCGAATTGAGCATTCAGTCTTAAAATTAATTTGGCAAGTTTCTGCTAGTGTTTTTTTATATAATGAAGCGGTGAATGGGTTATTACTGTATTCTACGAGAACGTCCAAGTATGGGAGTTTATTTTTTAGTCAGTTCCTACGTAAAGATAAAGACAGTTTTTTCGAATTTGGTTTTGAGATTATCAGTTTGTTGTTCGCTAAAATAAGATATCGTCTACATAGCTGACATATAGTTTGGGTTTATTGACTTACTTAAATATCGTATTTTCTACTTCGAACATGTCGAAATTGGAGAATCACAGGCTGAGTAGATTTTCCATACAATCACCATACGTAGATATTGCCATTACGGTCGTAGAAAGGGACTTTCATTGTGAAGACATGCAATAATCTTTGAGGATATTTGCTTTGATGGATGGAGGTTGAATGGGATTATTTGTATACACAGAGTTAAGGATTATACAATTTAATTTTGAATTTAAATTTATTTCCCTTTAATAATAATTATTGATGATAAAATATTTAGATTTTTTGATAATTGAATACTAAAGTCATCACCTAATATTAATTTGAAAAATTATCTTTTTTTAATTTTTTTAAGGAATAATAAGTACACACACGCACATATATATAAATATATATATATGTGTGTGTGTGTGTGTGTGTGTGTGTGTGTGTGTGTGTGTGTGTAAGTATGCGTAAACATTTAAAAAGATATATGTAGGTATTAATATATGAAATTACCCGTGTATATCGGTACATGTGTACCTGTATGAGTGACTGCACATGTAAAAGAACGTATGTATATGTGAAACATGCATGGGTGTGTATACAATATATGACAAAACAAGATCTCTAATATTACCTTCAAATATCACTCCATATTAACTTAAAACTAAACTTTAAGTAAGAGAAATTACTAATCTAAAAATAGTCGCAAATTAAATTCATGAATAAAATTCAAACTGATAGAGATATCACCTTAATAATCAATTACAACTAGAAGTAAACTTATATTTTAAAATAAAAATTTAGTATTTTAATGTAAATTCTATGAATATTTTTCTAATCGTCTATTTCATATTAAATCCCCAAAATTTTTGTAATAAAGTTTTAAAAAAAAAATTAAATCGCTAACAAACATCAAATTAAATTCCTTATAGACTGTTTAAACATTCAAATTTATGTCAAACATTATAATATTTATGAACTCTCAAAGCAAAACAACAGCGTCTATTTCGGGCCTTTCATTCCAAATAAATTTAGTGACACTTTCTCTCATGACTTCTATCTCTCTTTTTCTCTTTATGCCTTTTTCTCCTCTCCTCCTTCCATATCAATATATAACTTCCGTTAAGTTAACCGATTTAATGTGTCAATGTCTTGACTTCCTCAAACAATTTAAATTTGAAAGAATAGAAATTTTACATCTAATTCAATCATGTCTCTTCCCCCTCACTTCCTCACTTCGTTAATTTACATATGCTTAGTACTGCCCGTCAAAAATGTGTAAATTTCTTTTCATTTTTTGTTTCAACATTTGGAAGTAAAGTCTGATGATCCGCGGTCTTTTAAAAGGGCTGTGGCGAAATAATTTATTACATGGAACCTTAAAGTGTTTTGTTTTTATTTTTATTTAAATTATTAGCTCTGATTTACATTGAGCTCTCTGGATTTTATTCTCCTTGGGTCTACCCATACGGATTACCTAGTTTTTCGTAAACTATATATATATATATATATATATATATATATATATATATATATATATATATATACATTATTGGAAGTCAGATATGTATTCTTCGTACTTAAATGTGCATCAGCATATCCCTGTGAAACGTTTCGGAGTGACATTTTAGTTTTATTTAGTGTCGAACGCAGATAGAATAAAATTGGCACCCATCCTATTTATGCTTTAACGCGCCGGGACCCCAACCAAGATATTTCTATATCCACATTTTTTTTTTTAATCGTATCACCCCAAGCAAGGCCGGAGGCCACTATCACGCAAGGGGTTAAAGAAGGGTTGGAGGAAGAGCAGATAGGAGTGGAAAGGGAGGGGATGTGGTGAAAGAGAAAGACAGTGGGTCGATCAAGGCAAGGGAGCCACAGAAGATCCGGAGCGAGAGCAGATAGGAATGAAAAATGAAAGGATGTGGAGAAGGTAAGTGGATAGATCAAGGCAACTGGAGATGACGATTGACGCTACACTTAAACAGTTGGACATTGTATTTGTCAGGGAAACATTAATAGGGAAGGGAGTTCCATAGGCGAGATGTGCGAGACATGAAGCTATTGGAGTAGAAGAGACGTCTACATCTAATAGTTTCCACGGTGTAGGGGTGGGAGCGGGATGCCAGCCTCGTGGGGCGTTTAAATTCACGAGGCCTGGGGACAAGCGAACGCAACTCCTCAGAGCAATTACCGTGGAAGTACTTATAAAAAAGGCAGAGCGAGGCAACATCGCGTCTGTGAGAGAGCGACTGCAGACGAGATGACAGATCAGTGCCAATCACGTTGCCTATCCGTCTCTGGATCTTATCAAGGACCCCGAAGTAAACAGCAGGGGCCCCAGACCATATATGGCAGCAATACTCCATGCAAGGGCGATATATATATATATATATATATATATATATATATATATATATATATATATATATATAATTGAATAATATAGACATATTATATCTATTTATTTTTAAAAGGATCCGTTCCCATTCTCTTATCAGTTTATTGATGTTAAGATGAAATTCATCGAGGAAGGCGCCCGAGTTTTTCCTAACAAAGTACTTTCTATCTCCTCCAAGATCATCCTCTGGGGTGAATTACAAAGCAAACTACTGTGATAAGAATTACATTTCCAGAACGCGCTCTGTGATACTTATTTTAAAATTTATCCGTTGTAGCCATGGAATTATTTCCAAAATAAGCAGAAAACTCTTCGAACCTCCGAATCGCTGCCAAGGAACTACGTAACCATATTCGTAGAAGTATAAAAAAGCGGATAAAACCAATATTTTTGTATTAAATATATCTTATTATAATTCGAAATTACAGAAAATTCTCAATGATCATACCAAATTGTAAAAAGTCAGTCCTACTAACCAACTGAAATTAAAAATTAATAAACTGATTATAGGCAACAACGTAGAACAGGCCAACTTAAAACTCCCCAAAATAATCGGATACTACAAACCAGGATACATATATGGAAGCCTAATTGTTCTTCGCCTCATATCCCAAATCGAATACCAATCCCATAAGAGGCAACATCGAAATAACTTATCCAACTTTAACCTAAAATTCGTCAACACCACTTCTAAAACAATAAGAGATAGCAACAACGGGACAGAGGTAAGAATAATCAAAATAGATTGTAAAACATGCCCAATGACGTATTATAGGCAAAACATACGGAAACTCAAATGCCATCGAGGACACATGGCACAGTGGATAAAGGCGTTAGTTATATCCAGTGAGAGGACCGAAAGTGTGAGTTCAATACCCGGTTAAGGCAGTGGAGAACTAGGAGAGGGGAATTAACAGGAGACAAATGACATTCATTAAACATGGCACGTTGAACTAGAACAGTCTACTCCAGTGAGCGAAATAAAGGGTTCAGTTCGACATTCCAACAACCTGAAGAACGCCGGAGCGTATAACGGCCCAAACTTTGTAATAAATATGGCGACACAGATGACGATAATAGTCTGAATAATGTAAATAGTATACATAATACCTCATCTCAGAAATATAGACAGATCTAGTGGGTGAATGTTGTGTAAATTATCTTGTTTTTCGGATCTTATTAAAAGCGTGACAAATATATGTGTGACGAAAATTTCACGGTGATAGGACGGATCTTCAGATGGTTAAAATGCCCTCAGAACTATCTCAACAACAGCCTCAGATTTCATAGTCCGATAAGTTTATTCCTATTTTTTAAAATGACATTCAAAACTCATTTTCATTGTTTCGTCACAGCTGTTATATAAGAAAACATTTTAAAAATCTCACAGTTGTCTTAATCTTGTTTATTGATTTTCGTATTTTCAATGCAATAAATTAACAGATATTTTCGGTGTATTTTGCGTTGAAATATGCTACCCAGCCGAGTAGAATAGCCATGATATTATTTTTGAATATTCAACGTTTTCATGTGCATCTGCTTGATTATGTTAATCACTTTGGTGTGTAGCTTTTTGAACCTTATTTAAATATTCCATTTCGAATACAAATAGTCATGGTCTATGTGAATGAATAGTTTACTGCAACATATTACGCTATAGATCGCGGCGAAAGCGAAATGATTCACAGCCAAGCGGCTATCGCCCAAAGAAACCGATGCAAAAGTGAAATTGCTATACACAAATGTTTTAAGAAATGGAAAAATGTGTTATTAAACCTTTATATTCAAATATTTGAAAGAAGTTGTGGTATCACGCAATGGATTTTTCATTCTGAATCCGCTAACAAAGTAGCTTGTGAGAAATTCTTTTCTCCTAATTTCTGTGTAATTAGAAGTGAATCAAAATACTTTACTTACTTACTTTTCTTAATACATTGCTTATCTTTTGAAAGGCATTGTTCGCTCTTCGTCTACGATTTCGTTTTTCGGCATCATACTTTATGTCCTCTGTTAAAACACTTTCTAGATATTTAAAGTGTTGCACTTGCTTGATTCTGGGATCTCCAATTTATAATTTGCATGTTGGAGCCTGTCCCTTTTGCTGACGACTATGTATTATATCTTCTTTCAAATGATGTTAAGCCTTTCTTCTCGCTTTACTTCACTACCTTCTGTAGGACTTGTTTTAGTTTCTGTGTCTGCTATCAAAACCGAGTCATCTGCATATTGTTAAGATTGCAGCCGCCAATAATCACTCCTGGTAGGTCTTTTAATTCTCTCAGAATAATCTCGCTGTATAGGTTGAATAAGTCCGTGAGAAGAGACATCGTTGTCTTACATGTCTTTCTATTTTTATATATTTACTAAATTCCTTTTCTATCCGGACGCAGTTAGTTTGCTGACAGTATAGTTTCTGGATTATTCTAATATAGGTACTTCCACTTGCCCGCTGGAAAAAAAAAAACAGAACATCATGAGGGAAGAAAGCGCCCAAACTTAATAAAAACAAAAAATCTCAAAATGTATCCCATTATTAAGAGGAAAAAAACAAAATATTTTTTTATTATTTTAATATGTTCATACTTTCTAGCACGTTCGAAATTTTGCTTACAAATCTCGTTTTTTCTTCGTCACCGGTCGATGTAATATTTGCAATTAATGTTTTTGTGCCTTTTTTCACATTGATTTCGAAATTCTTGCAAAAATGAAATAATTGTTGAATTTTAATGAAAAATTGAGGACTTCAAAAATGAATGAAATTAGTTAACTTTTTTGGAAATTCTTGTTAATTTTTTTTCTTACATATATTACCACCTACTTCACCTCCCATTCAATTAATTTCATGAAATTTCGAGAAGGTAAATTGCAATCCCAAAATGTGTTTTATTAGTTGAAAGCAGGAGTCCTTTGAGAATTT
>OZ038480.1:126958395-126985895 GCA_964036315.1 Acanthosepion esculentum
CCCATAACACCGTTACAGGTCCTATCTCCGTAAACGGGTCCGGGTGGTGTTCACCTTCTTCAGGTGGTTGGAATGTTGAACTAAATCCCTTTATTTCGATCACTGGGGTAGGATGTTCTAGTTCCACGTGCCATGTTTAATGGATGTCAGTTATCAGTTATCTCCTGTTAATCTCCTTCTGAAATTTCTCCACTGCCTTAACCGGGTATTGAATTCACACTCTTTGGGTCCAGTCACTGGATCTAACCAAGTACAACGTCCGAAACGTTGTAATAAATATGGCGACAAAGATGTGAACAATAGTCCGAATAATGTAAATAGTGTACATAATAACTCATCTCAGAAATATAGACAAATATCATCATCCTCTCTTCTTTAGTTTCCAGGTATCTATGAAGGCCAATTATTGTAGTTTTGTAAGACAATTCATAATGAACTAGTCATCTGCCTTCTTCGGATCTGGGAACATATAGAAAATCAACATCAGCCTTCGGATGATGCATCCGTTTGCATGTGATAAGCTTTCTCGTTTTGGCGTCCATTCGCTTAATGTCAGCCATGATCCAATTAAACTGTATTGCACCACAGCGACAGCCAAGGTGTTTATGGCTAATATTCTGTTTGTTTTTTGTATTCATCTTGTATTCAATACACGCCTGTAGTATTCCTTTCTTATCTTCTCCTTTATCTGGGTATGCTGTATTCCATCTCTTTCGCTAATTTCTAGGTACCTATAAGTGTCTTCTTGTTCCAGTTCCCTTATCTTTGTGACAAAATCTAAATCATTTCCGACATTTGCGTGTTGAGACATTTGATATTTTGTGATCTCATCTCGTATGGATATCTCACGTGATTTCGTTTATTTTGCGCTTCAGTTTTGCCTTCCACGCTGGCTCTTTTTGCCTATGGTTTGATCTTTTATTTGTCTTGACACCAAGCTTACCAGTAGCAGCTAAAGCTGTTGCGTATATGACATTATTTTTTTTTCAGTGATGTTTCCCATTTGTTTGTCTGTTAACAGTGTTTGCAGTGCGCAATGTGTTTTTTTGGACTTTGACAGATGAATTTTTGGGAGCTGGTCTCTGTCTGACATTTGTGTACGAGATTCTCTGCTGAGTAATTGAATGATGTAGTTTTCTGCTTCGATGATTTCACCTCTGTTGTTTTCAAGGAATTTCGCGCTAATATCGTTTGAGGCATCTGCAGTGACATAATCTGTATACTGCAGTTTATGTCGCAGGTAGATTCTTCGGTTTTATTTCCTGGGTGATTATTATTTCGTATGCCATTCATTTTAGTTTTTACCTCATCCCGTGTCATGTTATTTATTCCACTTTCGTTTTTTTTTATTGCATGAGTGGTGAGTTGTTTTGTTCTGGCTTACATTTAGTTTAATCTCATATATTTCTACATCTGGGAGTCTTATGTTTCGCACGACAATCCCTGCGGACATTGGCAAGCCTGTTTGTGTTGAGATGGAGTCTTATTCCACTTCATACCGTATTTTCCATATTTGGTATGTCTAATCTGTGACGGTTTTTTGTGGGCTTTCGAGTTCGGTGACAAAAGATGTCATGACTTGATAATCTTCTCGAGTCCATTTCATTTGCTTTATTTTGAGGCACTTGATACAGTGTTGGAAATAATCCGGGTTTGGTGACCAGGTGTCTCTTCCTTATTGGGGGAGTTTGTTCCAGTGACAGACTTTTGGTTCCCAGACTGGTTCCTCTTTGAAGTACGCGGCCATTGCTAACCCGATTGACGGCCAATCCGCCATGAGTATTTGTACATAAGCACTCGGTTATATATTTTTTTTGCGTTTTATCTTTGACCTCTAAGGGGTAATTTTGTTAAAGATACCAGCTCTAGGCCAAATGCCGACCAAGACTAAAGAGCTCGTCCTGTCGATGAGATAGGGCGTGGTTGTATTCAGATGTCCCGTGTTCAAGAGTTCAACATCTAGTACTGCGTTCAGGTATATGGAAAGGGTATTGACTATAAGTTTTAGATTGGTATAAGTCGCAATGACCACTCATATAATTATTATAATATTATTATTATTAATATTAATATTTTTATTAATATTATTAATAATAATAATAATATATTAATATTATTATTAATAATAATAATAATAATAATATGTATTTATATATATATATATATATATATATATATATATATATATATATATATAGGTCATAATAATAAAATATATATATATATATATATATATATATATATATATATATATATGTATATGTATCGTGAAGTATGAAAAACTGGCATCAACGTGTTACTCTCTTTCGCAGACCGTATTGGCAGGTGTCATTCCATACGCAAGCTGTTTATAAAGTCACTCACCACGGTAAAATCCGTATAAAGTTCAAATGTTTTCATTCGAATGGCATAGATATATACCTCTCGTGGTTAGTCGAATATATTTTACACGATAAATATCGCTTGCATTACATTTATCTATCTATCTATCTATCTATCTATCTATCTATCTATCTATCTATCTATCTATCTATCTCTGCCTGCACCTGTGCAATTCTATATGTCACTTCTTTTTTTGTCTATCTACTTATGTTCTTATCTATCTCTGGCTGCCTATACACAAGCACACGCACATATACACACATACATACACCCCAACACACACACACACACACACACACACACACACACACACACACACACACACACACACACACACATATATATAGATAGATAGATAGATAGATAGAGAGAGAGAGAGAGAGAGAGAGAGAGAGAGAGAGAGAGAGAGAGAGAGAGAGAGAGAGAGAGAGTGAGAGAGATCACTATTTACATTATTCAGTCTTGAGTACACATGGCGCAGTGAATAAAGGCGTTGGTTAGATCCAGATTCAGGACCCAAAGAGTGTGATTTCAATACCTGGTTAAGGCAGTGGAAACCTCGGAGTGGGGAATTAACAGGAGATAACTGATAACTGACATCCATTATACAAGGCACGTAGAACTAGAACAGTCTACCTCATTGAGCGAAATAAAGGATTCAGTTCGAAATTCCCACCACCTGAAGAAGGCCGGAGCGTACAACGGCTGAAATGTTGTAATAAATATGGCGACAAAGATGAAGACAATAGTCCGAATAAGGTAAATAGTGTCCACTGTTTTAGCATAAATTTTCGACACCTAAGGTTTAAAATTAATTTTAAAAATGAAAAATCTTTCTTGAATATTTCAATTTAGCTTTAATTGAAAATTTAATAATTAAATTTATTATTTCAATTAAGTAAAATATTCTGGTTTATTTCATATAGAAAGTATATAGATTGGAATGTCAAATTTAATTTTGATTTCTTAAAATTTTCTTCAAAGCGGCCATTTTCTTAATTTTAACAAATTTGTAAACAAAACATGTTTTTCTATTTTAAAATTCATTTAAAAAATAAATATATATTTCTGACACGTTATTTTAGTAAAATTAGGAAATTTAAAGTTAAATTAATCTGATTTGAAATAAATATTACTTGCTTATAACATAAAAAAATACAACAAATTTATTAACGATTGGTCTTGTTTATTTGATCCAACGTTTGATGGATTGCTGATAGACGAGGCGATGACAGCTACTATGGATGACCCCAATTGTCAGAATTCTGAGTAAACGCATATTTTTCGTTTTTAACTATCTCTTAATGTTTAAAAATGAAGATATTTTCCGCAATTATTTAATATTTTATTGACTTTTATTTACCTTTCGAAGATGCCAAAATAAAAAAAAATTAAAATACTATAAAATTTTCTTCAATTAATGTTATAATTTAATAACAAATAAATCCCATGATAACTGAAATATGTTTCACACTAACGTTATTACATAAAATACAAATATTTCGCGAAATAGTAATTGAAAAAATTAAAACTTAGTTTAAGCTTTAAACTTTTAAGAAATTTTGAAAACCTGTTGAAACGTAACTGAAGCGTCATAATAAAGGGACAACACTTTTAGATCATAATAATGGCAATTTCAGTCTACCGTACATGAAAATAATGAACGTAGTAAGTAAAAAAATATAACATAAAAAATTATTTTAAAAATAAAATAGCTCAATTAAGTTGATAAATCTTTTCAATTTTGGATTTGTAAATTTTGTTTCCACTTAATTACTATATCACATCCAGGAAATAGCCTAATAATACAGTTTTATACGATTTTAAACTATTATAAATTACAATTAAAATTTAAAAGAAATGAAAAAATTCTTGTAAAATTTAATTATCCATCAGAAAAAATGTATTTCTTCAGAAAATAATATCCTTAATATTACTTATTTACAAAAGCAATTAAAAGCTTTTCTAATTAAATAATATCATAGTTTTATTGGATTCATTATTTTTTCAATTCAGAGCAGATGTTCAGTTAGATAGCTCAAATTTGAAAAGAAAAAGTAGGTGATTTACAATCGCCAAAGACTCCTACTTTTAACCAAAAAAATTCAGGAAATAGAAAGGTTTTGTGCGAAATTTCATAATTTTAAATAAGTGTGTGTGTGTGTGGGGGGGGTAACATATTAAAAAGAAAAATATTTTTTACCAAAATTCTCTAAAAAAAAACATTTAAAAATTAATTTCATTCATTTGTGAATAAGTCCTGAAAATGTCATTAAAATCGGACAATTACTTGATTTTTACAAGAATTTCCAATTCAATGCGTTTTCAACGGGAAAAAGCGCCAAAAAAAAAAACAATGTTAATTTGTTGTCACCGCGATGACGTAAACAAAAGAAGATTTTAACCAAAATTTAACCAGAATGTGTGAGAAGGAATAAAAAAATTTCAAAAAATAATTAAAAAAATACTTTGGTCTTTCATCTTAATAATAACATAACTTTATTTTCTTTAAGTATGTGGCATTTTTCATTATGCTATCTGTTTTTTCCCGCCAAAAAGGTAAAGGTACCTAGTGTGCATAATAGAGAGAGGGGGGAGGGAGAGAGAGAGGGGGGGGAGAGAGATCAGTTTATTCATATCTATCATTCGAGATATTAACAATTGTGCTAATTCCCGGAAAAATACATGGAAATATGTTTAGGCGTTTTCTACCTGGATTCTGTGCACATATGTTAGCCTTTTCTCTTTTGCCTGTTCCAAAAAGTGATTCTCTAATCTTACAAATATTTGACTCATTCTCAAAAACAGTATACAGGTGTGGCCAATTCACTTGGCTACGGTAGATTTTACATCATTCGTTTTCTTTTTTTAAAGAAAAACAGAAATCTGCTGAAAAATATTGTTTAGGATTAAGTCCTATAAAATTAAATTAAAGAAATTATTAAAGTGCCAAGTAGGGTTTTTGTTAAAGTGTTTTTCCAAACAAATTAGCTCATGCAAATTTAATCGATTGGTTTGTAAAATTAAATGAAACATGGAATTTGCAAATCTCAACAACAAATGCTAGCAGTAACTTCAGCAATACTAAATACTGGCAAGATTTCAACTCTCATCAGTGTGTTGAAAAAGATGCTTGTTTTTTCAAAATGCAGTTGATCATAGCTATTCTTTGTGGTTTTAAATAATGTTTGTGTTATGGTCCAAGTTCCTTGTACCACGGTGATGGTCCAAGGTAGAACCAATGAAGAATAACTCGAACACAGGTATGGAATAACACAGATATATTACAAACAGAAATATATACAAAGAAGTAGAAGTATTAGTAATGACTATCAGATTTGGTTAGAGTGAACTATGTTGTCTCGACAAGTATCACTATTCCAATGTTCTTACAATAATCCTCTCTGCTCCCTATTGAGGCGCAGTATTTATAATGTCCGGAATAGACCATTATTATTATGGGTAAGTTCCCATAACACCCCCTTCCGAAGCTTTTGCGTAGCAGGGGCTTTTAATATTTTTTCTCTTTGGGTCAATTACCAAAGGTTCTGTGAACTTCCTTTTTCAGGGCGACTTTCATGGTTCTGGCATTGTTTGATGCCTTTTTATATCAAATGTATCGAAAATCGTATCCATCACTTCTTCCTGAGGTGGACCGTTAGCATCCTGTAACAGGCTCTTCCTTATTTGGTTTACATATCTTCTATGTGAGAATTTGTGTCCCTGTACTATCTAAATCATATTCCCGATTCTTTTTCAATTGTACCTTGCTCCCAGTAAGATGTATTATTTTTATATGCTTTAAAAAAACTTTTTCTCCTGGGTGGAATTTTCTTTTTGGTAAGTACGTCTGTGTTATTTTCTTCGTTTGACTTGGTAACAATTTATCAAATACAGATCTGATTTTCTAGCAAACATCCCTTCTGCTGGTGTTAATGCCGATGGCGTAGCATTATTTGGCGTAATTCTATATACCTGTAGAAGTTGTTGTAATCCTTTTTACCGTAGGCACATCATATGCTTTTCTTAACGCTCTTTTGAGTGTATCAACAAATCTCTCCGCTTTCCAATTTGATCTTGGGTGATATGGCGGGGATTTTATATGTTTGACTTGATTAATTTCGCAAAACTCTTGGAAGTCCGCTGATGTGAATTGCGTTCCATTATCTGTGACTAGGCAATCCACTACTCCAAACCGAGCAAATAGCTCGTAGAGGCAATTTATGATAG
Organism: Acanthosepion esculentum; assembly: GCA_964036315.1. Taxonomy (NCBI): domain Eukaryota; kingdom Metazoa; phylum Mollusca; class Cephalopoda; order Sepiida; family Sepiidae; genus Acanthosepion; species Acanthosepion esculentum. Next base: position 126,965,008 of record OZ038480.1, read on the forward strand.
TTTCCGAAGTAGGATTTTTGCAACGAAACACCTCCGGCCATTTGTGACACCCGTACTTCTTTGGTCACGACGCCAAATGTGACGTCGGTCCTTTGTGACGGGCTAACCCTGGGACATCGGTTGAAGTCTTGTTGGGTTCTAGTACCAACTTGTCGTACCCGGCTCGCTTCCAACGCCTGGTCACCGAAGCAACTGCTTTGATCTCGATTCAACCTACCCACGTTGTGATTTGATCTTAGGTTGACGAGATCAATCAGACGTCGGGCCGTAGTGCCAGCCGAATCCGGGTCAAGGTGATACTGCACAATAAATGTAGACAAAAAAAAAAAAAAAAGCACAAACAACAACTTCAAGGCGAGCGACTGGTTAGGAATAGTGATTAATTTTATGTCGGTTTGTTGAGTTACAGGAGTGCGTCTCTCTCTTTCTCTCCCAGCCCGAAGAAAAAAAATGTGGATTGTAACACTTTTGCGTTCTTTAGCTAGTTCTGGATATCTGGATTGTTTTTCAATAAAGTCGTCTCTGGTGGAAAATATAAGTCAGACTTCTATAATTTGTTCTTGGTTAGAAGTCTAAGTCGGAAACTTGCTTTGGTGGGAAATTTAAAGTCGGACTTCAACATATTTGTTCTTGGTTAGAAGTCTAAGTCGGAAACTTGCTTTCGTGGGAAATTTAAAGTCGGACTTCAACAAATTTGTTCTTGGTTAGAAGTCTAAGTCGGAAGGCATGGAATCGTGCGGTCACCTGTGCGAGGCGTTATCTTCCGAGTCCTATGTCTTCGGCTCGACTGGATCTCTCTGCGATCTGCACTGCACTGCACTGCTCTCTCCTTACTGTACTGTACTGTACTGTACTGTCTTGTACTGCCAAACGCCCGAAGACGTTTGCTTATATGGACGCCGATGAAAACCTGGCGTGGGGTCGGACGTGGTGTGGCTACCACGTTGATTTCAAATCCCCAATAAGGATTTCCTTTGTTTTCGGTCAGAAATATTTATCATTTTCCATTTTTGGAAATCTTCTTCCACTCCCACCCTCTTCTGCTCTCATATGGGTATCTCACCATACTTTAGAGGGCGTCAACGGTTTTCCCACTCTCTCGCAGTAACATCTCATACCTATCCTCTCAACGGGCGGTGGCAGGCCTCCTCCCTGCGTCACATGATCACCTCCGCCTGGCTATTCGGCCAATAGGCGTCAAATGATAATCTCAATTTTTATCCAACTTCACGGCATATGGAATTCCTCAATCAAGTTTTTCGCCAACATTAAGTGAACGGAATTTTGGCGAAATTGGGTTAATTAAAATAAATACAATAACATGGCTTTTGTTATCACAAACGAATTTCAACAGAACACAGATGTCCTGTCCAGCCGACATCTCCTAAACCCAGGGCCGGACTCTGTGTGCGGTCGGCAGATGACCTATTAAATCCCTTCCCGACAACACAAGTTTTGGCTATCATGACACAGTTAATGTTTTATCTGCCCAAAAACTCTGGGATTCATCAACTAATTTTTATGACAATGACCATCAGAATTTTCGTCATTCCACTACCAAAACAACATCGCTTTTGTGGGTGGCCTTTTTCCTTCTTTTATCATCTAAGTTGTTAAGTCTTGTCCCTCTCTTTCTTTCTTTTCTTTCTCTTTTCCTTCCTTTGTCCTCGCAGAGAATTCTCATCATTCTCTGATAACACTGTTGTCACTTTAACACAGTAAATGGGTATCCATTCAAAACTCTGGGAACATTTGGCATCTCAGCGTTAAACTTCTGCGAGAAAGTAAAAATGATTATCTTGATTCGCACTTGAAAATAACAAAACAAAAAATCTTTTCACCGATCCCTTGTTTTGGGAAAATAACAAAACAAAAAGAATATCGCTCAGTATGTCTTTCGTTATATCTATCGGTTTATGTAATACCCGTAATTAACTTCTGTGATTAATTAATTGGTTAATTAACCTGTCGTTTCTAAATAGTGTTACAATCCTCCCTAACACATTTGTGTCATTTACTTGTAAATGGCATTCAAATCCAAATACACTATTTAGCATGCATCATGCACCTGTCCCATGCAGTCGTATTCTTTTCATTTCTTTTTCACGCTTTTACATGTAATGTATTGTTCTACTTCATTTTGTTCTGTTATATTGGTTATTTGGCTTTTCTTCTGCCACTATGGCCTTCAGATATATCCTGTGAGTGCCAAATTTTCCAAAGAGAAAGCCACATAACTGGTAATTATATAATAAAACCATATTGCATTTTATATAACAGAACTGAGTAGAAGACATTTTTGCTCTTTAAACAAGACTATACATTTTCACAAAAGCATACAATATACAGTTTCTATGAAGAAATGTATTATATATTTAAAAGCATTTTTCGCTCCCTGAAGTCTTAGGGGGAATTTGTTTCATAAAAAGTTAATTGATCCGGAGTATGATTGTGGTTAACTCGCAAATGTCGTCTCCCAGATTATACACTGACGAATCAAAAGTCTTGTGATTCGTGTCTAGTATTGTACAGGACTTCGTCTAGCCCGGTGAAGTTCAACACGCCAAAAGAACATAGATTACACAAGTGGTCTGAAGACCTTTTGTAAAGATGTTGAAACAAGTTGTGTTGATGGCCCTCCACTGCTACTTGTTATTTAGAGATTTAGGATCTTGCATGCGAATAGATATTTCCTTCGTTTTACATAAATTCTCGATTGAGTACATGTCGTGTAAACATGATGGTTACACCATTCGTCGAAAGTCTCAAGACTGACCCTCAAAATAATCCCGTGCACTTTACACCCGTCACCAAGCATATTATTCAGCTGGAAATACCTATCTTTTTTGGAATACATGGCATAGATAAATGGGTTCAAATAATCAGCTAGTTATATAGCAAAACGTTTACTAACCAGTGGTCATTCAAAGGCCTCAATACATGCCAATGGTCACAACCCACATCCCTATATAACCACCACCAGTTTGCATTTATTGAAAACTGAAGTATATGGACTCGGGCGTCTGCACTCCACATGTAGGTTTCACGAACTCCGGGGAATCCCAACGCCGAAATGATTAAACACCTTACTTCTCACGGTCTCCTTTCAGACAAATATGGTTTCCGTTTTGTCAGGTCTATTGTGGACATGATAACGGTCATCACTGCATGTCTCTGTCGAGATTAGATAACAATGGCGAAGCTCGGGCTGTGGCTCTAGATCTCAAATTCGTTCGACAATGTTTGGTATGTGGCCTCCTCAAGCTCAAGGATTACGGAATTAAAGGACGAATATTTGGCTGAATTCAATCGTTCCTAACAAATCGTGTAACTAAAGTAATGTTAAAAGGGCTCGCTTTCAGATCTTTTGATTCTAATGCGGTTGTCCCCCAGAGACATTATCTTTGGGCCTACGCTGCTTCTGGTCTTCATCAATGATCTCTCTGATACCATTAGTTCAAAACTAGTTATTCATGCTGGTGACATATGTATTTATTCTTGTCTAAGTAGCAAATCCGACAGACCCGTGAAATTAAAACTGGCTACTGCACACGAAAAGGATCTCAAATCAGTGGTCAGCTGAGACAAGAAATCGCTTGTAAATTTTAACGCCTCCAATACAAAACTGATTTTATTCAATCACCAGTGAGAAACTTTTCTGTCTGTGATCAGCCTGGATGATGCTATATTCCAGGTTAGCAAGACTTTATACTTTCTAGGGCTCACGTTTTTCACTGACATGAATCGGAGCGATTATATCGAAACAATTGTTTCGTCTATTTCTACTGTGTCTTGCCAGACATCATTTCTCCTCAGAATCCATTTTGAACATTTATAAATTTACTGTTTGTTATGCATTGAATATTGCTGGGTAAATTTGCAGATTAAACCCCGGAAGCCAACTATAATGAAAATTTCTGTTGTGAATTCCTGGGATGGAATCCTGCACAAATAAATAAACAACGCCAGTAATTGAAATAGGAAAATAAGTGTATTGAACGTAAGAATACAAACTTGAAATGAAGATTAGTAGTCCAGGAATACGGGTTAGTAGAAAGTATATGTACAAGTCTCTGTAAGTGAAGTCGTAATTATATCTCTCGGTGTGGACTCTACGTATCTCAACCTTGTCTCAATGTATCTCTTTGTGAACACCCTGTGTACTCTCAACGTATCTCCACTCTGTCAGAATAAGTATAGTTTAGGCGAGTCCATCTAGTGTAAATGGGGTGAGAGCCCCACAACAATTTCCATTCCGGATTAATTCTAAAAAACAATAAAAGGAATAAAAAACAATAAAAAGAATTGTGGAAGAAAATCGTTTAGTAGTTATCGACAATATAAGTTCGGCCTTATTTGCATCTAGCCCGGCTACCATTACTGGTCTTGTTTACATATGTTTGCCTCGAGTAGAAGTGCGCGGAAACTTACTTGGTTAACGGCTTTTTTTACTGATCTTCTTACAAGTCTTCCTGCGGGCATTTATAGTTCGCGCATTGCGGAGTAATCAAGACAAGTGAAGCTTCTGTTCATTACTATCGAGCCAAATGTATGTAAACAAAGCCAATAATGGTGGACGGGCTGTAACCGCGACGCGAATGAGGCCGAAATTATATTGTCGATAACTCCGAGACTTTTATTGTTATTTTCGAAATAAGCATGAAACTTTTCACCAGAATGGGAATTTTAATTACAATTGGTTTCCGGAATTTGTCTGCAAATTTGCCTATTGCTATCATATCTGGTCTGGTGCTCCTGCTGTATATCTCGATATTCTTGAGAAAATTCCAAGAAGGGTCTGTAATGTTGTCGAATCGGACCTAGCATCCTGGTATGTCGACATCAGTCACTTTCTCAACGATGTGACGTGGTTTCCCTCTACATTTCTTGAGCATTCTTGTCACTACCTTTTAGTAGTTGATATTCAGAGAGACGTATTAATGTTGTACAATTATCTGTCCCGCTAAAATCTCTCACTTACAGGCACTTACATGTAATTATATGGCCACGTTCGAAAACGAGTAGACATCAACCATATATATATATGTATGTATGTGTGTATGTGTGTTTATATATATATATATATATATATAAACACACACACACACATACATACATACATACATACATACATGTGTGTGTGTGTGTGTGTGTAAAAAGATAGAAAGAAAAAACGGATAATATAATTAATGTATAACTCCGAAGATGCTTTTGAGACGACTCTTAATTCTTGTGGCGCAATAATTCATTCAATCTTGCATCCGCCTCTTGAACGGTTTCAACCCAGTACCTTCATCAGAGGAACCGGTATACGACAAGAACCTAGATTATTCAATGTCTTAAAGAATCCTTGACAGAAAAGCAAGAAGGCGGAAGAGAGTCCAAGAAGTCAGATGTGCGAGAGAAGGAAACGTTAGCAAAGAATTCACCAAAATACATGTAGCCATTTCAACTCTAAAAGGACGCGACTTTGAACTGTAAACATAAAAAAAATTAACAAAACATCAATGGAGCACGAATTTAATCATTTACACTATTTACATTATGTCACGGTCGGTTAATGGATAGCGGCTCGGATTAAGGAATAAGAAGAGCTGAATTCGAACTCCAGTCGGATCCATTATATTCACTTACGTGCTAATACCCTGGGGAAAGGTGTGAATCCTCTTCTTCTTTCCCCAGCTATGGGGAAATAGCAGGACAGACTGGGCTCTATAACCTTGTCTAGGAGAAGAAAAAATTCGGAATTTGAAACCGGGGTTGGTCTCCGTCTGGCTATCTTGTTCAAGTAACATTCTACATTCTAGAAATCTTCAACTTTCGCTGCAGTACACATGACCTACGGGTCACGGGATAAAAATAATAAAATAAAAAAATATTTACATTGTTCTTCGGTTAGTTTTTGTCACCATTTCCACGACATTTCGGCCATTGTACTCTCCGGCCTTCTTCAGCTGGTATATTTTGGAATTTCGAACCGAAAACTTTATGCAGTGTTCTAATTCCACGTACTACGCCTTTAGATATCTCATTTTGCAGTTAATTCCCGTTAATAACCCAACTCTGCAAGTTTAGTTCTCCCGAAAATTCTCACGTCGCTTTTTCTTATTGGCACAGGTTTCCTTCTTAGCCTTTTATTTGACGTAGTGTGGAATGTCAACATGCTAGATATGTCTTGTACTTTTCGTTGTATGTCTGATATACCTTTTAGTTGTTGATATTCTTGAAAGACTTCAAGTAATGTATTTTCTTTCTAGACTAAACAAAATGGGTCTGTTCGAAATTCCAAGGTATATTTTCCGATGAAGGCCGGAGCGTACAACGGTCGAAACATCGTGAATATGGCAATAAAGATGAGGACAACAGTTCGAAAAATATAAATAATGTAAATAGTTAAAAAAAACAAAAAAACAAACATACATCTCAATACAGACAGATGACGAGATTAATTTTTTTTTTAATATATTACAGCAAATTCTTCAAATATGTAAACATGTATGTACACACATCAAGCATAAATATATCTGGAAATATATTCTAGTCGAAATATAAATGTATATTTATGAATAAAGATGAACGCTCATTTAAAGACGCGTCTGTAAATAAGCGTATTTTAATAACTATGATCACGTGATTCTAACACCGTCTGCGAATCCGGTGAGTAAAAGATGACAATTAAGGAGAAGAACCCTATAAAGACGTCCAGTTCATGTCTCCCAGTTGTCTTCTGCTCGAAACAATGTGGCTGTATCATAGTGAACTGCGAAACGGATGGCATGTAATTGATGCGGGAAAGATGCTATCGGCACGGGAAACGTCGCTAATGGAATCGATCGCCCTTCTGTGATGGGATTTATTAGCAAGCGAAGAAGCGAGATAACTCTCGTCCTCTTCACAATATTAAATTTAATGCAGATGCCAGGAAGAATCCCCGAACGAAAATGCAGAGGATAATTTACTACATTTTGTTCATTTAATCTTTATGTGTTTAAATGTTGTTTTTTTTTTCATGCTATAAATCTTAATATAATTCCGTGCAAATAGTGGCCTTTTTCTTGCTTCTCGTACACGATATTGTACGCCGGTACCAACAGATATATATATATATATATATATATATATATATATATATATATATATATATATATATATATATATATAGGAAAAGACAAGAGGAAAACTATACTTAGTTTTTAGCCGACGCGTTTCATCTGGAAAATCAAGGAAAATGTGATGGTTTTATTTTGCAACAATTTTATATTCATCCGGTTAACTGAAAGGTTTAGGCTTTAGAACCTATATTACGTCATATAGCGTCTTCAAAATGATTTTTTAAAATTTAAAGACGATCTAAATATTCAAAAAATTTAATTGAAATATCTAACCATTTAGAATTCAGATTACGTCATGTGGCATCTTCCAAAGGGATTTTTAAAAATTTTAAGACGCTCATAAATATCCAACTGGTTAATAGAAATGTCTACCCATTTAGACCTTAGATTACGACATGTGGCATCTTCCAAAGGGAATTTTTAAAATTTAAAGACGCTCATAAATATCCAACAGGTTAACTGAAATGTCTAGCGATTTCGAACTCAGATTACGTCATGTGGCATCTTCCAAAGGGATTTAAAAAAATCTAAAGACGCTCATAAATATCCAACTGGCTAACAGAAATGTCTACCCATTTAGCCCTTAGATTACGACATGTGGCATCTTCCAAAGGGATTTAAAAAAATTTAAAGACGCTCATAAATATTCAACAGGTCAACTGAAATGTGTAGACATTTAGATCCTAGATTATGTCATTTAGCATACTCGAAAATATTTTTTTTATGTGTGATGCATCATTGAAAGTTGAAATGATGGATTCAGGCGTTTTTCTTTGCCTTTTCAGCAGATGTCGTGTTTATATTGGCTTGGGAAATTAGGAATACTTTCGGAAAGTTGAGATTGGGGAAAAAAACGGGGCGTAGATTGATATTTTGATAATGTTCAATGGCGGCGCACACGAGGATTTTCCTTCTGAGTAAAATAGTATGGCACTTTGTGTTCAAAAATTTTGACTTATCTTTCAACCTCCTGATGAATATTCATGAACGTTCAAAAATTTAAAAGCCTTGAGAAACCAATGACATCATTGGTTTCCTATGTATACACGGGCAACAAAATAAATCCTACATTTGCCTTGATAATGTCTCCCCACACATACACACGTACACATACATACACATACACACACATATATATATATACACATACATAAGTCATTATCAAGACCGATATATATATATATATATATATATATATATATATATATATATATATATATATATATATATATATATATATATATATATATATATCAGTTCGAACCATCCCAATGCAATTATAAAGCAAATTACAAACACAGTCAATGACAGAATAAACAAACTGTTTTCTATCGAAACAATTTTTAATCAAAACAAATTTTTACTTCTCACTTTTTTCTTGATATCGTTTCCAGGTGAATTGACCTATTAAATAGGTCAATGTCTGATCCTTACCCCACCTTCCGCACTATTAAGTATTGTAATAAAAATAAATTTAAAAGCATTCCAATCTCACCCTTCCCTCTGTATTTTCGACCATGTCTGTCAGACTATCTCTCACCACTCTCTATATCACCTTACATCAGCTTAATATACCCATCAAAAGTTTTTAAAAATTATATATAAATTTTAATTAATTTTTTTCACCCTTGGAAGTGTGGTCTGAAGAGTCATGGAAAAAAGTAACCTGGGTAAATAAATTATAACCATGCACTCTTAACATTGTTTTTTATTAAATTAATCGCTCTGATTTCACATTGAGCCCTGCGGATTTCATCCTCCTTGGGATTATCCATACGTATAACCAAAATTTTCATTACTTAAATATATAATAATAATAATAATAATAATAATAATAATAATAATAATAATAATAATAATATGATAATAGCTTAAAGCGCTCGGAAATACAGAACCTTAGAACAGTTTTTACACATTTTGTGTCCAGAAAAGAAAAAACTTGCGCGAACACAGGAAAAATTAAATAAAATACTCAGTCGCAGAAACTTGTCAATCGTCTTTAACGAAACATGTATAAAACAGGCATTGCTACTTAAATACACAATATATATATATATATATATATATATATATATATATATATATATATATATATATATATATATATGGGGGTATGTGCGTGCGTGTGTGCCTATTGATAGAAAATAAATAGATTCATTTCGTGAATCAAAAATATAATATTAACATTTCATGGTAATGAAAATACTAGCTGTTTCTTTATAAGAAAACATTCATCATACATTGACCGAGCAAACATTTCTACTTGAGTTACGCTTTTCTTCATTTTCTGGTTATCGGGATGGGATCAAAGTGTACAAACTGTTTTGCTCATCTCTAATATTCATGGTAATATGAGCCATTTATTTATAGTAAATTTTCGGCATTCTTTGACCGAACTCCAATTCCTACATTAATTAATGTTTTTCTACTTTCCTGGATATTATGTTTGGATCATGGTGTAGTGTCTGTTTTCTTCATCTCTAATGGCAATGTTCATATTAGCCGTTTCCTTAGAACGAAACATTCGGCGTTCAGTGACCGAGCATTCTCACATCCACTGTAATCGCTATTTCCATTATTGATTTGGGTTTACTTCATAGTATTTTATTTCAAGTAGTGTGGAATATCAACATATTTTATATGTCATTATCTTTTTCGAGGTACATGGGATATCCTTCTTAGTTGTTGCTGTTCTAGAAAAGGTTCAGTTGGTGCGATTTCTTTTATTTGTAGACTTTTGTAGAGCCATTGCACAAGTTTCGAAGAAAGCGGGTTCGGCAGATATCCCATTCATTGATATAAGAATCAGCATTCAGTAGGTGTCCCAGATTTTTTTCTTCTCCAAGGCAGCTCAGTATCTATGGTTTAGTTGTGATTTTCATTAGAGACACGGTTTGTGCAGCCTTGTATTTCAGTTCTATTTCTCTAGATTTCCTCTCTTGTGAATGGTGCGAAGTGACATCACTCCATACCTAATTCCTAAACTGAAATTTTGTAATATTTTCTATCGCAAAAATTTAAAACTTATTAAACTACACACACACACACACGTATATATATATATATATATATATATATATATATATATATATATATATATATATAATATATATATATATATATATATATATATATATAGTGTTGTTCGATAAAAGTGACTCACGATTTTTTCGCCTATTGCTTTTGGGTTCCAACTAATTTTGAATCTTACTAATATAAAGACCCCTTCCCGACCATCGAGTAAAAAAGTTTACTCGCCCTAAGTTATTCTATTGATAATTATAATTTTGGATATGAATGAAATTTAGGGAATAACTTTGTGCAAAAAAAGTGACTCACTTATTTCCTGCAACTAGTAATCAATAGAAACATAACCGAACAGCTTCAAATAAAGAATAATAGAGGTATAATTTATTTATAATAGGTAATATAGTTCGAAATATTTAATAATCAATGGGTCCTCCTTTATTTTGAATAACCTTTTCAAACCTTTTTGGCATTGACTTGATCAGGTTCTGGCAAATTTCATCTCCAAGCATTGAATTCCATTCGGATATGAAATACACAATCAAATCCTCTTAGTTGCTCAACTGCTTTCTCGAGAGCCTGTACTTTATAATGCTCCATAAGTTTTCTATGGGGTTGAGGTCAGGAGATTGGAGGGGCCATGTCATAGCAGTCACCTGCTTCTCATCAAAGTATTCCTTCATCAATTTTGATTTGTGAGAGGGAGCATTATTCTGCATAAAAATAAGCTTGGTGAGGTCGATTTGCACCCTTTCAGCAGAAGGGAGCAGACAAGACTCTAAAATTCTCTTGTACTGCTCGCTCCTGAGGGTCTTTTCAATAGGTTTTAAGAAACCAGTTCCATGAAAAGAAAAGCATCCCCAGAACATTAGACTAAACGGATGCTTGACAGTAGTTACTGCTAAGTCCAAAGAGCTTTCAAAGCTTCTTCTTCAGATTTTAGATCGCTTATTGATTAGATTTAGCTCAACTTTCGTTTCATCGGAGAAGAGAACATTTAATTAAAAAAATCAGGTGAGTCACTTTTATCGAACAGCACTGCATATATATATATATATATATATATATATATATATATATATATATATATATATATATATATGCATGTATATAAAATTTATATACGAATAAAGACTAAAGGAAAACTCATCTTACCCAAAGCGTTTCGTCCTCTGATGGACTTTATCAAAGGCAAATGTGTGTATATATATATATATATATATATATATATATATATATATATATATATATATATATATATATAAATATACAAATATATTTATATGCGTATCCATTCTAAAAATAAAGAAATAACAAAAATTTACAAAAGAACACCAGAATCGTATATTAAAATTATAAACGAGGTGGCATAAATATTACTACTAAACTAGGGATAAGTGACAGGGTCCACATAATTTGCTTTAGGCAAGTATTTCTAAATATAAAAGTCCATAAGGAAAAATTCTAAAACAACCCTTCTTTTCGCCTTATAAACCCACACAAAACTGAACTGGGTAAAATAAGCCAAGAAATATTGAAGGAATTATACGACTGATTAAGATTTGCCACACAAGCCAATCAATGGAAGGGCACAAATGAGTACATTTGCTGGTTCCACAATATGAAAAATAAAAATAAATATGTATTTATAAAATATGAAGTTAAGTACTTTTACCAATCAATATCCGAAAAATGCCTACTGGAGGCTTTACATTTTGCCAAAAGCTTTGTAAACTTAACACCTAACCAAACGGAAATAATTTTAAATTACCGCAAATATATATATACTATAATGGATCATCCTGGATTAAAATTTAAAAAATTACGGGTTTGATGTTCCACAAGGTTCGTTTGATGTTGCTGAGATTTCTGAATTAATAGGCCTACATATTTTATATGAAATTAATAAGATCGTTCATATGGATAACCACGGTCTATATAGGGATGACGGCCTGATGATAACACCAAACGATAGAAGAACTAATAACACCATTAGAAAAGCGCTTTTCAAGCTCTTAAAAGGCCTCGGCTTTGAAATAGAAATGGATATAAACTTTTAAAAAATAATCGTTATCTGAATGTAGAATTGAACTTTTATGTTGGCAGTGTCGCTCTGTACATGAAACCTAACGCAATGTTAAAATATGTAAATATTAGATCCAATCACCCTCCGAATATAATTAAAGATATCCCCAAAGGAATAGCGTCTAGGTTATCCAGAAACTTTTCTTGTAGAACGATTTTTGAGGGAAAAAAGAAAGTATATGAGAAGAATTTAAAGGTAGAAGGTCAAAAAACAAACTAGAATTTAAACCTAAATTGTAAAATAGGTAAATTATTTTTCAAGTTGCTTAATAAACACTTCCCCAATAATTCACAGTTACATAAGATATTAAATAAAAATACAGTTAAATTAAGCTAGAGTTGCACTAGTAATTTAGATACAATAATAAATTGACAAAATACCAGAAATCTCAAAAGTAATGTGCAGCAAAATGACACTAGTAATTTATGCAATTGCAGAAATCAGTTTAGATGCCCATTAAGTGGAGCTTGTAAAACAGAAGCCATAGTTTATAAAGCGAAACTAACTGATATTAATGGCCAAAATAAAACATATATAGGTTGTACAGAAGGTTCTTTTAAGCGTAGATGGTATAACCACAGATCTTCTTTTAAGCAAGCAAATCTTTGATTCTCCACCAAAATCGCTAGCCATATATGGAATCTAAAAGAAATAAACAACAGGGTCCTGTTGGTAAGGTGGAAAATTTAAAAAAAAATGTAAAACCATGCTGCAATCATACCCGTATTCGCTACCTTTTTCAACATGAGAAATTAGCGATTGTGACATTTTTAGATCCAAAAAACCTTTTTAACCAGAGATCTGAAATCTTACGTCCTTGACTTCATACCAAAAAAAATTTATTAATGAATATGAGGCCGCATAAAAGTAAATGTAATTTAAACTCCCACTGTTATGTTTACAAGACGTTTACTTCCCCCCATCCTTACTTATATTTACAAGACACCCTTCCTTAAATTTAAGTTACACTTGCTTTTTTTTTTACTTCTTTTCTTTATACATTTACGATGCACTTGCTTTCTTCTTTTCTCTTGTTCTCTTCACCCTTCTCCTTTTTCTTCTTCTTTCTTTTACTTACCCCTTACCATTCTATTTCACTCAACGTTATGCGTTTGACCGACCTGCATTTTTTTTATTTATTTATTTTTGAAAAATAATAATTAGTGTTCTTTGCGGTTTTTTTTTCGTTTTTTTTTTAAATATAGCGTTGGATGGTTAGTTGATAGAATTAGCCTGATGAGAGGTTGAAACCAAAGTCGCGTATTCTGTCTCACCCTCTAATTTATTTATATATATATATATATATATATATATATATATATATATATATATATATATATATATATATATATAAAGAGAGAGAGAGACAGACAGACAGAGACAGAGTCAGACAAAGAAAGAGAAACCGATATATATATATATATAAATGTGCATCAGCTTATTATTTTTAGTTTTTTTCCTATTTTTCTTTCTTTCTGCATGTCTACCTCATATTTGTCTAGAGGTATGCAAACCTTGGCAAATAAGTCTTAAAAAAGTAACTTCTTTTTCTTTCATTTCGTGAATGAAACGTCTTATTAGAAGTAGATCGATGGTGACAGATATAATGTCATTTCAAAATTTGCATCTTTAAAGATTAGATCAAAACCAAGGCATTTCGGATTTTTCATCTGCCAGCTATCGTAAAACGTGAATTCTGGCACGGTAAAATCTACTCAGGTTCCTCTAAGTATTTTCTGACAAAATTCCTCGAATTTACATTTATCATTTTTTAAATTCTGATGACTTGCTTCGTCTTTGTTCTCATTACCACAGTGTTTCGGCCGTTTTGCTATCCACTCTTCATTATTTTTTAGTCGATCTCAGTAACCTTCAAGGAATTTCGAACTGAACCCATTACTTAATCTACTGGAGCGGAATATGTTCTCTAAAGCTTATTTAGTACTTCTCAGTTATTGTTCGCTCCGAATTTGGTGAAATATTTATTGACAGTTCAATACCTAGGCAGGACTGTGCAGTTTTGATCTGAATTGAAACGGACGCAGAGGTTGTTCTCTCTGTAATTCATGTGTTTTTAGTGAAGATCTATCACAATCAAGTGCTGGCTTAAAGATTGGACATAATGATAAAACAACATAATAATAATTTGGGGTACTTCGTCATGGTTAGCAAGCTTGTCTCGCTAGACCAGTTCCGATTGAATAGTGAGTTCGATCTTTACTGGGTGATCCATACTTTCGGCCTTGTGCCACATCTAAGCAGCGCTAAGAAAATCGATATAACAGTAATCTGTTAAAATATTAATTAAATTTTCCGATGTTTTTTTTTTATTTAGATTAAAAAATAATTAATATATTGGGGGGATTGCAAATTGTTGATTTCTGTCCTACAAGCAATGTATCCATATATCTGGTTTACTTAGGAAATTATGAATGGTACTTGGACAAATATGTAAAGGGTGTCGACAGATACTTCTACATTTTTGGCCTGCTCTCCCAAATGAAGAATGCATCAACCGACTGAAAGAAAAGGAGATTCTGTTGAGTCATCCCGGACGAGATATGTTTCTGAATAAATATGGCTGTGCCTGTTTATCTGAATCTCGCCTGAAGAATCATGTGTTGGAATATCAGACTGAATTTTTTTCGGGAAATACATCTATTTGATGTTTTTGCACACATAGTCAGTTATGCCTGTACTTTATGTCTTTATTAGGGATTTCGGATCTTTCAACATCATACCCACCTCTCCACGATGACCAAGTCGATACTGATCGATTTGTGTGCCATCCGTCAGCTACAACTTTTATCATAGTCGCTCTAACCCACTACGACTCATTTTATAGTCCAATCACGGATAACTTCCAGTTCACCAGCTTCTATGCTCTCCCATAAAATGATGCAAAAGCAGTAACCAAAACTCAGTAACTATAAATATATACAGTTGCGGCCAAAATGTTCAGAACGGCATTGTTTTCGTCAGGAAAGTAGTTATGTGGTTTTATATTCTATAATTTTCACAGTCAATAAATACGATATTAATTGTTATTGTCTGAGATATTGGTGTAATTTGAGAGGATAATACAAAAGTTCTGGATGATTTAGTGATTTACTGCAAAACCCATGGCGGCCAAAATGATCAGAACAGTTGAAAAAATAAAAAAATAAAAAATGACAGAGAATACTGGAATTATTTAATATTTAGTGTGAATTCCTTTAGCTTCAATCACACTTTGACACCTTCGACTGCATGAGGAATTTAAATTTTCAATTTCTTGCTGGGTGATCTTATTCCATTCTTTCTGAAGGGCATTCCATAATTGCTCGGTTGTTTTAGGATTTCTGGCTTTCGAACGTTCTCCTAGAATATTCCACACATTTTCAATAGGATTGAGATCTGGGCTTTGAGCAGGCCAATCCATAACAATAACCTTTTCAGCCTTGAGGAAGTTCATGACTACCTTAGCCTTGTGACATGTGACATTTTCCTGCATGAATATGGGTGGTCGCTTAGTTGAATTTCTCAGCACAGGCAAGACATGATCTTTTACAAGTTTTTTTATAAACTCATGCATTTACCTTTCCATGTAATCACACCAATGGGCCCACCCCATCTCCAGATATCATCCCCCAAACCATGACACTTCCTACATCGAATTTAACACTAGTCTTAAGGCATTTAGACGACAATTTTTCACCTACTTTTCGACGAACGTACCTTCTGAGCCAAATAACATAAACTTAGATTCACCACTGAAATGCACCGTTTGCCATTTTTCTTGAGACCACAACACATGTTCGGTTGCAAAGGTAAGACGACACTATTTATTCTTGGAGCTGATCAGTGGCTTCACTGCAGGTGCTCTTGCTTGTAGGTCATGTTCAACTAAACGACGAGACAAAGTTTTTCGAGATAAAGTTTACTTCAGTACAATGCTCATTTCCCGGAAAAAGCAGCAGCAGTTTTAAATCTGTCCTTTTTAACCAACTTTACCATAGCACGATCTTCTCTCTTGGTCGTTTTTCTTGGCCTACCTGTAGACATTCTTGATTCACACGAACCACAATCATCGTTGACCCTAAGAAAACCGTGAACAACACTTTTTGACTTGTTAACAATCTTTGCAATAGACCCAATACTTAAATTCTTCTTCTTTCGAAGATTAATAATCTGCTGACGAATTGGTAACGGAGTAAGTGGCATTATATTAACAAAGTACACTGCAGATATTCTTACTAATGTTTAGTAAACGAACCTCCACGTAAACAAATTTTAAAAAATTAGAGTTCGCCGGTTAAATATACTAAAACACGGAGTAAAAGCAACCGTTCTGATCATTTTGGCCGCCATGGGTTTTGCAATAAATCACTAAATCATCCATAGCTTTTGTATTATCCTCTCAAATTACACCTAAA
Source organism: Acanthosepion esculentum (assembly GCA_964036315.1). Lineage (NCBI taxonomy): Eukaryota > Metazoa > Mollusca > Cephalopoda > Sepiida > Sepiidae > Acanthosepion > Acanthosepion esculentum. The sequence goes on from OZ038480.1 coordinate 126,981,648, forward strand.
TCTCAGACAATAACAAATAATATCGTTGTGAAAACAATGCCGTTCTGAACATTTTGGCCACAACTCTATGTTACCGTCAACTGGACGTTTTAATTTGCCGCTGACTGTTAAGTAGTGTAAGAACAAGTTCGGTCCCAAAAAGGCATGTGGTGATTTTTATTACATTGATATTCAACCTGTATATCGCCCAAAAGCTACCAACGGTAACTGGTTACAGAGTAAACGGCACTGTTTATGCATATATATGGAAAAGGTAACGGTTAACAATAAACTTGAACAGGTTAATAATGTATTGATCTGGGAAGCACCCTCTCGGGAGTAGGTTCCACAAAGCAGCAGTTTATGTTAGGAAACTACTCTAATGGAACCTGTCACTTTAAAACGTGGCCAATCGTGGATCTACACAATTTCCTCTTCTTTGTAGCTCTTCAAGGATTTAGATTCGGGAACCATAGAAATGGTTTAGCATATGTTTTTCTATGCAATCCATTTCACTCGGTGAAACTTGAATCACGGTTTTGTTAGCAGAAGCTCATTTAGATGAACTTGCTGGCCACATTCAGGGATGAAGCATTTTTCTTTCTTTTTATTCTCATTTTCTTCTTCGTTTGCTAAAATGGCATGCTACACGAAGCGTTTTGATCTTCGGGGTATGTCACCATTTTCTTCTGTAATGGTCCCTAATGTCAATTCTAATTTCCTGAAATGTGCTTAGCGCCTTGTGGTTGGCAAGAATATTGTAAAACTTTTCAATTTCTTCTTCCGTGCTTTGTGCTGCTGGGGCATATGGAACAACGATTGTTAGACCGTCTCCTTCAGGTTAACTACAGGTTTTATATCAGATAGTTTATAATATCCCAGGTTACATTACTCCATATCTTGGTTCTATAATCCCTACTACTCTTCCATTGTTCTCTCCGCCTACATATATGACCCTGTGTTTCCCAATGTTTAAATTTCAATTGTTTGCCCATCTAGATTCACATTCGCGTCAAATACTAACGTTTAACCTATTAATTTCCTGATTTACGTTCTCTAAATGGCCACATTGATTTAGTGTTCTGATATTCCATGAAACTTTTTTGAAGTTGATTGTCGAATGTAGTGTTGAAATGTTTCCGCTCAAATCACTTCACATCTTCTGACCGAAAAATAATCTAATCATCAATGTTTTCTTTTTGTAGATGACATCGAGATTTCACTGAGCGTAATTCAGCAATCGTCTTGTAAATATATATGTTTTTTTTATTATTTATGTATCTTTTTATTGGAATTATCTCCGTTGACTTGCTGACGCCAGATAACAGTGTATTTATTATAAACAAATTGAGCTCTGTTTTTTAATGTTTAAGAAGTCCTAGTGAAATGTCCAATTCAATGAAAGAGTAGAAAACAACAATAGTATTTAAAGTCTCACCTGTGATTGATTTGTTTTTTTTTACAGTTTATCAACCCTTTGCAGGCTATTCGAAGATAGAAAACCTCTTTAATCTGTAAGGAATTTTGGAGATAATAATGATTTACTGATACAAGATGTACTAATTAACCCATAGCTTGTAGGGGGAGAGGAGGTGGTTTCATAACTTTTCCAAGGTTATTTTCCCGTAAGTGAATAAAATGCACATCCAGACATACATTACCTGGTATTCCCAAGCGGTCACCCATCTAGGTACTGAGCAGGATCGACGTTGCTTAACTTAGATAATTGTACGAAAATATTTATTGCCATAAGCCAATTTCACGTGTGAAAACCTATTGATAGCAAGTACTTACGCCAGTAAGCGATATATTTAACAGTAGCAGTAAGCTAACATATTTTCCTATGGTATAAACATTATCTTAGGAGTACACAAGGAGTTCCACTAGATAGACCTGGGTTTTTTATAGACAGTGAAGTAAACGTCTATAGGCCTAGATCATGGAAAAATGATTTTGTTAGAGAAAATGATCTGGTGGCTCAAATTTCACTGTTTATAAAAAAACAGAGATGTCTACTAAAACCACGTGAACACACTAAAAGTAAATTTGTAGTAATAAAAAACATAATGTCGGATTTTTTTAAAATCTATCAATTCCTTTTTTGAATTTGAATTTAATTCATTTTTTTCTTTGGTCCTGGTTATGACGACAAACTACATCCTGCAGCGAGTCTTCTGAGCGGAAGATTGGAAGTTTTGAGGAGCGTGGAACCACCTCTTACTTGCTGTTGTTCCAAGGTCGATCATGACTCGGGGTGATAGCACCCGTTAGGGGGCCCAGTTACGGGAAAATAGTGAACCCCTAAACAAAAATTAGAATACTGGGAAAGTATAATATATATTATATTGTAAAAATACCAGCAATACATTTTTATAAAAGAATTTCCAATGCAATATTGAAGTGTAATTACGAGTAACACAATTTTATAAAAGAAATACCAACAATATATTTTATAGTAAGATTACCAACAATACATTTTTATAAAATTAGCAATAATACATTTTATAGTAAAATTAACAACAAACATTTTTGTGGCAAAAAGAGCAGCAGAACGTTTGATAGCAAAATGAGCAACAATACATTTTATAGTACAATTACCAACAATACATTTTATAATAAAATGACTAACAAAACATTTTTATAATAAAATTACCCGCAATATATTTCATAGTTAAACTGAAGATATGGCATACATTGTCAAACCAAAAAAAAAAAAATTGCTATAATCTCATTTTTTGTAAGGCTAAACATTTTTTCGTTCCTTGTTTGTTTTTGTAAGATTATTTGCAAAAACGTAGAAATGTAGTTATAATTATATTTTGATTATAGAATAATGTCATTTTCTTGAATTAATTATAAAGTTTTAATTTTTATGTTTAGATTTCGGCATTAAGTAATCCAGACAGATTCATTTGCCGCTAAACAAAAATAACCAAACGATACCAAACATTTTTTATTGGTGTATATTCTCCCGTTGGCAACATAATCACATAGTTCGGTTTAACAAGCGAATGCAAAAGACAACGAATAGAAATTGACACAAATCTGATCAAAATACCATTATTTTGTTTACAGAAAGAGATTCGTCATTGAGTATTTTGATGAGTAGAATATTGGAGGGAAAACAATGTGATTTTAATTCTATTTGAGTTGCGATCACTGGAACAAAGACTATTAAAGGTGATAATAAAGTTTTTAGTGAGATTTGTACTACATGGTCGAGGTATTGAACACACAATGACTGTGCCTTCAAATTCACGAAGAACTCTTTATGAGACATATCACTAAACAGGATTAAAATAACAACAACACACGATATGTCCATACATAGCGGCACGGGGACATATACCTATATATAAATAAAGATTTCAATTCCAAATTCAATGAAAGTTACCCGGATGGAGAAAAGAATGATTTACAAAGGTTGTAACAGTAATAAACAAGATGAATAAATTAATCCAATAGTAAATAATGAAATTAAAAAGATTATTTCTACAGAACTTTGTTCATTTCACACTATGCTTGGGAATAGATGAAGCAAATTTTAATATTTTAGTACCGTTTATATTCGTGTATAAGTCGTCTTCCTGTATATTGCAAACCCTGAAATCTTTGCAAAAAAAAAATATGCGTATCGTACAATCGGTCGCTGTAAATGCATGATTTTGAATCTCTTCAGAAAATAAGCAGAGCATAGAGCGACTTCCTGTTTGTGTGAAAGAAACTGATCATAAACACACGGAAATATACTTCAGTGTATAAATAACCAACGTACAGAACATGATTTCCGTCTTAGAAACAGCATAAAGAAAGGCTTAGTTTAATCCCACACCAGTATATTCGCTATTTTTGCGCTAAAACTTTGCTATAAGTTAACTTATTCTACGTAATCGCTATCGCGATTCCAGTGCCTAAACTTGACTTATATTTTTGGGCCCTCAAATGACATTTATCCAGGAAAGCTTTTTTCACCCATGTGACACTTCTGTTGCAAGCATGTAATGGTCTCGACAGTTGCTTGGTGCCAATTTGTTCGGGGAAGATATTTAAGATAAGATTTATTTTCCGTATCAAGTGGAATTTCCCCTACATTTTATCAGTTACTTTAACGACATTTTCTATTTGTGTTTGTGTCTTTCTTCTGTGTCTTTAATGTTAATTTCCACCTGTTATTATGAGTTTGTTACGTAATGGAGTATAGTTAAATATAGAGAACAAGTTACTGAGCCCCGTTTACACGTAAAATGGTAACAGAGGAAGATCAATTAC
>OZ038480.1:126988395-127060895 GCA_964036315.1 Acanthosepion esculentum
ATATATATATATATATATATATATATATATATATATATAAGTATAGGATTGGCATATACGGAATAAATTCCAATAACCAAAACATACTAGATTAAAAGACTGCTCAATACAGAGTTGAGCAAATATAATTTATTCGAAAATTATAACATAAATATGTTATAAAATCACTACAAATATAGCCATTTTATTTCAACACTTCTGGTGTCTTATCAAATGATGGTGTTGGTACTCACTGAGTAGACTGCTCTAGTTCCACGTGCCATGTTTAATGGATGTCAGTTGTTAGTTATGTCCTGTTAATTCCCCTATGCAAGCTCTCCACTGCCTTAACTTGAAATTGTTATGGTCCAGGTTCCTTGTACCACGGTGATGGTCCAAGGTAGAACCAATGAAGAATAACTCGAACACAGGTATGGAATAACACAAATATATTACAAACAGAATATGTACAAAAGAAGTAGAAGTGTTAGTAATAATAATCAGGTTAGGTTAGAGAGAACTAGGTTGTCTCGAAGTATCACTTTTCCAATGTCTTACAGTAATCGTCTGACGCGCCTCTGTCTCTGACTGACTCACACGCTGACTCTGTGTCGATATTTAACAACACTCCCACGTGTGTCGAATGTGGCACAAGGCCTGTTTAAAGTGGGCTCCCCGAGCCCGTAGGCTCGGCCAAAAATATGCCCATTAGAACCCGTATAAACGGATTCAGGGACTGTCTACCTCCCCGGACGGCACTTTGCCCTGCGGCAAAGCCCCGACCGATTTCCTCCCCGCCGAGGCGGAGACTTCGACAGAAAAGAACAGTCTAAACGACTGTTCCGACACTGACGCTGTGTCGATGTTTTCCCACGTATGTCGAATGTGGCACAAGGCCGGTTTAGTGTGGGCTTACAAAGCTCCTTCCGAGTTCCTCTCCACCGAGGCGGAGAGTTCGACAGCAAAGAACAGTCTGAACGACTGTTCCGACACTGAGGCAGTGTCGATGTTTAACATCACTCCCACGTGTGTCGGATGTGGCACAAGGCCGGTTTAATGTGGGGTTACAGAGCCCGTAGGCTCGGGGAAAAATATGCCCATTAGAACCCGTATAGACGGGTTCAGGGACTGTCTACCTCCCCGGACGGCACTTTGCCTTGCGGCAAAGCCCCGTCCGAGTTCCTCTCCGCCGAGGCAGAGAGTTCGACAGCAAAGAACAGTCTGAACGGCTGTTCCGACACTGAGGCAGTGTCTGCTGCTCCCTCTTGAGACGCAGTATTTATGGTGTACGTGATAGTCCATTACTATTATGGGTAAGTTCCCATAACAGAAATCACAGTCTTTGGGTCCTGTCACTGGATCTAACTAACGCATTTATCCACTGTGCCATGTGTCCTTGAGAACATCTGTGTATGAATTTCTTGGTATCACAAACCGTACTGTCTTCAGGACACATTTTTTTACCAGTGCTCATAATGTAATTTTTGCTGTTATCAGTTAGCGAAATAAAGTGTTTATTTCGACATTCCAACCACCTGAAGAAGGCCAGAGCTTACAACGGTCGAACCGTTGTAATAAATATGGCGACAAAGATGAGGACACTAGTCCGAATAATGTAAATAGTGTACATAATACCTCATCTCAGATATATAGACAGATTTTATATGTAGCTTAAGGAATACAATTCTCAGCATTAAAAACGCATAGCGGTTGATATGCCACTAAACAAAATCAGTCAATCAACCATCCATTATGTAAGAACCCTTTCATCACATGAATCCATATAATATCCTACAACTTCTTAAAGAAATGAAACTGTATTCCAAAATATAACTTCAAGCTTTAACATAAAACACACATGTCACCGCCTCTACTAATCATGCCGACACAAACATGTCTATGCACAAAAGCTGAGTATCATCTACCATGTATACAATTGTGAAAGCAGGATAACATCATATTTTTATTACTTCAAACACCTAACAAGTAAATTAAATTTCGGCAAAAAAGACCAATGAAAAGCTGATATAGAGTTAAACAGACAATCTAAACGAACCAATCATGCCTCCTCACTATTTGCTTATAAAAAATGTAAATTGTAATGAGAAAAATACAAAAAAGTATCCATGTCATTTGATCAAATCTATGAAATAAAACGTCAGACATGGGAACATTTGAACCGCTTTCACTGATACTTTGCATGGTAACAAGAGTTTTGAGTCATGATTTGCCGCGGAATCTTTTAAGACTTTTTCTCCAACTAGTTCTAATTAAGCAGAATCCGACTTTGATACAGGCGGCTTAGTACTACAGAATACTGACCTATTGGCCTTTTTTCCATTAATTAAATCCATTAAAAACGTAACAAAAGATAAGCTTCCATCATAGCACATTTCAGACTCAACCTTAACGCTCATGTATCAAGAAAAATGGTTACTACAATTTTATTTCCTTTATCTCGAATGAGCCGGTAACTTAGCGAATGATAAGTAATGTAAAATGAACAATACTTCTGTCTGTTCACTTCTTTTTGCCTGACTCGATCTGCTTATCACATAAAGTCTGTACCTGCCTTGCTATGAAATTACATTGTTTTTAATGCTGCAATTGAATGATATATGTGGTTATATGGGGTGAAAGCGATAACGTCTTAATTCAGCGTTCGTTCTCAGTTAAAAACAGAATTTTCTAATACTGATTTTACTTTTCACAAAGGTTTGAATGTAACAGTATCTTCCTGCCCTAAATGTTTTCCACGTACTTTCCGAATCTACAAGAGGTCTATGGTATATATATATATATATATATATATATATATATATATATATATATATATATATATATGTGTGTGTGTGTGTGTGTGTGTGTGTGTGTGTGTGTATATATATATATATATATATATATATGTATATATATATATATATGCATATTACATTGAATATGACAGACAAAGTGCTTTTATTTAGTTTTTTGTACAATTTCTCATGGCGATCTAATATTTTTTCTTTTCGTATGATAACTTATATAAAAACTGTCCGAATGTTTTTTTTATCCGAGCGCTTTCGGCTATACATCTAGCCATTTTCAAGGATTAAATATTTTTACTCTTAAATAAGAAATAGTTTGTTGTATGTATGTTTTATAAAAAGTTTTATTTTTCAAAACACATCAAGATGTTGTGTCCTTGTTCAAAGTTAATATTATTAAGTGTTATGTTTTTGTTTTTATTAATAAGGCTTCCATTATTTTTAGCCTTTTTTTTTTGCATGTAGATGATGCTATTATATTAGTGTTGTCAACAAGTACGTTACGAATAGTGTCTGGTAGGTCTCCATGAATATTTAAATGAGATCTAATTGAGCTATTGTCAGAAATGTGTAGAGTTAGTCTGCGTGTCAAGCATGTTGTAGTTTGGCCTATATAATTATTTACGAATTTCGATTGATCAGGAATACAATTACTTAATGGGCATTTAAATTCGTAAATAATATTTGCCCTATTCAATTTCGTTCTAGGAGGTGAATTATTACTTTTAACGATAAGGTTAGAGGTTTTTAATTTTTGTAATAAATAATTAATCTAATTTTTTTTGCTATTGTCAACTAATGTTATGCATTTTTTTATAATGTTCTAAATGATGCTTTCATCCTATTTATAATTTTCGTTCATCGGATTTTAATAAAAAATATTAATGTTTATTTTTATGTTTCTATTCTCGCCGTAGCTATTAGCTACGTTAGTGAGAAAACGCCTACTATTGAAATCCGACAATTGATTAGGAAATGTGCATGAAGGAAGGATTGCTGCCTAAATACACAATATATATATATATATATATATATATATATATATATATATATATATATATATATATATATATATATATATATACAATATATATATATATATACAATATATATATATATATATATATATACAGTATATATATATATGTGTGTGTGTGTGTGTGCGCATGTGCGTGCGTGCGCGTGCGTGCGCGTGCGTGCGCGTGCGTGCGCGTGCGTGTGTATGATGTTTGTGTAAACACATACACACACATTTTCTATAGACCCGCAGGCAGTGCAGGTTTGATGTCGACTTTCACTCGAAATTATACCATATCTGAACGAAACTTTTCAGTAAGTTTACAAATCTACATTAAGTCTATATAGTATATATATATATATATATATGTATATATATATATATATATATGCGTGTGTGTGTGTGTGTGTGTGTGTGTGTGTGTGTGTGTGTGTGTGTGTGTGTGTGTGTGTGTGTGTGTGTGTGCGAACATTGAAGTCAACACTCAGAACTTTTCCCTGATTGGATTCTCCAACAAGATAAAGATCATAAGCACACTGCAAAGAAATGGCGTGTGGAAAATAATGTAAATATCCTGAAATGGGCAAGTCAATTACCCAGACTTAAACCCAATCAAACATCGGTGGCGTTATTTGAAAATTCAAATCCAATCGAGAGCTCCAAGAAACATCCTAGATCTGAAGTCCATATGCGGAGAAGAATTGAACAAAATACCAACAAAAATATTCAAATGATTAATTGAGAACTAAAAGAACAGGTTGGTTACTGTAGAGGTGAATAATGGCTATTCTAGAAAGTATTAAATGAAAATTATGTATTCTTTTTTTTTTTGGTACTGTACGAATACTTATTTCACCCATTAATATGGATAAATGTGATTTATTTTTATTAAATTATTTTTTCTCTGTTTTCTATGCATATTTATTTATTATGCATTTGTTCACAGTTAATTATATGACGAGTATATTTATTCATTAGTTGGAAATACAATAAATTAAAAATTTGTATGTGTACGAATATTTATTTCCCCCACTATAGATATGTTATAATATATATATATATATATATATATATATATATATATATATATATATATATATATATATATGTATGTATGTATGTATGTATGTATGTGTGTGTGTGCGCACGCGCGCTTGTGTGTGCATGCGTGTATCTATAGAATTAAATGCATGCTGCGTTTACACGATGAAATATTCAATATCATGTAGGGGTCGTATATATTTATAAGTATGGTCATAAGTGTCAACACTGCCTGGCCATAGTAATTTTCCCGCTCAAAATCCAAAAATCAGACAATATGAGTGGAATTGTAACACGACTATTTGTACATGTTGGTCACTGGAAGATTAGGAGTTGGAAGGACGGTTAGTTTGGAATTATTTTCATTTTTCTATCGTTTAAATAATCGGGATAATTATGGGAATGATAACTATTATTTCCTGTTTTTCTGTACTCTCCTGATATACTTACAAAAACAAAGTATCTAGCAAGAATGCATATACACATAGATTTAATAACTAAACGTATTTAATAATAAAAAATATTAGTAAACAATAAATAATAAAATACTAAATTAATTAATAACATTAATTAAATTAAAAGCAAATCTTAAATTTTCAACTCATCGACAAATGAATTAAATGTAACTCTAAAACCAATAACCCATCCTTCAATGACCTAGATAATTCCGAACAAAGAATACTAGAGAATAACCGTGAAGTTGGTAAATAAAGGATAGTAATTTAAATGATCGTCATTTCTCCTTAATCGTGATTAATGAACTTAGGTTTTCAGATCAAAGTTTGTAACTGCCAACAATGAAGGGAAAGCCATATGCTGCGTTTGTTTCCAACAGTTCAAAGCATTATGAAGAAATTCATGAATGTCCATATAGCGGAAACTCTGAAAGGAGTAAATAGGAAAATCCAGTGTGTCACGTCGTGTGAAAAGAAAATTATTACGAGGATCAAGTCATTTTCAATGATTCCATTCAAGCAGTCACCTCGACGAACAAATCGACCACGGTGAGATTAAAACCCGTGTCTCATGGTCAGAAAGTGAATGTTCTATGCAATCGGCCACATATTGTATTTGACCGACAATCGTACAAATTATGGAATCATCATACAAAGGGCTTATTTCCCTAAGTTATTTTTTTTTTTTTGTTGTGCAGAAAAATAAACAAATCTCCGATAGGAAACAGAGTGTCTAGCAGAGGATGCACATGGAATTAGTTTACGCTCTTTCACAAATAACTGAAATGCGTAAGCAATATTTCGTGGGTCTCTTATCATTACTTTTACTAATCGATGTGTATATGTGAGCGTGTAAACTTGGTGTCTGAGGGAATGAGGTCCTAGAAAGCAATGGAGGTTATATTGATGAAAAAAATATTTCGATCAGCATCATAATCTTCATTCGCTATATCCACAATAAAATCGGTCAGAAATTTCATTCTCACCAGAAACATACAGGAAGAATAATGAAACAAATGTATACACCCTATGCAAATTAATTGAAACGACCGCTTTAGTTTCCTTTTTTCACCATACGGTCGGTTTTAGACACACCGAAGTGACAGGGTGTAATCGATTTCTATTTTTTCCTCATTAAGTCATTGGCAGTGGTGTGCAGTAACATGAACCTATTTTCGAGGTGTATCATGAAATTTGCTTCGCCTTAAAAAATATTGTGTCATTCGCGATTGCATCACATTTTTATCACGCCCAGACACTATTGTCTCGGCACTTGATTAGTTGTCATACGGCAATTGTCTGCCTTGGACGTTACTCCAATGAAGCGTATGAAAATTGTAACGCTGTGATTAATTGGTTTGGTTTCTTTTGTTTTACGGCATATCAACCACAATGGGTTATTTAATGCCGACAAAATTTATTTTTAAAAAAATGTATAGCTGGTAATATTTTTTTTAAATATATAGTTTGGTTTGTTTTGTTTTGAGAAATATTAACCTCAATAGGTTATTTAATTCTGACAAGATTTTTTATTTCTGGTAATATTTTCTTTTCCCAAATATTTATTGTTGACACTAATTTATTTAAAAGTATTTCTGGCATTAAAATCTATTTTTACACTTTCATAGTGTTTTCAGTCAGGTTGTGGTGGTCAATTATTTGCCCATAGCTGGGACCCTAACAGGTGCTACCACCTCGGGCCAGGGTGGACCTGGGAACACCAGCAATTAAGAGGTGGTGCCACGCTTTTTTTAATTTAAGAAATTTCTATATTTTTAGAATAATGCGCCTTTGGCAGTTTCAAAATTATGATAAATGTCTACCGTGATAGTTGCTCCTCTTTGCAAAATCTTATTGCAGACTATATGTGGCATATTCCACCAGTTTCACAACCAAAACCTTGCTTGAATGAAATCCTGGAGTTTGAGTTGAGAGACCTTTGGAATTTTATAACAACCAATAATTATTATTTTTGTTAACGCAAAGAACAAAAAATGTTTTTTTTTATACCTGGTCAGCAGACTGCAAATGACTGAGTGATTATTCATTTAGAATTCATATATTTATAATATTATTTTATATGTTTTCTGTTGTTAAGTATGATGGATACGCATTTTGTTAAATATCTTCTCGTATGATATGACCCAATTAATAAGATAGAATATTTTTGCAACATGCTGACGTGTATTAAAATTCTCACAGTACTTAGTATTATTGAAGTTAATACTAACATTTTTTGTCGAGATTTATAAACTCTACGTGTCGTTCAATTTCGCAGACCAATCAATGAAATTTGAATAAGCTGATTTGTTTGGAAAAATACTTTGACAAAAACCTTACTTTGCGGTTTAACTTTTTTTTTTAATTTAATGAACTTCATGCTAAACAATATTTTTTTAAGAGAATTTCTTTCTTTCCTTATTAACAGCGAATAATAATTCCTCGGTTTTTCTTTCCCTTGAGTATGCAACTTACAAATGGCCATGTTTAAATATTTCAAACGTTTGGCCTTTTAATTTGTTTATAGTTTTCGCAAAACTGGAAAATGGATTCTTGTATATATAAAACTTTAAGAAAAGATATGCAAAAAACGATATTACACTTATATTAAATTAATTGTTATTTTAATCATTACAGTATTTTTAAATAGTGGGAGAATTTTGTATGTTAAATAACAACACTTATAATTTTTCAAAATATGTTGATGGAAATTTATTTTAATCAGCTACTCACCCTATTAAAAGCAACTGTACTTTGTACCCTCCCCCTGTACTTTCCCCCAAAATTTGGCTTTGATAGGTCAATGTATAACTATTTTAGAGGATGTGACGGACGAACGGACTAATGGAAGTCACAGAATTTTATATATAGATTGTTAATGAAAGTGATTTTTATTCCAGAGGAAGATTTACTTGCGAAGCTATTGAGGAAAATAAATAATGGGGACATATAAAGAGAGCAATACAGCATTCACAAAGAACACTGCCAGATTATTTGAGAATTGCTTGAGATTCTAAGATATGAGTGAGCCCGAATTACGAACGTCTACAAAGATTAAAAAAACATGGCTACTCTATAAGAAGCTGGCGAAATTCAGCTGCTACGAAGAATACCGGTGTTTACTTTCACATTTCTTCACATTTTCTATCTTCTGTGTTTATTTGGGCAACTGAATGTTTTCAAATTCTGTAGCTGAGAGTAACTCAGAAACATTTCCATCGTAGACGAACGCTAATTTAAAACGCCTGTAGTTTTCATTTATTTGACGCCACGCATTTTTTTCTTTCAAAATTTTGTCGACTTATAAACGAGTATGTGAGGTATGTGTCTTTCTTTCAGTCTCAATGTGGGAACATTTATTCATCATGGCAATACGATACAGAATTGGATGCAAAATTTGCAAAATTGTTTATTTCGATTCTTATCTCGGTATGTTTTTAATAATTTGCAGACACCCAGAAATGGCACTTTAAATTAAATGGGGAGGTTTGGCTAAAAGGGGGTTTACGTGGGTTCTATGCGTAGAAATTTATGACTTTATTCCTGAGATTGGGTATCGAACTTCACGGAATCTCTCTTTCGATGTCTACCCATTGTATTTGTATACTTACCCAGGTGGTTTTCATGTAATTTATCTTATATACATACATATATATATATATATATATATATATATATATATATATATATATATATATATATGTATGTATGTATGTGTGTGTGAGTTTACTCCCTTTTTCATGGGACGTGTTTGAAGGCGTGCTATGGTTACTGATTACCAGGCAGTACCCTCAAGAAACGCTTATGACATCTGATCAAGATAAACTGTTCTCACACACAGACCCATCAACAATCGACCCATTCACATGAATGTAATGCGAGCGATCTAAAAGGAAATATCAAGCGTTTAGTGTCAAAATTAATATGGCCTTTTATCACCCGTTGACACTTCTTGATAAATATCTTTTGTGAATGAGTCTAGCACTTGTGGACGACATCTTAAAAGAATGATGGCCGTATTATACAATAAGAAAAGAAAAAAACAGTACTGTCCCGATCTGAGCATGCCCTTGTTAGCACGTATACATGTATCTGCATCAATACAGACATTCAAACACACGTAAATGTGTTTATATATACATACATACATACATATATATATATATATATATATATATATATATATATATATATATATATACATATATATCCTGTGTGTGTATTTATGTCTGTATTTACATGTGTGAATCTAACAGGGGCCCTGCGTGCGGCGTCGTTGGGCGGTGCCTAAAGACCATAGCACGTGTTGAGACAAACACTGTGAGTGAAATTGGGTAGGGTGAACTGCTTGGAAGCCGAAAATATTTGTGCTACCCATCACGGTATTTACTCTGTTCTCCTACTTGGACGAGATGTGACACAAGGTCTACTTTTAGGTGGGGACCTGTTCGCGTACGCCCGGGACAGAAAGAAAAAATTCCCCTCACCACCCGCAACCATCCGTTGGAAGGGCGCGGCCACGGGCAGCTGTTCCCCAGAGCTAGGCACATCTTCATTATTATTTTCCTCAGTTGCCCCTCTGTCCTTTGAGAGAGAAGCCCCTGAGCGCACTCTGCCCAAAGACAAAGACGCAACTGAGAGATGATAAGTAAACGTGAACCTACTTAAAAAGAGTAGGTATTTACTCAATCCCCCCCCCCCACGAGGTCAGGTTATGACACAAGGTCAGTTTAATGTAGGGAGCCCGAGCGCGTGCACCCGGGCAAGGAACAAAAATTCCCCGAGCCCCCACAACCGTCGGTTGCGCTGGCACCGATCCTTCTCTCTAGTGCAATGAGAAGGCGTGGCCTCGGACAGCTGTTCCCAGGGTCGACACCTCGCAGTATAATTTTCTTCAGTTGCGACTCTGTCCTTTGACGGAGTCACCCTTGAGTGCACTCTGTCCAATGAAAGAGACGCAACTGAGAGATGATAAGTAAACGTGAACCTATTCAAAAAGAGTAATTTACACGCTGATGTCACAAGTTATCGTTACCACTGGTTTCAGCGAGCTGGCCTGATTCAAGATTGTTGATTATGCCTGGTTAAACTCTACCTCTCAGAAATTGTAACTGCTTAGAATAGATGCATTACAAACCACATGTTGGTTTTGTTGGTGTTAGAGAAACGCACCAAAATAGGAACATGCAACAGGGATTGCCTCGCAAATCGACAGGTAAATAAGAGACAGCCATTATTTATAAGTATGAAAATCCATGCACAAGTTTGCTTGAATAAATTATTTTTTTATACGGCTTATCGGCCTTTTGCAGGTTATTTAATGCCACAAAATATTTTTACATTTCAAGACATTTTTGGGAATTATAAAGATGTACTGAGACAATTTCTACTAATGAAACCACAGCTGGGAAGAAGAAGAGGTACAGCCATACCTTTTCCAAGAGTATTTGGGCATAAGAATATAACAGACCTGTCTCTAACCGGAACTCGGCACTCGGATGTCCCAATTCCGAGATGTTATCCATAAAACCAACTGCACGTCCAAGCTTATTGCACCTGATATCCCTAAGCGTCCACCTGTCTAGGTGCCGAACAATCTCGATGTGGCTTAACGTCGGTCAACGTTCCAGTGTTTCAGCGTAAACCACTTTAGTTCAAGATCACACACGTACGTGTGCATATGTGTGTTATATGGGGAGTTATGCATGCATACAGTATTTTAAAAGTGTGAAAATATTTTAAAATTACTTATGAGCACCTTTCAACCAGTGGATATATTTTGGTAATTCTAGCTTCTCGAACGAGTTACAAATATCAAAGAAATGTAATCATTCACTTTTTTTTTACCTTAGAATCAATGAGGGATTATATTTTAATATAGAGACTTTTTCTAGAACAGTTTCATTTCATTCTAAACATAAGAATCTATTGTAACTCTCTTTACAGTTCAAAGGTCAAGCGTTCACATTCCAATACAGACGAAGGCAAAGCAGTAAAAACAGTGTAATGGTAAATACACCTATATATAAAAATAAAGCATTTATAGGGACTTTGGTTTTATTTTTTGATCTGGTACAGATATTATTTTTTCTGCTTTTATAACGTGCTTCAGTTATTACTGAAGTATTCCTTAGAGTAGAAGGGAAAACTTAACTGAGATAGATGGGGAAAAATACTTTTGAAAAATGAGGTTTAATGGGGGAAAAGTACTTCATTAAGCAAGGATAGTGTAAAGATTTCAAAATAATCTTTGTCAGACTTTGAGATGAGTTGATTTTTAATGTCGTGTCCCTTCAGGACGCGACCGAATATGATTCTCTGCAGTTTACTCTTTATTTTATGTGAAAAGCAATGATTTATTCGGAAAGATTATGGGGTAATTTCCTCTACGCTTCGATTTGGAATTCCTAGGTTTCCTTCTCTTGGGTTATTAGCGAAAGCTAGAGAACACAAATCTAGCCCGCTGTTTAACCCAGAGAGGCAAGAGGAGATAAATTCATACTTTTCCCAAGCGTATTAGTTCGAAAAGTTAGACAACAGACAAGATAGCTATTACGCAGCGTATTTATATACTTTCACTACATTATTTACGTTATTCGGACTATTGTCCCCATCTTTGTCGCCATATTTATTACAACGTTTCGGCCGTTGTACACTCCGGCCTTCTTCATGTGTTTGGAATGTCGAACTGAACATGTTTAATGGATGTCAACTCTTTGCGTCCTGTCACTGGATAACTGACATCCATTAAACATGGCACGTGGAACTAGAACAGTCTACCCCAGTGAGCGAAATAAAGGGTTCAGTTGGACATTCCAACCACCTGAAGAAGGCCGGAGCCTACAACGGCCGAAACGTTGTAATAAATATGGCGATAAAGATGAGGACAATAGTCCGAATAATGTAAATAATGTACATAATACCTCATCTCAGAAATATAGACAGATACTTTCACTATTTGATAAAGATGCGGTGTACAATCTTGAAAGGATGTGTACAAACTATTGAACTGATAATTTTGCTTGCTTTATATATTTTCACGCACGGTTCAATCGACCTATTTTTTCAATTAACAAGTTAAATAATTTCTGTATATATATATTTCTGTATATCCAGTCATACAAATACGTTTTTAAGTTTTCTTTTACGTTTTGAATGGGTAGTGATGATTTATTGCCCACAACAGAACGTTATAAAAAAGACAACGCTTATTTCTCTGTGAATTTTGTTTTTTAATAGGTGTCACCCCAAGCAAAGGGTTACAAGCTGTAGAGGAATTAGAAACAGAAGCATTAGTAATGAGCAGGAAATGAAAAAGGTCAATCAAGAAGTCAGTAGATAGCGATTGACATTGTATTTACATATTTGCAGATTAGAGTTAGCTGGAAAATATGGAGCCAGACGGGAGTTTCACAAGAGAGAAGTGCGAGAAAACTGTTAACATAGAACTTATGACTACTTCTAATTAGCTCAACTGTAAATAGATGCGATCTTGCCAGAAGTCCAATGCGCTTAAATTCATACAGTACCATAGCGAAAACCTCTTCCGAACAATTACAATGAAAGTATTTATAGAAAAGACACAGAGAGGCAACTTGCCTCGGTGGACAATTAACTGAAGCCGAGCCGCCAAATCAGGGCCAATAATATTGCAGATTCTACCTTGGATCTTATCAAGGAGATCCATGTAAATAGCAGGGGCACCGAACTATATATGGAAGTAAAATTCTAAGCATTGACGGATGGTAGACTTATAGACATGCAGGATAGATTCTGGAGAGAAGAATTGTCTCGCCCGACACAGTTAACCGACTGATCTAGCTGACTTAGCGAAGGATTCATTATATTATTTCCACTTCATGCCAGCTGAAAACATTAGCACGAGGAGGCGCAACGAATCACTTTCCTGGAGGTTAGCATCAGCCATAATGAGGGAAGGCAGAGAGGAGTCTCTCAGATGATTAATAGAAAGAAGTTTAGTTTTGGAGATGTTAGAATTGATAAGCCAACTTTTGCTCCAGTTAAGGGGGATCTTGAGGTCGTTTTTTACATCAGCTGCCATTTTGATCTTGTCAGACAGTTCAGCTTCCCTATCGAGGCAGGAAATTGCAATGTCTCTTGCGTAGATGTCAATTTGAGAGCTGATGTCATCGGGAAGGTGGTTAATGAAGATTAGAAACAGCGTAGCACCATGGGTGGAGCCCTGCGGAACATCCGCCTTATTATGAAAAGATGTAGACGAGTGGCCATTCAGGATAACTTTCATTTCACGATTTGATAGGAACAACTAGATCAGCTCTAAAATGTGCCCGGAGATACCATAATTTTTCAGCTTGCGGAGAAGAGCAGAATGCCAGACCCTTTCAGAGACACTCGAGATGTCCAATGCTACAGCCCGGGCTTCGCTGTTTTTATCTAGAGCATGATAAACTCTTTCCGAAAATATCGTTAGTACATCAGCAGTTTACCTGGAGAAACCAAAGCTGCATTTCTAGTTTGAGAAAAGGCTAAGCGATGAGAGATAATGAACCAATTAAGCATTGATTAGGGCCTCTAGGAGTTTCCCAAAAAGAGGTAGAAGGCTAATAATAATTTGATGGCTAATAATAATTGTATGGGTCAGACGGTTCACCATTCTTAAAAAGTGGAATGGCAGGAATGTAGGAGGCAGCGAGGTATTTATTATAAAGAATAAAGAGAACAGGAGGCATTTCGGGAGCACACTAGTTAATGACTATTACAGGGCTACTATCGGGTCCACAAATTTTGTGGAAATCAATGTTAGAGATGATAGCAGAAACCATGGGAGGAGTTACATGCACATCACTCAGTAGCGATTCAATTTTGAATGGGAAGTTAAGCAAGGTTACGCCAGATGAATCAACAGTAGTGCTTGAGGAGAATTTGCGGGCAAAGCATTCAGCTTTATCAGCAAAGGATGATAACATATCAAATTTAATGGAGGGCGAGACATAAAGACCTTGCACATGTTTTATATCCTATTACAGAGAAGCCAGTAATCGCAGGAGCCAAAGTGGTTAGAGGCTCTTCGGTGTCTCATTCTCTCAGCAAACAGGGATTTAGATCCTTCGTGGACACACTTACATTAGTTACAAGCAGAGTAGCAAATATGTTCCTATTATGACGAGATTTGTCACGATGGCATAGCCGGATATAATGGTTCCTGAATGCTAAAGCGACGAGCATGCTGGCGTGAACCATCGAGAGGATTACGGTTTCATTTGGTATTTCCGAGAAGGAAAGCGTCCATGCCGGCTAGATCTCAAGAAGAAAATTCAGTGGCACAATTTTCAGTTGGGCAGCTCAATATGTCAGTCCAATTGGCCATCAAGGAGAAAGTCCCGGAATTAGTCCCAATCAGCATACTGGTATCGGAAAGACGTCTTATGGATAGGAAGTTCCTATTTAATGGATGGTTGGAAGGAGATAACAATTGCTACCACAAAATGGCCCGAGTTACTAAGAGGGCAGTACTGCGAAGCTCGGCAAAGGCGAGGAGAGGAGGTAAGAAATAGATCCTGTAGAGGAGCCTGTTGCTCGGTTTGGCTAGGGAAACGAATAGGGAAGTCAACAATTTGAGCGAGGGATTGGGCAATGGAAAAGTCTAATGCCTGTATACAGGCAACAACAGAAACGT
Organism: Acanthosepion esculentum; assembly: GCA_964036315.1. NCBI lineage: Eukaryota > Metazoa > Mollusca > Cephalopoda > Sepiida > Sepiidae > Acanthosepion > Acanthosepion esculentum. Next base: position 127,003,354 of record OZ038480.1, read on the forward strand.
TTCAGCCACGTGTCGTACTTAACATTAAAGTCATCGAAGACAAATTTGTTCGCAGATGGATGGAGAGAATATGCCTTTTCTATACTGTCAGCTATTGCGTCTAATATACTGCAGTCTCGGGAAGTGGGCGAGCGATTAAGGAAAAAGATACTGCTGACAGAGTTTAGTAGCGAAAGACGGAAGCACATGAAAGATTAATCGGCTGCCTTGGGAGACAATACCTTCGAATTGGAAGATTATCCTGGATGTAAACACCAAGGCCATGCATATGAATGCTGGAATCTTTTCGGCAAAAAAGAAGATAGCCTGGAACTAAGAATGCATGTGTGGCAATGGAAGAATTCAAGTTGCTTTCACAAAGGGCTAAAATATCTGGAGACCGTTCCAGGAGGAAGGATTCTGCTCTGCCGAAGTTGGAACGCATACCGCGAATACTGGAGAAAGAAAGACCATACATTGTGTAGCTGAGAGCAGATCATAATGTGGCCTCAGGATTGCCCACCGTGAATACATGCAGGCACACCTACCTATGCGCGACCTGGCACTACAGATGCCGCGACTGTTGATCGAACAGCCTCTCTAAGCCCTCCCAAATTATGCAAGTCCGATCACCAAAACGTAGAGACTGTTAAACCATTGTGGTCCTTGAAGAAGAGAGACAGATAATCTGTAAGCCATATCCTGATCATGGATCAATGGATGAGCCTCTATTCCCGTTCTATATACATAGAAGGAATGCGAACCGCACCATGGTTGAGCCTTATGTGCTCCTATTAAATTGTAAAAAGAAAACAAATAGCACGTCAAATACCAACAAAATTCATATTAAGTTATGCCTTAGTATAAGATCAGATGTCTACTATGAACTAAAGAATGGGATGGTAAGGCTTAATGCACTCTTGTCGCGTCAATTTTTCAGCTTTGATAAGTAACACTCTAAAGTAAACACATTCTAAACTAAACAAGTTGGTGGGAAGGGCTGAAGTAAGACATTTGGTAATTAATATCACTGTGGAGGACAAAATACAAACGTCAAAATAAGGATAGGGGAAAACATCATAGTCTAAAACAATAAAAAAAAACAGTATCTGTCTATACATCTGAGATGAGGTATTATGTACACTATTTACATTATTCGGACTATAGTCCTCATCTTTATCGCCATATTTATTACAACGTTTCGGCCGTAGTACGCTCCATCCTTCTTCAGGTGGTTGGAATGTCGAACTGAACACTTTAATTCGTTCACTGGACACATGGTACAGTGGATAAAGGCGATAGTTATATCCAGTGACAGGACCCAAAGAGTGTGAGTTCAATAACTGGTTAAGGCGGTGGAGAACTTGGATAGGGGAATTAAAAGGAGATAACTGATAACTGACATCCATTAGAGATGGCACGTGGAACTAGAACAGTCTACCCCAGCGAGCGAAATAAAGGGTTCAGTTCGACATTCCAAACACTTTGGCCAATATATATAAACTCTGTTATTTTATATCAGTCACTGAGATTACATTGCGCAGTTGCGCACAAACGAGTGTGTGCGTACACACAGACATACACACACGCGCGTGCACAACACACTCACCTATGCATATATATATATATATATATATATATATATATATATATATATATATATATATATGTATATATATATATATATATATATATATATATATATATATATTGTTCGGTCGAATTGCTCGGACATTAATGAGTCCATCACGCCAACCATCACGCCAACCATCACGGTCCTGCATTAAGGCCGGAAGGCCATTAGGGAGATATTCAGTCTCCCCGCAAAACTGATCAATGGAAGTGGTTGCTGGACGACTAACTCTTGTAGCTTCATGGTGCCAGACAATAGATCACTCCTGATTTTCTTTTTGTTCGCTACTGTTCTAGAGCAAAATGCATTTTGTATTCGCTTATGATGGTAGAAATCTCAGAGATTAAATAAGTGAGATAGAGATAAATAAATATAGATAAATATGAATTATTAATTATTTAAACCGTTATTTAACTCCTCTCTTTAAAACTTCTCTCTGTTAAATTTTAACCCCCACCTTCACCTTTAGGCCTTCCTGTTCTTCTTTCTGCTGTTACACCTCTCTCTAGAGCTTTCATACATTTCCCTCTCACACTTGTTTCCCACTCACACACATACACTCTCACTAAAATTTTGTTTTTTATAGCGGGAGTTATATTTTCCGATTTCTTTTTGAATTTGTAGGTCTAATGAATTGGATCGTAATTACGATTACAACGTAATAAATTATAACCATGGAATATTAGTGTATGAGCCGTTTATATTAAATTATATATATATATATATATATATATATATATATATATATATATATATATATATATATATATATATATATATATTATTTTTTTTAAATATGATTTCTTCGCTACATAAGAGTTCTCGTTTTATTTTTAAAAAATATAAACAAAAATAATAAAGAACTTAGGATTACCTAACGCGTTCTTTCCTATTTTTCTATATATTTGCACACACGCGCGCACGCGCACACACACACACACACACACACACACACACACACACACACACACATACACACACGAACATATATATATATATATATATATATATATATATATACCGGAACGCTATATACATATATATATATATATATATATATATATATATATATATATATATATATATATATATATAACGGAACGCTGATCTTAAAATTCAGTCATTTTGTTTTGATTATTGTTATGCCTATCGTCTTTTCATGTTGAATTGAATATAGTCTAATTTTAATTATGTTTTAATAACTATGTCCTGAAGAAGACCTACTAGACCGAAACGTCTGACGTCGACATTGAAACAACGTTAAAAAGAGTAAACTTGCATATTCAGATTTTTTGTTTTTCCATATTTTTCCTCATGTATATATATATATATATATATATATATATATATATATATATATATATATATATATATATATAATAACAGAGTTATTAAAATGTCCTTTTCATATGCAATGTGTTGATTATTTAGCTTTGACTTTGCAAATATGAGAAGATTTAGATAAATAAATAAAAACATACGCTACATTAACGAACTGATCAAAAGCTTCTCAGTGAGAAGTGATGTCAAAAATGATGTGCATAAAAACATTGGTAAAAACGAAGGAGATACGGTGCCTACGTGCGAAAATATCCGAGAATTGAAACAAAACTCGCCATTCTCGTTCTACTTTTCAACGGTGAACAACGTAAGCAATTTCAGTTATGGCAAATATGCCTGCTTATCGGTCACTGATGTTGATATCATTTCAGAACCGTAATCACACGATGGTTAATAAGATGAAAAATATGGCGATAGGAAAATGAAAATATCTTCCGATATAAAGTGTCAACTGTAAAAAGGAGAAAGAGACAAACACATAAAGCGAAACACAAATAACTGAATTGAGATTCCACTGACTGAACTTTGAACTGATATTTGCGCATGTATGTGTGTGACTAGAGGAATTGAAAGAATGTGGAAGAGATGGCCTCAAGAAAAGGGGAGAAACGGGCCCTGCACAGACGCCGATGTGATTTCCTGCAGTTATCGATCCATTATAGCCTTTTACTTTCAGAAATTTACGTTCAAATCAGTGGGTCGGGAATTGGTTTTAAATGGCTGTTTCATGTCGTGGCTTTTTCTCTGTTTATACTCATTCATCTATATCCACACAGAAACACACGCAGACGTGATCGCGTTCAAGTACACGCTCAGAAGCTTTCAAAAGCAAATAGGTTGGCACTTAGCGATACTTTATAAAATGAATATCTCAGATCGAAATTCATTTCGAAACAACATGGCACGATATAGACATTTTGCACTTTCTTTGGATCAACAAACACACAAACATACACACACATATACAAACACACACACACACACTCGCATGCATGCACACACACATACGCACAAACGAACGAACTCAGACATACGCACATACACACATGCGCGAGCACGAACGCACACACACAAACACATACAGAAACACAGACACGCACACAGACACATACACACACACATATATATATATATATTATTTTGGAATATTAAAACAAAATATATATATATATATATATATATATATATATATATATATATATATATATATATATATATATATATGTATATATATATATATATACATATATATGTATATATATATATATATATACATATATATATATATATACATATATATATATATACACACATATATTTTACCTATATATATATATATATATATATATATATATATATATATATATATATATCAAAAGAAAGAACTGTAAGATATATAATCCGGTGTTCTTATAGATATTTTTATTTTTATTACTGTGTAGCGAAAAAAAAACATATTTTAAATCAGTTAATTTATTATATATATATATATATATATATATATATATATATATATATATATATATATATATATATATATATATACCCAAGTGTGGGATTGGTATATACGGAATAAATTCCAATAACCAACAATTATTATTCTTTAAAGAGTGCTCAATACAGAGTAGAGCAGATATAATCATTTATTTAAATATTATAACATAAATATGTTATAAAATCACTAAATTTGTGATTTTATAACATATTTATCTTATAATATGTAAATAAATGATTATATATGTATATATGTATATGTATGCATGTGTATACATATATATATATATAGAGAGAGAGAGAGAGAGACAGACAGACAGACAGATAGAAACAGAGGTAGAGGGAGAGAGAGAGAGGTAGATAGTGATATCTCTATAGATAACGAGAGAGAGGTGGGGGAGAGAAGGAGAAACATGAAAGAGGACATCAACACCGAGCGGTGACAGCCTGTTTCATGTTTGAAAGACATATTCAAGCCATCTTCAGATTACATTCAAATATGAAAGGGACGGTCACCACAAGGTGTTGACCTCAGTGTCCACTTTTATGTAAAAATTAAGATATAAATAAAAGTATACCTGTCAAATATCCGATATGAATAAAGTCAAATAAAACCTTCTTCACATGGGCGTCTTGTCCACTGATGGATTTTATATCAATTTTTAACGTTTTTATATTGTAAAACGTATTTATAAAATTCTTCTTCCGTTTTTAAACGCTTGTTGGCAAACAAAATTCTAACCTTTTACTTGATGAATTCCATAAGAGGATGATACGAGTCAGGAAAGATAAGTTTTCTTTTTGTTCTTGATTGTGAGAATCCCCAGGTATTTTTGGGGACCCTAGGTCTATTATTTGCTTTTACATTTATATACATTACAAATGAAGCACAACGGAATATTCAAAGATGAAAGATGTAAGCGGACTGTGACATCTTTCTGGATTCTTTTTTTCGTCCAAATCTGTGAATTTGTTTTGCTCATGCTAAGTCCAATACTGTAGAAAATTACCTATTTTTTATCTATATTCTTGAATGGCTTAAAATTATTCAACATTTTAAGAAGGAAATTCTCTCGTTGATGTTAAAAATTGCTGCAAAACATTATTTATGGCGGAATGATCTCTTATGACATTTTAAGGATTTGTATTTAAATACATTGCGTTTATTTTCAAATGTTGTAGATTTGATGTTATTGCATATCATCCGTTATTGAACATAAATAGTATACAATGAAATTGGAATTTTATATGAAGACTACCTTATGAGGTGTAGTAGAGTGCAGGGATCGTATCATAGATTGTGGCGCCGTATGACTGCGAAAGTCGAAAATACTTGAACAAAAATAATAAAATGTGAACGTCAGATAGTTTATTCATAACTTCAAACACAATAATCAACGCCTTCACCGAAAATTGGAAAAATACAATAAAAAATTGAACAGACAGACCTTGTCTTTTGTTTTTAATCAAACTTGTATGTGTCTGTGCATATCTCTCTCTCTCTCTCACTCTCTTTCTCTCTCTCATACATGTGTGTGTGCGTGTGTGCGTGTGTGTGTGTGTATGCGTGCATGTGTGTCTGTGTATATATATATATGTATGTATGTATGTGTGTATATATATATGTATACATATGAATGTATGTATGGATATATATATATATATATATATATATATATATATATATATATATATATATATATATATATATGAATGATCTGATGAATTGGATCGTGATTACGATTCCAATGTAATAAATTATTACCAAGGAATATTAGTATTTGAGCCTTTTATATTATATGTATATGTATATATATATATATATATATATATATATATATATGTAATTATTTATTTGAATATTACAACATAAATATGTTATAAAATCACGACAAAAGTAGCCATTTTGTTTCAACACTTGTCAAGAAGTGTTGAAACAAAATGGCTATTTTTGTTGTGATTTTATAACATATTTATGTTGTAATATTCAAATAAATAATTATATCTGCTCTACTCTGTATTGAGCACTCTTTAAAGAATATTAATTGTTGGTTATTGGATTTCACTCCGTATATACCAATCCTAAACTTGTATATCTATATATGTATGTATATATATATATATATATATATATATGTATGTATATAAATATACACATATGTATATATATATATGTATGTATGTATGTATGTATATAGAGTGTCTTGGAAAGTCTACACCCCCTTTGAAAATTTATGGATTTTGTATGATTTAACAGGGAACAACACATTTTTTCAATTCCAATATTTATTAAATAATAAGCAGATCCCTCACGCTTTCCTTTGATATAAAAATGACATTTTAAAAATTTCACACTGATTCTTAAAATCATATAACTTAGAAAAGTGTCTTTGCAAAAGTCTACCCCACCTCCAGATATTATACTGTGTTATCACCTAGTTTATCATTGATATATACAATCCAGAACAATCAAAAGTGACATGTGCGTTCTACCATAACAAACAAACCTGGCCAGTCTATTATTTTGCTATATAAGGTGATTTAACTGCCTACAAAATCATCCCCCACATGTTTTCTTGGTATGTTGGTCTTTGAACTCTGACTGTAAACACAACGTGTCCAACTCGGTAAAGAAATGGGCAAGCCTTTGTCTCAGGAACTTAAAAACCTTATTATTCAAAAGTACAATGAAAATGAGGGATATAAAAAGATTGCAAAAACTGTAGAATTGCCCCTAAGCACTGTTAGAACTGTACTTAAGAAGTGATTAGTGCAGAAAACCACTGCTACCCTACCAAGATCTGGGAGACCGAGCAAACCTACCAGAAGAGCAAAATCAAAACTGGCCCGGGAAGCAACCTCCAACCATAATGCAACACTGGAAGATTTGAAAGCTTCAGTTTCCAGTACTGGGACAGATGTCCATGCATCTACAATTTCCAGTGTATTGCACCGGTCTGACCTGCAAGTGAATGAAGCTAGAAAAAAAAGCCCCTTCTGAAGCCTATGCACAAGCCAGCTAGGCTAAATTTTGCCGAAAAGTCACATCAATGATTCCATGACCATGTGGAGAAAGATTTTGTGGTCAGATGAGACTAAAGTTGAGTTATTTGGAAAAAATACGAATCGCTACATTTGGCGGAAAAAAGGCACAGCTCACCAACCTCATTACGCCGTCCACACTGTAAATCATGGCGGTGGCTCGATCATGCTTTGGAGCTGTTTTTCAGCTGTAGGGCCTGGAGAGCTGACAACCATCCAAGGTGTCATGGACAGTGTCAAGTACCAAGAAATATTTGAGGCAAACCTGCTGAAGTCTGCTTGGGTCGCAATTTCAAGTTTTAACAATATAACGACCCCAAGCATGTGTCAAAATGCACTAAAGCTTGGTTTGCTAGCAAGAAAATCATAGTTTTGGAGTGGCCCAGCCAGTCTTCAGACCTCAATCCTATAGAAAATATATGATGAGATCTAAAGCTGGCCGTGCATCGACGTTCCCCATCCAATCTGATACAGCTCGAGAAGTTCTGCCATGAAGAATGGCAAAAGCTGTCAGCAGACCACTGCAGCAAGCCCGTGGAAGGTTACCCGAGGCGTCTGCAGGCTGTAATTGACGCAACAGGATCATCCACAAAGTATTAGCTGAAGACATTCCAAACGGGGGGTAGACTTTTGCAAAGACATTTTTCAAAATTACCTTTGTTTCAGAGTCAGTTTTAAATTTTTTCAAATGTATTTTGTGTATTAAATAAAAGTGTGATAGATCTGCTTATTAAAACAAATTATTGGAGTTTAAAATATTAATTGTCCCTATCAAAATAAACAAAATACTTCTAGTTTTCAAGGGGATGTAAACTTTTGCAATGCACTATATATATATATATATATATATATATATATATATATATATATATATATATATATATATATATATATATTAGTGTGTGTGTGCAAAGCAAAGGAACATTTTATTTTTATGTGTTTTAAATTATCTTGAAATAGTTAATATTTCAAACTCAGTGTTTTGAATGATATATCATTTTTTTAAAACTTTTTCTCGTTAAATAACTAAGACTAAACGAAACATAATCAACGTCATTATATAAAGGAAGAGACATTTTAAAATGACATAGTCCTGTTCATGAACAATATTATTGATTTCTCGACTTCAGAATATCAATAATGTTGCCCCTTACATCAGCTCAGCGGCAATTTCAACCCTGAAATGAAATCGAAATTTATACGAAGAATTAATCGGGACAAACGTGGAATCATTGTTTATAACAAAATTTTACTCAAAGCTGGGGTCAGTTCCAAAAGTCCAGGAAAAATTGTTTGATGTTCAGATAATGATGCTAACGATTTATATGGGGAAAGAGTGTTGATACCACACGAGAAAAAACAAATGACAATTTTAATTCTGTCTGGAACTGCTAGGTAACCATGATATATGTGATAGGATGATAAATAATCATAAACCTGTACTTGCAAGCCGTCTGCATAAGGATAGGAAATGCGTTCTGTATATATAAAAAAAATTAAATGTTGTCAATCGAAGGACACGTCTTCTCACTAGAATTTTTCAATATACATAGAAATGTCATTCTGGGAGAATTAGGATACTTTACAAGATTCATTACTGGCGACCACATTAACAGCATAAGAAATGCAGATAACATAGCGTATTAGCAGACAAAAAGGAAATGACAAGAACTCCTACAGATGATAGGGAAACAAACGAGAAGGCTGGACTAAACATCAATAGCAAGAAGACTGAATGCGTGATTGCTAGCAAAAGGGGCAGCCCAGCATGCAAATTACAGATTGGCGTTACCGAAATCAAATAGATGAAACAATTTAAATACCTAGGACACGTATTAACAGAATACGGGTTTGTCTATATTTCTGAAATGGGGCATTATGTACATTATTTACATTATTCGGAAGATTGTCCTCATCTTTGTCGCCATATTTATTACAACGTTTCGGCCGTTGTACGCTCCGGCCTTCTTCAGTATCTGTCTATATTTCTAAGAATGTCATCTGTGCTAAGGATCGTTGATCAAAATTTCGTTAACACAACACAAACGGAAGGTCGAAAAACATAATAGAAAAAATACACTATTTACATTATTCGGACTATTGTCCGCATCTTTGTCGCCATATTTATTACAACATTTCGGCCGTTGTACGCTCCGGCCTTCTTCAGGTGGTTGGAATGTCAAACTGAACCCTTTATTTCGCTCGCTGGAGTAGACTGTTCTAGTTCCACGTGCCATGTTTAATGGATATCAGTTATCAGTCAGAATAAGACTGACGAAATTTCTCCTTGTTAATTTCCCGCGTATTGAAATCACACACTTTGGGTACTGTCACTAAAGACTTTATCCACTGTGCCATTTGTCCTTGAGGACATCTGCGTATGAATTTCTGGGTATTATAAAATTAATGTCTTCAGCAACCATTTTTTTACCAGTGCTCATATTGCAATTTTTGCGTATGTGAGAAAAAGATCACCATGATGCAATTCATTCCGCTAGAAATTAGAAAAAAGCATGCTGTACAGCTTAGCTTTCGCGCCGGATTCTATAATCCGAAAATTTAAGAGGGTTTGTGTCTCAATCTGCGGACAGTGCAGTAGATTCGAAAAGAGTTGGATGAGTCCAATGGTGATTACGAATGTAAAACGGCTCGGAAAACTCACTCTGATCGTTCTGATAAGGAAAGTACTTCCGAATTTGTTGTTGTGGTCCTCAAACTCAACACGGAAACATAATAAATTTGTGCTTAAAGGCACTATTCAACTTACCCATCGCCGCACTTCGTGAGCTCCAAAACATACCAGATCTAATGACGGTTTCACCTTGGGAATCTCAGGTTCGAAACCTGGCGGAGGACTCATATTTGTCAAAAGATTTTCCAAATATTCAGGCTGCTAGACGAAAAGAGATAAATATATAGTTTAATAAATAAACGGCTACACAAATACGAGTATCCCCTAAACAAGTTATATATATTTGTGTGTGTGTGTGTGTGTGACTGTGTCTTGTGTGTGTCTGTGGGTGTGTTTTTGTGTGCGTGCATGACAAATAACTACAAACAAGAAAGGAAAGAAAATCAAGATGTTGCACGAGGACTGCTTAGGAAAAAGCGAAGAGACCTGAATAACGGATACAGAAAAAATAAATTTAAAAGGGAAATATATTTTAGAGATAAAGAAATCAACAATCAGTAATGTTTCTTTTGAATGCAATATTTGAACGTCTGCTGGAGAGAGAAGAGTCACAAACTTACTAATAATGTGTTCGATCCTGTATCTAGGCCTCTACAAAACAACAAGATTAAAAGGGAGTGAAGAAAATCTGGCAACACCACGAGTTTAGCTTGAAGATTATCAGGTTTCTCTTTTTTTTCCCTTAATGCAATATTCTGAAGGCAGAGCATAATTTATAACTTGGTGGAAGAGGGGCGAAAATGGTGGAAAAATGTCGGCTGCCTCTTTGGCAGACAGCATTCCGGGATTTCTTTTGACAGCGATTTTATGACCGCTGTTGAAAAGGTCCTTTGCCATAGATCAAGATGGCAACTTTCCGTCCGCACACTGTATTTATCTCCAACATATTTTCTATTTTTATCCTGCTTTCTCTTTTCAAGGTTACATTTTCTTTCTTTCTTTCTTCTTTCTTTCTTTCTTTCTTCTTTCTTTCTTTCTTTCCCTTCTTTCTTTTTCCTTTCTTTCTTTTTCCTTTCTTTCTTTCTTTCTTTTTTCCTTTCTTTCTTTTTCCTTTCTTTCTTTCTTTCTTTTTCCTTTCTTTCTTTTTCCTTTCTTTCTTTCTTTCTTTCTTTCTTTCTTTCTTTCTTTCTTTCCCTTCTTTCTTTTTCCTTTCTTTCTTTTTCCTTTCTTTTATTTCTTTCTTTCTTTCTTTTTTCCTTTCTTTCTTTTTCCTTTCTTTCTTTCTTTCCCTTCTTTCTTTTTTCCTTTCTTTCTTTTTCCTTTCTTTCTTTCTTTCTTTCTTTCTTTCTATCTATCTATCTATCTATCTATCTATCTATCATTTGAAGTATTTTTGTAGGTGCTAGCCAGGTATCTAGATAATTAAAAAAAACTATATATATATATATATATATATATATATATATATATATATTAAACTTTTCACCCCAAGCAAGGCTGGAAGCCACTAGCACGCAAGGGGTTACAGAAGGTTTGGAGGAAGAGCAGATAGGAATGAAAGGGGAAAGCATGTGGAGAAGGGAAGTGGATAGATCAGGGCAACTGGAGATGTCGATTGACGTTACACTTAAATAGTTGGAGATTATATTTGTCAGGGAAACAGGAATAAGGAAGGGAGTTCCACAGGCGAGAGGTGCGAGACATGGAGCTATTGGAATAGAAGAGACGTCTACAGTTTCAACAATGAAGGGGTCCGAACAGGATGCCAGCCTCGTAGGATGCTTAAATTCATGAGGCATATATATATATATATATATATATATATATATATATATATATATATATATATATATATATATATATATATAACAGTCCGTTCATATTTAACCAAGTCTTATCTATCTGAACAAACTGATATGAATGTATATATATATATATATATATATATATATATATATATATATATATATATATATATATATAGTGAGAGATAGCTCCCAGAAATACCTCCATCAAAATAGCAAAATTTTAGCGACATTGGTGCCTTCATTTAAGTAATTTTTTAACATTATGTGGGAGGTCATTTTTTGAGGTATATGTGGGAGGTATTTCTGCCATATATATACATTTATACATACATACATACACACACACACACACATATATATATATATATATATATATATATATATATATATATATATATATATATATATATATATATATATATATTTGTGTATTTAGGCAGCAATCCTTCTTTCATGCTCATTTCATTAAAAACGACTGACAAGGTCCTTTTATTTAGTTTTTTATACTATTTCTCATGCGATCTAATAATGTTTTTCTTTTCGGATGATAAATTATATAAAAACTGTCCGAATGTTCTTTTTAACCGAGCGCTTTCGGCTATGTTTTATAAAATGTTTCATTTTTTTGTTTTTGTTTCAAATGCCCATTAAGGAATTGTATTCCTCAACAATCAACCTTCGTAAATAATTATATAGGCCACACTACAAATTGTTTAACACGCAGACTAACTCTACACCTTTCTGACAATAGCTCAATTAGATCTCATTTAAATATTCATGGTGACCTACCGGACACTATTCGGAACATACTTGTTGAAAACACTAATATAATAGCATCATCCACATGCAAAAAATATCTAAAAATAATGGAAGCCTTATTAATAAAAACAAAAACAATAACACTGAATAATATTAACTTTGAACATAGACATAATATCCTGACCGTGTTTTGAAAAAAAAATGGAACATTTTATTAAACATATATATAACAGACTATTTCTAATTGTAACAGTTAAAATATAATCCTTGAAAATGCCTAAATGAAAGCGGGCGGATAAAAAGAACTGTGGAACTCCCTTCCTTATTCCTGTTTCCCTGACAAATACAATCTCCAACTATTTAAGTGTAACGTCAATCGACATCTCCAGTTTCCTTGATCTATCCACTTCCCTTCTCCACATCCTTTCCCCTTTCATTCCTATCTGCTCTCGCTCCAAATCTTCTGTAACCCCCTTGCCTTGATCGATCCACTATCTTTCTCCACATCCTCTCCTTTACCACTTCCTCCAAACCTTCTGTAATCCCTTGCGTGCTAGTGGCTTCCAGCCTTGCTTGGGGTGATAAGCTTAAAAAAAACCAAAAAAACACACAAAAAAAACACTGAATACACAAAACATAAAGCCAAGAAACATATTTATTTACCACAAGTTTATCATAGAAGAAGACATTATCAATTAAATAGTTATATCATGTCTAGTCCACACATATCCGTACCTCACAAACTAAACAGCAAAAAAAAAAACGTTAGTGATATTTGTGAAACTGGCCCTTAGTTTTAAGATATTTGCTTTGGAATTGTTGTATCCAACCAAGAGAATTGCTTTCAAACGTTCATCTGTCAACCTCATTGCATGTACTGACTTTACATACTTTAGAATTTATAATGATTTCAGGTAAAATATATGACATAATTTGCTAAAGTCAGTTCTTTTTATATACAGCAGTCTTCAAACCAGTTTAAATAAGGTAATGCAAGTTAAAACATGACAGCTGCAACAAGATCGTAATCGCTTTTCTTAGAAACTTCATTGTAGGTGCGTACTCAAAAAGCTCTCATTTATCAAAAGTCACAACATTTGCCGAACTATTTATTTCAAAAATCAGATTGATCAGATTTTAGCATTTTACTCATATTAATTTTAGTTGTTTCTAGATAGTAAGTATAATTACGATCTATTGATAATTCTATATAAATAATTATATTTTAGCTCATTTGTGGCACAGCGCGGAGGCGGGCCGGATGAACTGACATCGCAGACCGCAGTTTAGTGACCCCTAGTTTAGACAAACGCTAACTTTTTGCAGAAGATTTGGTTTTAAATTTGCTAATAGCTGCTAAAATGTAGGGAAGTCACGCACATTTTTCTTTAAATAACTAAAGACTGCACTGTTAAATTTGTGAGGACCCACATTGCTCGCATAAACTTAGACGCAAGTTTAAAATTCTAGAGTAAATTAATAAGTGATGAGATGGCATATACGGACTAAAATATCCCAAATGAGGTATGTTTCAATCAAGGTGCAGTGTTTGTTTTTATGATTAAAGAAGAGTCAACCTATTTTTTTTTTTTTTTTTTTTTTGTTTTGCATAAAAAGTGTTAACTAGTTACATTGTCCGGACTCAATTGTCATATTCACGACGTTTCAGCCGTTGTACGATTCGGCCTTCTTCAGGTGATATACGTTGGAAATTCGAACGTAACTCGTTATTTCATCTACCGGGATCCAAGGCCATATGTCAAAGTGGATAAAAGTGTTGGTTGAAGTAATCCAGGGATTTGAACCACAGAGTTTTGAGTTCAATACCTGACCACAGCAGAAGTGAGCAAAAAAAAAATATACTTGGCAAGTTGAGTTACTAAAGGGAAATATCTGACACTGAGATATCCAGCAAAGGCATGACAGAAATAGAAAAATCTACCCCTGTGTCTAAATAATAGTTAAAATAACTCATCTCAGAAATATAGGCAGATATAAGTTAAGATTTCATTGTTGATAATTTGTTACAAGTTGCCTTAACGTTGGCTCCTGGGTAAGTCATTTTTCTTTAGATATCTCTGTTCTCCAACTTTTAATATATTTAGTATATTTATTATAAGTAAACAGTAACAGAGCAGCGTAGAAAAGAAATAACTGCATTTTCATATTCGTATCATTATCCATAATTAAAATCGAAATATCGTCCTGGGTATGACGGTAAACTGCATCCGCGTCCATGGGTATGACAGTAAACTGCATATGCATACTGGGTACGGCGATAAACTATGTCCAACAGAATGGCTGTTTTTAAAAAAATGAGGTTGTCGGCTATACGTTTTTGGAAAAATAGTATTACCACCTATACATTTCCGAACAATACATTTTTGAAAACCAAATGTTGCCAGCAATACATTTTTGAAAACCAAATGTTTCCACCGCAATACATTTTTGAAAACCAAAAGTTTCCAGCAGTACATTTTTGAAAACCAAATGTTACCAGCAATACATTTTTGAAAACCAAATGTTGCCAGCAAAATATTTTTGAAAACCAAATGTTACCAGCAATACATTTTTGAAAACCAAAGGTTTCCAGCAATACATTTTTAAAGACCAAATGTTTCCACCGCAATACATTTTGAAAACCAAAAGTTTCCAGCAATACATTTTTGAAAACCAAATGTTTCCAGCAATACATTTTTGAAAACCAAATGTGTCCAGCAATACATTTTTGAAAACCAAATGTTGCCAGCAATTTTGAAAACCAAAAGTTTCCAGAGATACATTTTTGAAAAACAAATGTTTCCACCGCAATACATTTTGAAAACCAAAAGTTTCCAGCAGTACATTTTTGAAAACCAAATGTTGCCAGCAATACATTTGTGAAAACCAAATGTTTACAGCAATACATTTTTGAAAACCAAATGTTGCCAGCAATACATTTTTGAAAACCAAAAGTTTCCAGCAATACATTTTTAAAAACCAAATGTTACCAGCAATACATTTTTGAAAACCAAAAGTTTCCAGCAATACATTTTTGAAAACCAAATGTTTCCACCGCAATACATTTTTAAAACCAAAAGTTTCCAGCAGTACATTTTTGAAAAGCAAATGTTTCCAGCAATAAATTTTTGAAAACCAAATGTTACCAGCAATACATTTTTGAAAACCAAAGGTTTCCAGCAATACATTTTTAAAGACCAAATGTTTCCACCGCAATACATTTTGAAAACCAAAAGTTTCCAGCAATACCTTTTTGAAAACCAAATGTTTCCAGCAATACATTTTTGAAAACCAAATGTGTCCAGCAATACATTTTTGAAAACCAAATGTTGCCAGCAATTTTGAAAACCAAAAGTTTCCAGAGATACATTTTTGAAAAACAAATGTTTCCACCGCAATACATTTTGAAAACCAAAAGTTTCCAGCAGTACATTTTTGAAAACCAAATGTTGCCAGCAATACATTTGTGAAAACCAAATGTTTACAGCAATACATTTTTGAAAACCAAATGTTGCCAGCAATACATTTTTGAAAACCAAAAGTTTCAAGCAATACATTTTTAAAAACCAAATGTTACCAGCAATACATTTTTGAAAACCAAAAGTTTCCAGCAATACATTTTTGAAAACCAAATGTTTCCACCGCAATACATTTTGAAAACCAAAAGTTTCCAGCAGTACATTTTTGAAAACCAAATGTTGCCAGCAATACATTTTTGAAAAGCAAATGTTTCCAGCAATACATTTTTGAAAACCAAATGTTTCCAGCAATACATTTTTGAAAACCAAATGTTTCCACCGCAATACATTTTGAAAACCAAACGTTTCAGCAGTACATTTGTGAAAACCAAATGATTCCAGCAATACATTTTTGAAAACCAAATGTTTCCAGCAATCCATTTTTGAAAACCAAACGTTGCCAGCAATCCATTTTTGAAAACCAAATGTTGCCAGCAATACATTTTTGAAAAGCAAATGTTTCCAGCAATACATTTTTGAAAACCAAATGTTGCCAGCAATACATTTTTGAAAACCAAATGTTTCCAGCAATACATTTTTGAAAAGCAAATATTTCCAGCAATACATTTTTGAAAACCAAATGTTTCCAGCAATACATTTTTGAAAACCAAAAGTTTCCAGCAATACATTTTTGAAAAGCAAATGTTGCCAGCAATACATTTTGAAAACCAAACGTTTCAGCAGTACATTTTTGAAAACCAAATGTTTCCAGCAATACATTTTTGAAAACCAAATGTTTCCAGCAATACATTTTTGAAAACCAAATGTTTCCACCGCAATACATTTTGAAAACCAAACGTTTCCAGCAATACATTTTGAAAACCAAATGTTGCCAGCAATACATTTTTGAAAACCAAATGTTACCAGCAATACATTTTTGAAAACCAAAAGTTTCCAGCAATACATTTTTGAAAAACAAATGTTTCCACCGCAATACATTTTCAAAACAAAAAGTTTCCAGCAGTACATTTTTGAAAACCAAATGTTGCCAGCAATACATTTTTGAAAAGCAAATGTTTCCAGCAATACATTTTTGAAAACCAAATGTTTCCAGCAATACATTTTTGAAAACCAAATGTTTCCAGCAATACATTTTTGAAAACCAAATGTTTCCACCGCAATACATTTTGAAAACCAAAAGTTTCCAGTAGTACATTTTTGAAAACCAAATGTTTCCAGCAATACATTTTTGAAAATCAAATGTTTCCAGCAATACATTTTTGAAAACCAAAAGTTTCCAGCAATACATTTTTGAAAACCAAATGTTTCCACCGCAATACATTTTGAAAACCAAAAGTATCAGCAGTACATTTTTGAAAACCAAATGTTTCCAGCAATACATTTTTGAAAACCAAATGTTTCCAGCAATATATTTTTGAAAACCAAATGTTTCCAGCAATACATTTTTGAAAACCAAATGTTGCCAGCAATACATTTTTGAAAACCAAAAGTTTCCAGCAATACATTTTTGAAAAGCAAATGTTGCCAGCAATACATTTTGAAAACCAAACGTTTCAGCAGTACATTTTTGAAAACCAAATGTTTCCAGCAATACATTTTGGAAAACCAAATGTTTCCAGCAATACATTTTTGAAAACCAAATGTTTCCACAGCAATACTTTTTGAAAACCAAATGTTTCCACCGCAATACATTTTGAAAACCAAAAGTTTCCAGGAGTACATTTTTGAAAACCAAAAGTTTCCAGCAATACATTTTTGAAAACCAAATGTTTCCAGCAATACATTTTGGAAAACCAAAAGTTTCCAGCAATACATTTTTGAAAACCAAATGTTTCCACCGCAATACATTTTGAAAACCAAAAGTTTCAGCAGTACATTTTTGAAAACCAAATGTTTCCAGCAATACATTTTTGAAAACCAAATGTTTCCAGCAATACATTTTTGAAAACCAAATGTTGCCAGCAATCCATTTTTGAAAACCAAATGTTTCCAGCAATACATTTTTGAAAACCAAATGTTTCCACCGCAATACATTTTGAAAACCAAACGTTTCCAGCAGTACATTTTTGAAAACCAAATGTTGCCAGCAATACATTTTTGAAAACCAAATGTTTCCAGCAATACATTTTGGAAACCAAATGTTTCCACCGCAATACATTTTGAAAACCAAACGTTTCCAGCAGTACATTTTTGAAAACCAAATGTTGCCAGCAATACATTTTTGAAAACCAAATGTTTCCAGCAATACATTTTTGAAAACCAAATGTTTCCAGCAATACATTTTTGAAAACCAAATGTTACCAGCAATACATTTTTGAAAACCAAAAGTTTCCAGCAATACATTTTTGAAAACCAAAAGTTTCCAGCAATACATTTTTGAAAACCAAATGTTTCCACCGCAATACATTTTGAAAACCAAAAGTTTCCAGCAGTACATTTTTGAAAACCAAATGTTTCCAGCAATACATTTTTGAAAACCAAATGTGTCCAGCAATACATTTTTGAAAAACAAATGTTTCCACCGCAATACATTTTGAAAACCAAAAGTTTCCAGCAGTACATTTTTGAAAACCAAATGTTTCCAGCAGTACATTTTTGAAAACCAAATTTTTCCAGCAATACATTTTTGAAAACCAAAAGTTTCCAGCAATACATTTTGAAAACCAAATGTTTCCACCGCAATACATTTTGAAAACCAAACGTTTCCAGCAGTACATTTTTGAAAACCAAATGTTTCCAGCAATACATTTTTGAAAACCAAATGTTTCCAGCAATACATTTTTGAAAACCAAATGTTGCCAGCAATACATTTTTGAAAACCAAATGTTGCCAGCAATGCATTTTTCAAAACCAAATGTTTCCAGCAATACATTTTTGAAAACCAAATGTTTCCACCGCAATACATTTTGAAAACCAAACGTTTCCAGCAGTACATTTTTGAAAACCAAATGTTGCCAGCAATCCATTTTTGAAAACCAAATGTTTCCACCGCAATACATTTTGAAAACCAAATGTTGCCAGCAATACATTTTTGAAAACCAAATGTTTCCAGCAATACATTTTTGAAAACCATATGTTTCCAGCAATACATTTTTGAAAACCAAAAGTTTCCAGCAATACATTTTTGAAAACCAAATGTTTCCACCGGAATACATTTTGAAAGCCAAAAGTTTCCAGCAGTACATTTTTGAAAACCAAATGTTTCCAGCAATACATTTTTGAAAAGCAAATGTTTCCAGCAATACATTTTTGAAAAGCAAATGTTGCCAGCAATACATTTTTGAAAACCAAAAGTTTCCAGCAATACATTTTTGAAAAACAAATGTTTCCACCGCAATACATTTTGAAAATCAAAAGTTTCCAGCAGTACATTTTTGAAAACCAAAAGTTTCCAGCAATACATTTTTGAAAACCAAATGTTTCCACCGCAATACATTTTGAAAACCAAAAGTTTCCAGCAGTACATTTTTGAAAACCAAATGTTTCCAGCAATACATTTTTGAAAACCAAATGTGTCCAGCAATACATTTTTGAAAAACAAATGTTTCCACCGCAATACATTTTGAAAACCAAAAGTTTCCAGCAGTACATTTTTGAAAACCAAATGTTTCCAGCAGTACATTTTTGAAAACCAAATTTTTCCAGCAATACATTTTTGAAAACCAAAAGTTTCCAGCAATACATTTTGAAAACCAAATGTTTCCACCGCAATACATTTTGAAAACCAAACGTTTCCAGCAGTACATTTTTGAAAACCAAATGTTTCCAGCAATACATTTTTGAAAACCAAATGTTTCCAGCAATACATTTTTGAAAACCAAATGTTGCCAGCAATACATTTTTGAAAACCAAATGTTGCCAGCAATGCATTTTTGAAAACCAAATGTTTCCAGCAATACATTTTTGAAAACCAAATGTTTCCACCGCAATACATTTTGAAAACCAAACGTTTCCAGCAGTACATTTTTGAAAACCAAATGTTGCCAGCAATCCATTTTTGAAAACCAAATGTTTCCACCGCAATACATTTTGAAAACCAAATGTTGCCAGCAATACATTTTTGAAAACCAAATGTTTCCAGCAATACATTTTTGAAAACCATATGTTTCCAGCAATACATTTTTGAAAACCAAAAGTTTCCAGCAATACATTTTTGAAAACCAAATGTTTCCACCGGAATACATTTTGAAAGCCAAAAGTTTCCAGCAGTACATTTTTGAAAACCAAATGTTTCCAGCAATACATTTTTGAAAAGCAAATGTTTCCAGCAATACATTTTTGAAAAGCAAATGTTGCCAGCAATACATTTTTGAAAACCAAAAGTTTCCAGCAATACATTTTTGAAAAACAAATGTTTCCACCGCAATACATTTTGAAAATCAAAAGTTTCCAGCAGTACATTTTTGAAAACCAAATGTTTCCAGCAATACATTTTTGAAAACCAAATGTTTCCAGCAATACATTTTTGAAAACCAAATGTTTCCACTGCAATACATTTTGAAAACCAAACGTTTCAGCAGTACATTTTTGAAAACCAAATGTTTCCAGCAATACATTTTTGAAAACCAAATGTTTCCACCGCAATACATTTTGAAAACCAAACGTTTCCAGCAATACATTTTTGAAAAACAAATGTTGCCAGCAATACATTTTTGAAAAGCAAATGTTTCCAGCAATACATTTTTGAAAACCAAATGTTGCCAGCAATACATTTTTGAAAACCAAAAGTTTCCAGCTATATATTTTTGAAAAAAAAAATGTTTCCACCGCAATACATTTTGAAAATCAAAAGTTTCCAGCAGTACATTTTTGAAAACCAAATGTTGCCAGCAATACATTTTTGAAAACGAAATGTTTCCAGCAATACATTTTTGAAAACCAAATGTTTCCACCGCAATACATTTTGAAAACCAAACGTTTCCAGCAGTACATTTTTGAAAACCAAATGTTGCCAGCAATCCATTTTTGAAAAACAAATGTTTACACCGCAATACATTTTGAAAACCAAATGTTGCCAGCAATACATTTTTGAAAACCAAATGTTTGCAGCAATACATTTTTGAAAACCAAATGTTTCCAGCAATACATTTTTGAAAACCAAATGTTACCAGCAATACATTTTTGAAAACCAAAAGTTTCCAGCAATATATTTTTGAAAACCAAATGTTTCCACCGGAATACATTTTGAAAACCAAAAGTTTCCAGCAGTACATTTTTGAAAACCAAATGTTTCCAGCAATACATTTTTGAAAAGCAAATGTTTCCAGCAATACATTTTTGAAAACCAAATGTTGCCAGCGATACATTTTTGAAAACCAAAAGTTTCCAGCAATACATTTTTGAAAAACAAATGTTTCCAGCAATACATTTTTGAAAACCAAATGTTTCCAGCAATACATTTTTGAAAACCAAAAGTTTCCAGCAATACATTTTTGAAAACCAAATGTTTCCACTGCAATACATTTTGAAAACCAAACGTTTCAGCAGTACATTTTTGAAAACCAAATGTTTCCAGCAATACCTTTTTGAAAACCAAATGTTTCCAGCAATACATTTTTGAAAACCAAATGTTGCCAGCAATCCATTTTTGAAAACCAAATGTTTCCAGAAATACATTTTTTAAAAACAAATGTTTCCACCGCAATACATTTTGAAAATCAAAAGTTTCCAGCAGTACATTTTTGAAAACCAAATGTTTCCAGCAATACATTTTTGAAAACCAAATGTTTCCAGCAATACATTTTTGAAAACCAAAAGTTTCCAGAAATACATTTTTGAAAACCAAATGTTTCCACTGCAATACATTTTGAAAACCAAACGTTTCAGCAGTACATTTTTGAAAACCAAATGTTTCCAGCAATACCTTTTTGAAAACCAAATGTTTCCAGCAATACATTTTTGAAAACCAAATGTTGCCAGCAATCCATTTTTGAAAACCGAATGTTTCCAGCAATACATTTTTGAAAACCAAATGTTTCCACCGCAATACATTTTGCAAACCAAATGTTGCCAGCAATACATTTTTGAAAACCAAATGTTTCCAGCAATACATTTTTGAAAACCAAATGTTTCCAGCAATACATTTTTGAAAACCAAATGTTACCAGCAATATATTTTTGAAAACCAAATGTTTCCACTGCAATAAATTTTGAAAAACCAAATGTTGCCAGCAATGCATTTTTGAAAAACCAAACGTTTCCAGCTGTACATTTTTGAAAACCAAATGTTGCCAGCAATACATTTTTGAAAACCAAAAGTTTCCAGCAATACATTTTTGAAAACCAAATGTTTCCACCGCAATACATTTTGAAAACCAAATGTTTCCAGCAATACATTTTTGAAAACCAAATGTTGCCAGCAATACATTTTTGAAAACCAAAAGTTTCCAGCAATACATTTTTGAAAACCAAATGTTTCCACCGCAATACATTTTGAAAATAAAATGTTGCCAGCAATACATTTTTGAAAACCAAATGTTTCCAGCAATACATTTTTGAAAACCAAATGTTGCCAGCAATACATTTTTGAAAACCAAATGTTTCCAGCAATACATTTTTGAAAAACAAATGTTTCCACCGCAATACATTTTGAAAACCAAAAGTTTCCAGCAGTACATTTTTGAAAACCAAATGTTTCCAGCAATACATTTTTGAAAACCAAATGTGTCCAGCAATACATTTTTGAAAACCAAATGATTCCACCGCAATACATTTTGAAAACCAAAAGTTTCCAGCAGTACATTTTTGAAAACCAAATGTTTCCAGCAATACATTTTTGAAAACCAAATGTTTCCAGCAATACATTTTTGAAAACCAAATTTTGCCAGCAATACATTTTTGAAAACCAAAAGTTTCCAGCAATACATTTTTGAAAACCAAATGTTTCCACCGCAATACATTTTGAAAACCAAACGTTTCAGCAGTACATTTTTGAAAACCAAATGTTTCCAGCAATACATTTTTGAAAACCAAATGTTTCCAGCAATACATTTTTGAAAACCAAATATTTCCAGCAATACATTTTTGAAAACCAAAAGTTTCCAGCAATACATTTTTGAAAAACAAATGTTTCCACCGCAATACATTTTGAAAACCAAAAGTTTCCAGCAGTACATTTTTGAAAACCAAATGTTTCCAGCAATACATTTTTGAAAACCAAACTTTTCCAGCAATACATTTTTGAAAACCAATAGTTTCCAGCAATATATTTTTGAAAACCAAATGTTTCCACCGCAATACATTTTGAAAACCAAACGTTTCAGCAGTACATTTTAAAAACCAAATGTTTCCAGCAATCCATTTTTGAAAACCAAATGTTTCCAGCAATACATTTTTGAAAACCAAATGTTTCCACCGCAATACATTTTGAAAACCAAACGTTTCCAGCAGTACATTTTTGAAAACCAAATGTTGCCAGCAATACATTTTTGAAAACCAAATGTTTCCAGCAATACATTTTTGAAAACCAAATGTTGCCAGCAATACATTTTTAAAAACCAAGTTTCCAGCAATACATTTTTGAAAAACAAATGTTTCCACCGCAATACATTTTGAAAACCAAAAGTTTCCAGCAGTACATTTTTGAAAACCAAATGTTTCCAGCAATACATTTTTAAAAACCAAATTTTGCCACCAAAACATTTTTGAAAACCAAAAGTTTCCAGCAATACATTTTTGAAAGCCAAATGTTTCCACTGCAATACATTTTGAAAACTAAACGTTACCAGCAGTACATTTTTGAAAACCAAATGTTTCCAGCAATACATTTTTGAAAACCAAATGTTTCCAGCAATACATTTTTAAAAACCAAATGTTGCCAGCAATACATTTTTGAAAACCAAATGTTTCCAGCAATACATTTTTGAAAACCAAATGTTTCCACTGCAATACATTTTGAAAACCAAAAGTTTCCAGCAGTACATTTTTGAAAACCAAATGTTTCCAGCAATACATTTTTGAAAACCAAATGTTTCCAGCAATACATTTTTGAAAACCAAATGTTTCCAGCAATACATTTTTTAAAACCAAATGTTTCCAGCAATACATTTTTGAAAACCAAATTTTTCTAGCAATACATTTTTGTAAATCAAACGTTTCCACCGCAATACATTTTGAAAACCAAATGTTTCCAGCAGTACATTTTTGAAAACCAAGTGAAAGTCACTCAAAATCATTTCCGGCATAAAATGACCCCTAAGGTTGGAATGCCGTTAAACATTCAACCAGACCAAAATCGAAATATACAGTCTAAGTTTTACAGCCTCGCTTTACCAATTTATTAAAACTGAGCTGAGAGAAATGACTCCTCTCTTCGGATCCTAGCCATCGATTTCCATCATTTAAGCGGCGGGGTTTCTTCACATAACTTCAGGAATGTATTCTAAACGGGATTAAAGCAATGAATAGGGTATTTAGTGTGATTTAGAAAGAGATAGGAAAGGCGAGAATTTTTTTTTCTGGGGGAGAATTAAAACGATTAATTAGGCAGAAAGATATTGGTTGAATAATGTTAAGCTTCCGCAAAACTGATTAGTCGCCGAATTTATTCTGATGATCACAAAAAACTTAATCATTTTTTAAAACCCCTCGCCGACCACACGGAGTAGAATATCGTGCTGACCTAAACCAACTTCTACGATTCATTAGTTTTATTTTCTATTTTTCCCTTTCTTCTTTATTGTTTGTCGAAGTGTTTCATTTCGCCTCTGTCAATTACTAAGTTTGATTATTAGGCTTTCTTCTTTGCTCCCTTTCTTGTTTTTTCTCCCTCTCTTCATTCACTTTTTCTCATTTTTGATGCATTGATTTTTCGCATTCTTTCTTTATTATATGTCTTCATTCTACCTTCCTTTCATTTTTTTCCTTCTCGTTTCACTCTAATGTTCCAGGTCAACCTTCATTATTTTTTTCCTTTCGCTGTTATTACTCTTCTTTTTTTCATTCTCTCTACCCCTTCTTTCTTTACTCACTTTTCCACATTCTCTCTTCATTCTCTTTTTCATTTCTCTTTTTCATATCTCTTTTTTTCAAATTCCTCTTCATTTAGTTTTTGCCATTCCCTATTCATTTTTCCTTTTCCTTTCTCTCTCCATTCTCTTTTGCCATTCTCTCTTAATTCACTTATCCACCTCTCTCTTCACTGTCTTTTCGTTCCTCTTCCATTAGATCTTCCATCTGTCGTCTCCGTCTAAATTGCTTCACTATAGGATAATTTTCCTTTAAATTTGTCTAACATTATTCACTCCTTTTCTGTTATCTCTACAAACTGAATGATATTACGATTATGATTACGACATTACTTTTTATTAAATGCTTTTTCTTGCTCTCCTGCTTTCGTTTATCGATTTTCTTAATGAATTCTTTCTTTAAGCTTGACTTTTTATTGTAAATTGTGTGAGAATTTTGTGTCTGTCATTGTAATTTTATCTCTTAATATCTATATCTCTTTCTTTCTTTCTTGCTTGCTTGCTTTCTTGCTTTCACGCTTTCTTTCTTGTTTTTGATCTTCTTATTATTCTTTGTCTTCTTCTTCTTTCCGCGTCATGTATTATCTTACTCCATTTTTAACATAGCTTTCTTTCTTTCAGTCTTTTTTGCATCCACGCTTTCTTTCTTGCTTCTTCTTCTTCTTCTCCTTCTTCTTCTTCTTCTTTCCCTGTATTATCTTACGCCATCTTTAATATTACGTACTTTCTTTCTTTTTTCTTTCTTTCTTTCGTTCTTTCTTTCTTTCTTTCTTGCTTTCTTTCTTTTTTGCTTTCACGCTTTCTTTCTTGCTTTTTGATCTTCTTCTTCTTCTACTTCGTCTTCTTTTTCTTTCCCTGTATTATCTTACTCCATCTTTAACATTACGTACTTTCTTTCTTTCTTGCTTGCCTTCTTTCTTTCACGCTTTCTTTCTTTCACGCTTTCTTTCTTTCTTTTTGGTCTTCTTCTTCTTTTTCTTCTTCTTTGTCGTCGTCTTCTTCTTCTTCTCTTTCTGGCAAGTATTGTTTTATTATTTCTCAGCTTCTCCTCCATCTCATTTTCCTTCCACTTCTAAACTCCTAATCCCTTTATTGACGAAGACCTTGGTAAGGGCATCTCCTTTAAGATTTCCCCAAACTCTGCCCCGATCTGTTTTTACGCCCTATTTGTCCCATAAGGTTATGTTTAGATCTTAAGAACAGACTTTACGATAGAGATTCCTAAACGAGATATTGCTTTTTTTCCTTTTATTTCGTTCTTGTTGTTTGGTATTGTCGTTACTGGTTGCGCTGATGGCTTTGTTGTTATTTATTAGTTGCTTACTTGACTAAAGGAATTCTTTTAGCTTTTGACTTAGTGCACTTAACTTATTTTTTTGTTACGTCGTTTCTTTCATTCCTCACCTCTTTTGAATTCCACTTCTCTTTACTTCCCTCATTCTGGAACATGCACCATAATTCAGTTCAGTGTTCAGCATTTCTTTTCTTTGGTTTTGTTTGTCTTTCTTTTTGATAACGTAAGGCAGAAAACTCTTCCTTTCTTTTCCTTTTTCCATCACGTTTACTCTCACAATCATTCTCCTTTGTTCTCTCTCTCTCTCTCTCTCTCTCTGATACGCTTCTTGTTTTCTGTCTTTTTCCTTCTCAATTTCTTTTTACGTCTCCTCTTTCGTTCCTAACTTTGTTTTAACCTTTACCACTCTCTTGCCACTCTTTTGATGCTCTTGGAGCCAATCGCTATTCTCGAACGGCGGCAAGATTTCCGGTCCTTGTCGGCGGAGATGAAAAGACACGCGTCTCTTCTTGTTCTTTCACATACTAACTTATTCTCTGTCTATTTCCTTCGAGAGATTTTTCTTAAGGATATTCATTCATTCTGCATCTAACTTATTCTAGCATTTATTTCCATTTTTGTTCCATTTATTTTTAATAATGGCCCATTATATTTTGTTTTTTATTCCATAATTCGAAAATATCTGTATTTCTGGTTTCTCCGTAAATAAAATCAATCTCAAAATAATCCTTCAGAGAGTTGGCCGACAGTGAGAGCACCTATAGTATCGTGTTTTTTTGCTATAATAAACGTTAGTTTTCTCTATATATATCTCTTCCTCTTCTCTCTCTCTCTCTCTCTCTCTCTCTCTCTCTCTCTCTCTCTACACACATATATATATATATATATCAGATCGACGCCAATTCAGCCGGGTTTCGATCCTAGCTAGAGGCAACCAGACGTCTAGCCACACTGATGCGCTGTGATACAGCGAAACAGTCTGTCTGTAGATGACAATATATATATATATATATATATATATATATATATATATATATATATATATATATATTTGTTTCGCTAAGAAATCATTTTATAACCAGTTACCTACCATCGCCTGAGGAAGTTCAATCGTAGTATTGAAGCATGAAAGCTTTTGTGTAACGATTTGAAAATATTTTTTATTATAAGCTCTTATTATATATATATATATATATATATGAGTATGTACTGCAGTTCAAAAGTCGATACCACCTCTGGTAATTTTTAAATTGGCCCCAAATGTAGTTGTTTTGTACTTTAAATAAGAGAAAATTATTATTCATTGCTAAAAAAAATGTGAGATACGATATATTTATTAGAAATTTTATTTTAACTAAAAAGAAAAAAACATTTTATGATTAATGTTTATCATTCATCCTTTCGTCGAATATTGCTGCCATATCTGGTCTATTGCTTCTGTCTTGCATTTAGATATCCGTGTTAATATACAAGGAAGATTCTGCAATATTATTGGCCCTTATTTGTTTTCTGCTTCTTGCCATGATGCATTAGAGCATCTTTAAACACATTCAGGTTTACTTCCATGCTAAAATGTTTCTTCTAAAAATTAGTTCCTACCAAGATCGATGTGTGTTAATCTATCTAAAAAAAGATGCCCAGTTCATTAATCAGAAATAAGTTTTCCATCAGTTGCTTCAACACGGAAACAATCCCAGTAAATATCTACAATATAGTTTTTTCAAATCAGGCCCACGCTTTTTTTTAATATTTGTCAAATAAACCCAAGTAATCTTTATTCTAGTTACTATTAGGTTGGTGCAAAATAATGTCGTTTTCTCACATGAAGTTGAACGTCAAAAAACGACATTATTTTTGCACCAACCTAATATATTGTTGCCTCTTTGTCCAAAATTAAACAGACATTATTAGTTATTTAAAAGTTTTAATAGTATAATTCAATATGTATCTATTATTTTCATATTATTGTTGCTTTTTTGATGGCTTAGATTGAGGAATCGGAGAGCAGAGTCCGAATTCCCGTGGAGTTCATTACATTCACTTACGCAATAACACTCTTGGGAAAAGGATGCATCCATTTCTTCTCCAGTCAGCTATTAACAAATACCGGGACAGACTGGGTTTTAAAGCTTCGGCTGGCAACCGGTCTTGGAGAAGGTAAAACTCTGAATTCAAAACTGTATGTAGCCCTGACGAAGCAGATACTAGCCAGCTAAGGAAAAGATCGTTCTCGTTGATACGATGATCCCGACTCTGGTGGATACCTTTTTGAACAAAAAATCTAAGTCGTAACTTTATGCAGGTGTTTTTAACTAAGCGATATTGACTGGATTCTCTTGAGATTCGAATTATTATTGAAAAGCAGAGGAGCATGTCTGTCACGATTGAATTAGACATTAAAGATGACTGGTCAAATATAGTGTTTTTATACAGGTCTGTTCGATAAAAGTGACTCACATGATTTTTTTTACTTCAAAATTTTTTCGCCTATTGTTTTTTTTTGGGGGGGCAAACTAATTTTTAATCTTACTAATATAAAGACCCCTTCCCGACCACCTAGTAAAAAGTTTACTCACCCTAAGGTATTCTATTGATAATTATAATTTTGGATATAAATGAGATTTAGGGAAAAACTCTGTGCAAAAAATGTGACTCACTTATTTCCTGCAACTTGTAATCAATAGAAACATAACCGAACAGTTTTAAATAAAGAACAATAGAGGTATAATTTATTTATAATAGGTAATATAGTCCGAAATATTTAATAATCTATGGGTCCTCCTTTATTTTGAATAACCTTTTCAACACTTTTTGGAATTGACTTCATTAGGTTC
This sequence comes from Acanthosepion esculentum, assembly GCA_964036315.1. NCBI lineage: Eukaryota > Metazoa > Mollusca > Cephalopoda > Sepiida > Sepiidae > Acanthosepion > Acanthosepion esculentum. Next base: position 127,032,614 of record OZ038480.1, read on the forward strand.
TGGCAAATCTCATCTCCAAGCATTGAATTCTATTCGGATATGAAATTCACAATCAAATCCTCTTTGTTGCTCAACTGCTTTCTCGAGAGCCTGTACTTTATAATGCTTCATAAGTTTTCTATGGGGTTGAGGTCAGGAGATTGGGGCGCCATGTCATAACACTCACCTGTTTCTCATCAAAGTATTCCTTCATCAATTTTGATTTGTGACAGGGAGAATTATCCTCCATAAAAATGAGCTTGGTGGGGTCGATTTGCACCCTTTCAGCAGAAGGGAGCAGATAATACTATATCAAACTACATTCCTGTCTGAATAACACATCATTCAACAGTGTTTCCCCAACCAAAATATAAAGATCTATTATTTCAGCCTCCAAAAAAACCTTTCGGTCTTAATATGGAAAACATTTTGGCGGGTTCTTTTTGTTTAGCGGCATATCAGCACCGCTATGTGTTATTTCATGCCGAATTCTAAATACTTTTTACGCAATTTCTTATCGGTAAGGAATGCATTCATTTCACTTTTCCCCTCATCACTCTTTCCTCATTATGTGAAATTTCTAGGATATGAAACGAAGGTTAGGCGAATTTGACACTCCCAGGACATATTGAAAGCAATGTGTACAGAGGAAAACTACGTGTAACCTACATAACAACCTCGTGCAAATGGATGGCAAAGCCAGGTCTTGGAGGGATGTGGTATATAAGACCTAAAATGGATAGGAAATCATGGACAGCCATGATAACCCACGTTCTTCAGGGATATTGTACGTAGAAGAAGACTGATTCGATTATACATGCCATCTTGAAATTGTTTTTTTATTTTTTCAACGATCTATTCGTCAATAAGGATTCATTTTTCTAATTAATATTCTATGGCGTGTCCGTCATATGTTGCAGCACCTCCCCCTACTGGTGAATAGAGACACGTAAAAGAAAAAAACTATCTAGATTGCAACGAACGGTTTAAGGTGGAAAGTAATATATGTATTGCCGACTCAACGATTTAAACCAGAGGTCGACGTGCTGTGACCCAGCGGGGTTAGACGTTGGTAGGAAATTTCCGCGATTTGTGAAATATTTAGACGTATGCTGTCTGAATTTCTTACATAAAATAGGTCTGCTATCAGCCCTTAGCTAGTATATCTTTTATCTGATTGTTGCTTTTTAGCACGCCATTCACTGATTTAAATTATGTAACAGTTTGTAAGCAAGCAGCAAGATTTATTTCAAATTAGGACACCTGTCGCAGAATTTATCTGGCGTGTGATTGCCAATGATACCGCTTGTCACTTGGCGTTCTAATAGTGTAGTTTTGTATGGTATATAACAGATTCTTCTTTTACGGCTCATATCAAAGTTGATTATATGAGTAAAAGTCTGTTTTTGATACTGCCAGGCCTAGTAAGATAGAAAGGTTTCACCCGCTTAAAATTACTCTTCGGATAATCACCAATTGACGGGATATTTTATGACGTAGTTTATTCATATATTTCCGAAGGCTATTAGCAATTTGAGCCCGAATTCAAACCCGATGCACTGATTTCATTTTTGTATTCGTTATGTCACAATGAGCTTAGAATATACCTAAATCTTTTCTTTAAAGTGACACCTTGTTAGTAAAGCAAAAATCAAATGAACAAATACGTTGAAAACGGAAATAAATTTTTTAATTCAATTTTCACTGACTTCACATAGAAAATATATTGAAATGACAAAAAGTAAGAGATTGTTATGAGTTGAATGATTTCCTTTGTACACATATAGAACTTGATTACGCTGCATAGGTATAGACATCGGGATGGGTAATGATTGGTTTGCTTTATTTTGCTTTACGACATATCAACCTCAATGGGTTATCTAATGCCGACAAAACATTTTTATTGCTGGTAATATTTGTCAAACATCTGTTTCTGGTAATACTTTTCCTTCAAAATTGTATTGCTGGTAATAATTCTTTCAAAAAATATTGCTGGTAATAGTTAATTATTTGCCCATAGCTGGGACCCTAACAGGTGCTACCACCCCGGGTCAGGGTGAACCTGGGAAGACCAGCAATTAAGAGGTGGTGCCACGCTCCTCAAAACCTCCTGATCAGAGCCCTTGCTGTTGGACGTAGTTTAACGTCTTACCCAGGACGCGTTTATCATCATACCCAGGACGCTTACACAATTTCGGGTGTTAACTATTTGCCTATAGCTGGGGCCCTAGGAGGCGCTACCACCCCGGGTCAGGGTAGACCTGGGAACACCCGGAATTAAGAGGTGGTTCCACGCTCCTTAAAACCTCCTGATCAGAAGCCTTGCTGCTGGACATAGTTTATCGTCTTACCCATGACGCAGATGTAGTTTAACGTCTTACCCAGGACAGGATATGTAACGTGGTAATGTAGCTACGACTCTGTAACAGAGAATAAATAAGGTGATAGTGCACCTAGGACAGAGTACAATAAAATATCTTTGGGGTTAGCAATACTTTGATACTGAAAAAAAGAATATATAATGTCGATGCGAAAGTGCGCAACAGAGTAGGCAAAGAAGTATTGTAGCTGTGAGCGCGTGACAGAAAATAAATAAGAAGCTAGTGTATCTATGAACGCCTAAAACAGAAGACGTAATGGGGTAGTGTGGCGTTGATACTGAGCAAGAGAATAACCAGTGACAAAGAGTTGCTTTGAGAGGGTGTAACAGAATAATTAAAGAGGTAGGTTAGATGTGAGAGTGTATAAAACATGTGATTGGGTAATATCTATACCCATTGTCTGCGAAAAAGTTTCCTGATTCATTCTGTCTTTGAGGTGATAAACATTCCAGGGAAACGGTATCCACAGAATATATGAATTATAGACAAATATTTACGGCACGTGAAATGTGCATGTGGGTACAAGTGCTGAGAAAAAGGTGCTGTGATGAGATGAAATATTGCATCCAAATCACATCCCAGTTTAAGCTAGTCTGATTACCTCATTATATACACAAGTTAACAAAATTTAATTCACGAAATAACTGCAGATTGTCGTTGCGGTAATGAGTCTTGTAAAGATTGACAAGCATTTTCTGGAAAGGTTTAAATTTCCGCTATTTATACAGAGACCAGAAGTGTCAATCCATCCTGAACGAAAGAGTTCCAGTCTTTTTTCCCATCGTTGTAAGGTTGCTTAACATTCTTATCTATGCATATTTTCAGCAATTGTTCTAATGTTCTAATGAAATTTCCTCTTTGGTACATAGACTTTATGAATTTAAGCGCGGTACTAGATTGGCAGCTAGGTCTCATCAATTTAGAATTGAATTTGCTAGATATAACCGTAAGTTCTTTACTAATAGTTTCTTCCCACGCACTTTTCTCTTGTGGGACACTCTTCCAGCTTCTTGGATTCCAGTCAACTTTGATCGTTAACGATTTAAATGCAGTGTCAATGTTTATCTTCTGTCTTCTTAATTCCTCTTCTTAAATTGTTCTCTCACGTTAATAATGTTGTTCTTTTTCTTATATTCTTTCACGTTCAATAATCGTATGCTTCTTAGCGGGTTTATTGTCTTCCTTGGAAAGTTCTATTATCGATACACTAAGTGAGGATGAATACTTTCTATTGGTATATCCTGCACATACCCCCCTCACGAGAATACCCTAGCACATTATATATATATATATATATATATATATATATATATATATATATATATATATATATATATATATATAGTAAAAGTAATAAATCCGTTTGTATATAATTCAAGTGGATCCTGGTTATGCAAAATATTAAAACCGTTCTACAAAAAGACCTCAATGTATTTATTATTAGAGAGCAAATAATTAGTACACAATAAAGCCCCAAAATTATCTCATGTGAGGAATTGGCTTATTTTAACCGACGAAAATTTCGTCAGTCTTATTCAACTCCGGTATAGAATGTTATCTTCTGTTAATTCCCCACTGACTGATAACTTACACCCATTAAACATGGCACGTGAAACTAGAACAGTCTACCCCAGTGAGCGAAATAAGGGTTCAGTTCCACATTCCAACTACTTGAAGAAGGCCGGAGCGTACAACGACCGAAACTTTGTAATAAATATAGTGACAAAGATGAGGACAATAGTCAGAATAATGTAAATAGTGTACGTTATACCGCATCTCAGAAATATAGACAAATACTGAAGAAGGCCGGAAAGTACAACGGCCGAAACGTTGTAATAAATATGGCGACAAAGATGAGGACAATAGTCAGAATAGTGTAAATAGTGTACATAATACCTCATCTCAGAAATAAAGACAGATACTGAAGAAGGCCGGAGCGTACAACGGCCGATACATTGTAATAAATATGGCGACAAAGAACTTATGTGACAGCAATATTCAATGCAACAAAGAGTAGACCTATACAGGGAGTATCTAAAATACTTTTACAAACTTTGGAATCGGCTTCCTCACACCGAAACTTGGTCAAATGTCTACGTGTGCTGATACCTGGATTTGTGGTGGCACGGGTCCTACCTCAGCAACGCGACGATAAAAAGCAGTAAAGTTTGGACGACTTGGCTGCCTTCGGTTTTGAAACGCAGTCTGATAAAGCTGTGCAGCCTCGCATCCATTACCATTCGTGCAGCCGTTCGTAAGAATCATATCTGCCTGCTCGTGATATGAATATCATACCATTGTTAAACGGAACACTTCTCAGTTACCTCATTACTACACATGTAAACGTTAAAGACAGACGAGCCACAAATGTACACGAATGAGAAATGTAACCGATCCTATCGTAAAATTCCTTTAAACTTAATAAATCAGAAACGAAGGATTTGCAGAAAAAGCATGATTGCAATGTCAAATTCTATTTTGGTTCAAATGAAAACTATCGAAAATCCTGTTTCTACCATCACCGAATGACTTTAGGCAATATTAAATGTACTAACACACTGCTATCTCATTTTTTTCTGGTAAAAACATCAATAAAAGCTAACGATTACCGGGATTACGTAGCAAAAGCCTAAACTTTCAGTGTAATCGGTAATAAATGTAATTTCTGTCTTTTAGAAAAACGTGTCTTACTAAAACATATAGTTAACCGAAATATGTTAAAGAGAGGATATACATTAATGATCACATGCAAACATAGAAACAAATACCTTTATATTATTAATATCATATTATTATTATTACTTTTATTATTACCATATTATTAATATTATTAATACCTATTATAATTATTATATTATCAATATTATTACTATTATTATTATTATGTTATTATTATTGTTACATGTTGTTGGTTTTATTATCGCTGTCACCTTATAGGTTTTTTACCCCAGGCAAGAATAGTTATCCCCTTAAATCATAGTATGGTCCCTTTTTAGCGAATACAGCCACTAGAGTTCGTCGTTTTAAGTTTTATATTGAAATTTTTAAATTTTAGTTATAATGTAAGTTTGAACCTAAATTTAAATTTAAATTTAGATTATAGTACGATTAAATATTTAATAATAGTAATGAATTATCCAACTACGCTAACACCGCTAGACCCAGAAGTTTAAAATCTATAATGGTCTGCTTATTGATAGCTGATGATTGCCTTGTGCATGAAACTCCGTGTCGTACTGACGGCGTGGAATATTATATATATATATATATATATATATATATATATATATATATATATATGGGTAGTATCTTCCTTTTATCCGTCTTTTTTAAAATATAAAGGATGAGGGAAATTTTATTAATTTTTTTATTTAGTCATTCAAGATTCCTGACATTTTTTCGAGTTAAAACTGCCCACTTTCTAGGTGGGGGGTGTTTGTAGTGCTGTTAGTTTAGGTGTGTGTGTGTGTGTGTGTGTGTGTGTGTGTGTGTGTGTGTGTGTGTGTATTCATTAACTTTATTTCATTAATGAGTCTCCAGTAACATACATCGTTTCACACTAACAATCACCAACCAGTGTGCAAATTTAATCCAGAAAGAATGGACTTTAATTCATACAGTAAGCTAAGGAAATCGCACTTGTATTATACTATTCAGGACGGTTACAGGTTTGATGTGATGCCTCCAGTGCGTCGGCAAAGTTCACAACCATTGACAAGTAACTCTGACAAGTCTTTCAGGAGAGCCCGGGCCATGACAATGACAGATCGTTAACACAGTTGCGGCGGATCAATAACACACAAGTGCGACTAGGACGGTGACACGTCAGAGATCGATGCGTTTGTCAGTCCGACATGACACCACTTCCACACAGTCAAATGCCATTCTATTTATCATTGTAATCAGCTAGAGAAAGAGTAAACGTTTGAAGAATTATAAAACTCTAAGAACAAATTTCATTTATGTATCTTCGTACATATCTATTAATTGTTCCAGTTCTTTGTGTTTTTATATCTATCTATCTATTTTTTAATTGACGATTTTGTCGATAACAAGTAATATTAGACTCTATAAATCTATTTAGATGTATTTTATGAGATATAACGTTCCTCCGTGTGGAGTAAGCTTCAGTAAACTCGTAGATCATTAAAAACTAAATAGGAAGACCGATACTCATTATTCATTGGGTATATATACTACAGGAAAAAAGTTGTGTCCATCGTACATATCTTTAAAAACAACTTAAACTGCGATATTTTTCAAGTAGATATAAAATTCCAATAACTACAGTTTATTTACTATTATTGTGGAAAACATACACACTTCACTACAAAAACAAAATTACTATAAAACAACATCATATTTTGTTTTCGTCAATAAAACAACAACCTGCCTTAATTACTGCATTTCAAATTCTTTTAAACAGTTTTTTTTTAAAGAAAAGTAGATTGGAAAGCTTTCTAAGCATTGTTTAAACACTAAAAAAAGGTCAGTCCCATGTTTTGATAATATTTTCCAACTCTCTTATGCAATCCATCACATACTAATTCAATGACAATGAGGTCAGGGGATTGGGGGAGGCAAGTCATAATTTCCAAAATTTTGTACCATTTTTTAATCAAAGTAATATTGACTTAATTCGTAAGTGGCTAAGAAAGTAGCCGAAAGCGTTTGGGACAATGGACGATCTGGAGAGTTTTCACTCGAACAAAATGTCAGGAATCTTGAATGACTAAATAAAAGAATTAATAAAGTTCCCCTCATCCTTTATATTTTACAAAAGACGGATAAAAGGAAGGTACTACCCATATATATATATATATATATATATATATATATATATATATATATATATATATAATATTCCACGCGGTCAGTACGACACGGAGTTTCATGCAGTAGGCAATTAGCACTTTGCTTAGTTAGTTTTGCTTTACTCGTGTTGGAGGTTTTTTTTTATCTTGTTGAAATGGGGAATTTATTTCCATTTATACGGAACCCAGATGGTATAGCATGCCTTAGCAAATGATATTGTGCTTCTTTCATGATTACCTTGATCTGAATCAAATCTCCATTCCTCTCTCTCTCTCTCTCTCTCTCTCTCTCTCTCTCTCACACACACTTTCTCTCTCTCTCTCTCTCTCTCTCTCTCTCAACACCCCTCTAACATACCATAACACCATAAAACTCATCACCATATATAACTATTGGAGACAAACATTCATCATTCGATCTTTCTCCTGACTTTCTTCTCACGTACACTTTCCTCTTACTACCGGCTGTCAAAATACATATTGCAATTCTTTCAATGTCCAGTTCTTATACTTTTTTGCCATAACGGTTTTTTTTAGTTTTTTCGCACCCGTATAAGTGTTTTTGTTAATGGCTTTACGCTCCCTATGTCCCACTGATCTATCTATCTATCTATCTATCTATCTATCTATCTATCTATCTATCTATCTATCTATCTAAATAAAGAGCCAGGCAAACCTACCTAGGTTTCACCTACGCGGATCGTCATGGTACGCTGACGAACCACGTAGGTGCAACCTAGGTAGGTTTACCTGGCTCTTTAGGTTCATAGTTAGATTTGCTCTACTTAGTGCATTGAGCACTTTGCTTAGTTAGTTTTGCTTTACTCGTATTGGAGGTTGTTTCTTCTTTAGACTCTGAGCTTGGATTCTGGACGATTGTTTTCGCCTCAATTACAAGTTCTTAGTTCTTTCTTTTTTTATTCCTTATTTCTCCTTGGGTATTGGTTTGTTCATTTACAAGCCAAAATACCTAAGCTTTTTCCAGAAGAGTATAATTACTTATATTTATAAGATTATCTATCTATCTATCTATCTATCTATATATATATATATATATATATATATATATATATATATATATATATATATATATATATATGCCCCAATGAACTAAGTGGATTTTTTACAGTTGAGAGCGACACCGGTTGCTGTCGAGAGGAAGCAAGTTTAGGTATCAACTCTGGAGATGTTTTCCTTCGATTCCTTTTGCACTCAATAATCAGGTTTTTAAATTTATCATCACTTCTCACATTTCATGATCCAATTCTTTTTCTTTCAAGACTTGTGACAGTTTCTAACTGCCTTTCTGGCGAATATTGACCCCTCCCATATATAGACATCTTCAACTAGTTGCCAATTTGTATTTTCAGAATAGCCATCTCTGAATAAAATTTCAGGTTGTGCTCTCATGTCAATGCTCGGCCGCTTTCATTTTGCAATTTTATGCAAATTATTTCAAAATTAGAAAAACTAAGAAAATACTGTGATATTGGCACACATTTTGCTTCGTCAAATAAGTTTTGTTTAACAGATTAGTCACTGTTGAGTTATAATTTAAAACCTGTATTAACATTAAACTTGGTTGAAAATGTTGGTAATTTCGAAACTTTAGTGGTGGGTTAATGTTGAAAACAAAATATAAAGTTCTCATACAAATATTCATAAAATAACAAAATGCAGCTAAATTCAAATTTGAATTTTTTGGCAGTAAGAGGAGTCGAGGAAAATAATGAAAAATAAAGTAAATACACGACAGGGAATAAATCGTTATCTTTTACTTTTAAGAAATACAGCGGGTCCTCAATCTTTTTCCCTATAGTATACACACACACACACACACACACACACACACACACACACACACACACACACACACATATATACATATATATATATATATATATATATATATATATATATATATATATATATATATATATATATATGCACATTTCATTAAAAACGAGTGAGAAGGTGCTTTTATTTAGTCTTTTATATAATTTCTCGTGCGATCTAATAATGCTGCTACAGAATTAAAAAAACAACCCTAATATAATAATCAGTAAGTCGGAATAACCAATATTTACGTAATTTTGGGTGAATTGGATTATCACAAAAATTATTGATGATCGTACTAAATTTACTAAATTGACTAAGAACACTACTGAACCTCTAAAGAAATATGTTAATGAACTTATAACAGCCAACAATGATGCTGCAGGATCCTTAAAAATAAACAAAATTATTGGCGATTACCAACCTGACTACTTATATGGTAATGTTAAAATACACAAACCGGGATACCCATTACCACCTATTATTTCTCAGATTCCAACATGCATATGCCAACTATCACAATTTCTCAATAATATTATTACCCCATATCTTCCTACTAACTATAGCATTAAATCTACCCATGAATTCCTCCAAATACTTAAAAGCACAAAATTAAAAACAAACCACGGCATTCTTGCGTCACTTGAAGTAGAAAATTTATTTACTAATGTTCCGGTCTCCGAAACTATTGATATTATCATTAATTCGGTGTATAAAAATAATTTAATTCCACCTCCATCAATCCAACCCAATATTTTAAGAAAACTACTGCTTGCTTGCACCACTAGAGTACCTTTTTATAGACAGAATGGTACTATTTACACACAAACTGATGGAGTAAGTATGAGAAACCCTCTCGGGCCGTGCTTCTCCAACTATTATATGTCCTATGTTGAAAACAAGGTTTTTACTAAAGTTATTAAACCTAAAATATATGTTCGTTATGTTGACGATATTTTTATTTTGGCTGAAAACAAGAAAAAAATAGAAAATCTGAAAGCTACATTTCAACAAAATTCTGTCCTAAATTTTATTCATAAACTTCCTTTCTTAGATGTTCTCGTCGATTTTAGCAATAATACTTTTAAAACTTCTGTTTATAAAAAAGCAACTTGTAAAGATACTTGTCATCTTAATTACTCTTGCGAATGCCCTCTTAGATATAAAATAGGTGTTATTAAGAATTCCCTCACGCGAGCACACGAGAACTCATCCTCTCACACGCTTTTCGTTAATGAATTAAAAAATATAAAGCAAACGCTTAATAACGGATTTCCTAATCAATTGTTGGATTTCCACATTAGCCATTTCTTGTCCAAAGTAACTAATAGCAACGGCGAGAATAGAAACATAAACAATAATATTAATATTTTTTATAAAAATCAGATGAACGAAAATTATAAACAGGATGAATGCAGAATTAATAACATTATAAAAAAATGCATAGCACCAGTTGACAATCGCAAAAAAATTAGATTAATTATTTATTATAAAAAATTTAAAACTTCTAATCTTATAGTTAAAAATAACAATTCACCTTCGAGAACAAAATTAAATAGAGGAAATATTATTTACGAATTCAAATGCCCATTAAGGAAATGTATTCCTCAAGAATCAACTTTCGTAAATAATTATATAGGCCACACTACAAATTGATTAACACGCAGACTAACTCTACACCTTTCTGACAATAGCTCAATTAGATCTCATTTAAATATTCATGGAGACCTACCGGACACTATTCGGAACATACTTGTCGACAACACTGATATAATAGCATCATCGATATGCAAAAAAAAAGGCTAAAAATAATGGAAGCCTTAATAATAAAAACAAACAAACCAACATTTAATAATATTAACTTTGAACATAGACATAATATCTTGACCGTGTTTTGAGACAAAAAAATGAAACATTTTATAAAACATACATATAACAAACTATGTCTAATTCTAACTGTTGAAATATAATCCTTGAAAATGGTTAAATGTATAGCCGAAAGCGCTCGGATAAAAAGAACATTCGGACAATTTTTATATAATTTATCATCTGAAAAGAAAAACATTATTAGATCGCACGAGAAATTATATAAAAAACTAAATAAAGCACCTTGTCAGTCGTTTTTAATGAAATGTGCATGAAAGAAGGATTGCTGCCTAAATACACAAATATATATATATATATATATATATATATATATATATATATATATATACAAGATCTGGATGAAAATTAACTGAACTGGGTGTGCTCTGTGAGATCTGAGTGAAAGAGTAATAAGCGGATTGTGTTTAACGTGATATCTTTGAGTATATAACTGTAATCTTAGAATTCTGCAACCATTACATTTTTTTCACATTCTTTTCTGGCAGGACAAATCGTGGCTGCTTTCCCACGACAATGCACCGGCTCACAACGTCCTGAGCCTCCCGGAGGTTCTGGCTGAGAAGCCCATCGATGTACTAGAACACCTTTTCTATTCACCTGATCTTGCTCCATGCGGCATTTGTCTTTACCTCACGCTCAAGGCAATCATCAAAGGAAAGGATCGTTTTGAGACGTAACGACGGATATGAGTGGCATCCAAGATGGACCCTTCCAGCACTTCATAGAAGGCAGAAAAGGGTAGAAAAGTGCATTAGACTAAAACAGGTTTATTTGAAGGGGAAACTAAGTAGCATATTGTTTGGAATTTAAATAAATTGTTTGTGGCACCAGTCCCGTTTACATTCAGACAGACCTCATCCAAACACACACACCGAGTAACACACAGAGTGACACAGAGACACACACAGACAGAAATATATATATATATATGTTTTTAACAAAAAAAATTTTAAAAAAATATTATTTTCGTTTTTATTATTTCAGTTAGATTCCTCGATAAGTTTCGGCTAATATGGCCATCATCAGGAGAAAAAATTTGCTGCTTGTTAGTAGAGGCGAACAGAAATTATATATATATATATATATATATATATATATATATATATATATATATATATATATATATATATGTGTGTGTGTGTGTGTGTGTGTGTGTGTGTGTGTGTGTGTGTGTGTATGGCGGTATTTGAGTTTTATTGTCAAAGTTATGTTGAGTAAATATTTTTTTCGGAAATATCAGGTCATCCCATAAGTTCTGTCCGAATTTTGAATAAAGAAAACAAGTGACCAAATGTTACATTTAATTACAGATTCAATCAACAATGTATTTTCCCTGATTATCTATGATTCTTTCCATCTATTAAGAAGCTTACTAATTCCATTACTGCAAAGTTCTTTTGTCGTTTATTTGAAGAACTCGCAAATGTCAGTTTTAACCTCTTCCAAATGATTCTGTAAGCTACGAAACAAAAGGTAGTCTGAAGGAGCAAGGTTGGGAGAATAAGATGGATGAGGAATTTTCTCCCAACCAAGTTCTTCGATCTTTTGTGACGTGATTCTTGCTGTGTGTGGTCGCGCATTTTATGATGAAACTCACCCGTTTTCGATTCACTAGAGCAGGCCTTTTTTCCTCAAAGGTTGGTTTAAACGCTCTAATTGCTGACAGTATATTTGAGCATTAATTGTTGCATTAGATAGTAAGAATTCAAAGTGGATTATTCCTTAGCAATCCCACCAGATTGAAAGAAGAACCTTTTGCCCATGAAGTTCCCTTCTCGGCTGTGGCTGCGGTCCTTCCCCTTTACCAAGCCACTGTCTACGACCCTTAACATTTCGATAAAAGATCCATGTTTCGTCGCCAGTCACAAGTCTATCCAAAAAAGGTGAAACAAGTTGGCGAGAATGGAGAGAAGAGCAGACGTCAACTCGGGATTTGAGGTTGTTTTCAGAGAATTCATGAGGCACCCATTTTCCAAGTTTAGGAACTTTTCCAAGTTGTTGAAGATGACGATGAACAGTTGTATGGTTTGAACTGAGAACCACTGCCGATTCCTCAACTGATAAAGCAGGATTTTCTTCAAGGGCTGCTTCAAGAAGCTTTTCATCAAACTCAACTGGACGTCCGGTTCGATCTTCATCTTCAAGTGTGAAATCTCCACCTCTGAATTTTGCAAACCATCTTCTGCAAGTTCATTCATTCACACATTCCTCTCCATAAACTGAGTGAATGTTTCTAGCCGCTTCGGATGCTGAGTTTCCTTTGTTGAACTCATAAAGCATTATGTGCCTCAAATGATTCTTGGATACTTCCATGTTAGCAGGGTTTTAATCAAACAAAATTTAATTTTATTGTTCTCTGAAATAAAATTTGATCAGTTTAAATGCATCTAAACATAAAAATCATGTTCAGCTCCATTAAACATTATAAAATACTCTTTAAATTTCGTTCATTTTAACAAAAGGTTAAAATTCGGACAGAACTTATGGCATGACCTAATATATCAGGATATGATTAGTAAAGATTTTCCGTAACTATATCAATCTTTATTATTTTATTTTTTAAATTTTGGGATATTATATTATTTACAACGTTCATAAACATCCTTCAATTCCATGCACAGCTAAAAAACCTAATATACTCATTTAATATATATATATATATATATATATATATATATATATATATATATATATATATATATATATATATATAGTCGCAAAGAAAATCAACCTGAAAATTCATGTCATGTCCTTAAACAGCCTCGTCAGATCGAAACTTTCATATAAATGTTATGCATGACGCCAAGCTCGTTCAGAAATAACGAAACTCTCAGCGGTGTACAACCACGACAGAAGATCAATGGTGAGAAAAAAATCTCATAGAATCCTTTAAAAAAAGAATGGAATCAAATATCAAGCTTATTCTTTGAGAACGTTTTTGACATTCATGCCAAAACATTGTGAAATGAGGATATTTTGACGAGAGCAAAATTGAATCATAAAATGCTTTTTTCTTTTTGTAATAATAATAATAGTAATAATAATAATCATATATATATATATATATGTATATATATATATATATATATATATATGTGTGTGTGTGTGTGTATATGTGTGTGTGTGTGTGTGTGTATGTATATGCATATATATATGTTGGTGTGACCTTGTTCGTGCCAGCAAAAAAGACACAAAGAGAAGAGAACAAACAAATATTATAACAGAAACAGTAATACAAACGAGAGTGGTATAATAAGAATGTTCGGTCCGACTGTCAGAGCTGATTCATGGAAACTTCCCGCTCTAAAAGGCAGTATCTTCTTTTTATAACTGGGAGACTCCATGCGTGCGTGGGTAAATTACTATAACAAATACATATATATATATATATATATATATATATATATATATATATAAATTTTTATATAGATTTTTAAAATTTTTACATGTATATATATATAGTTTTACTTGTCATATATATATATATATATATATATATATATATATGATTATGAAACAAAATATTTTGTGAATTTTTCCATGTTTTTTTTTTATTTTAGAAAGGAGATTTATTTTAAGATCTTTATGAGAATAATTATCCGAATATTAATTCATCAATATTACTCGTTTGTTATGGAAATTTCAAATTTCCGTTATATTGAATGTGTTTTTGCAGTTAGTTTCAGTACATTAATTCATAATAGATATCCTACTGTTTTATGTGATTATGATGGCTTTCCTTTTGAAATTTAATGCTTGTCGTTAGCTTTGGTAATTCTTAGCTGTCTCTCTCTCTCTCTCTCTCTCTCTATATATATATATATATATATATATATATATATATATATCAATGTACATCTTTTACGCTATATTTGAGCGTTCGTCTGTGTGTGCGCTTCCACATCTGTCTGTCTATCTAACTATCTATGTATTCACATACACGCTCACGTGTTTTGTTGAATAATATATACATCATGTGTCTACTCATTTTTATACTGATCGTTTTCAGTTGATTAATCAATTTCTTTTTTTGTGATATCAATGAACTCTCGTTGCCACTTTTGTGATGTCAACTCGTTGTCACATTCGTAATGTTCGTTGTAGTAGAGACCTTGTACTCGCAGATACAACTCAGAGTGATATCGTTGAAGAATACTGGTGTCAGACACCTTGGAATAATCTTGCACTACTAGTGCTTTTTTGATAATATTCGCTTGAATAGTAATTACTGTATTGATCCAAATAGAGAATAGCGTAATGAATAGAATAGAAAATAGTAATCCGAATAGTAATAGAAGATAGAAGAGAAAAGCGATCTGAATAGTAATAGAGGATAGACTAGGAATAACGATCATTAGCCATCAGCTTCTTTCTACATATATGCGTTTCCTCTATGGTCGTGTGGTCTACTTTGTTCAATATCACCTGTATTTGCTCACTGGAGATTTATGTTCAAACTCAAATGTCCGTAGCTTTATATATATATAACCTTTTTGATGTCGAGATGAAATCCATCAATCAAGGCGCTGTAGTTTTTTTTTTTAACCCGAGTACTTTCGACCTTTTCCAAGATCATCTTCAGGAGAAAATTACAAAGAAAACAAGCTAGTGTAACAGCGATAAATTCTGCGGTACGTTGTCATAGGAACTTTTGGTATTTTAGAATTTTAAAATTTTATCCATTGTACTTATGAAATTCTTTTCAAAACTAGCGTTTCAACATAACGGAGCTGACTCGGAATAGGTAGAAATGCAAAATGGCATTAGTATATAAATATTTTATTTTGCATATATTTTTTTAAAAATTCCATTACGATATAAATGTTTTAATTTACAGATGTTTTTGTTTTGTAAAAAAGATATCCATAACTACAACAGATATAAATTTATAAATTTTGCAACATCTATTTTTAAACACAAACAAAAATACTATTCAGTTTTTAAAATCTAAGAATGCTCTAAATATTCTTTAACTGTAAATCGTAAACTATGCAGAAAGCTTATTGATGTAATTTAATAACGGAAAATGAGTAAATGCTGCTGAGGAGGGTGTTGAATTGCATTTCCTTATTGGATTACATATATCTATTTGTTTTAAGGTAATTATTATTTTATTCTTATTGAATAAATTATTTATATATGTATTTATTTTAAGTAATAAATGGTGCTGAGTTGACTGTTTTCTTTTATTTTTATAACTATTATGGTCATGTATGTTGGTTTTAGGAAAGTTTGTTTCTTTTAAGAAAGGCGATATTTGAAAAAAATCATGGCTTAAGTTAACATCCTGGGAAGAATCAATAGCTGCACTTTCAAGAAATTTCCGTATAAGTAAGTTATTATTTCTTTTAATATGTGTGGCATTCTTAAGATCGAAATTGTGCTTAAACATATTTCAGCATATGCTAATGCATTTGACATATTTTTATATATGAAATCCGTTTAGTATTCATAAGTATTTTTTAATTCTTCCAATTTCGCCAATGTATAGTAATGGAGCAAATGTGAAAGTTTA
Organism: Acanthosepion esculentum; assembly: GCA_964036315.1. Classification (NCBI taxonomy): domain Eukaryota; kingdom Metazoa; phylum Mollusca; class Cephalopoda; order Sepiida; family Sepiidae; genus Acanthosepion; species Acanthosepion esculentum. Next base: position 127,049,026 of record OZ038480.1, read on the forward strand.
TTTACACATATGTTTTGCAGAATTATTGATGTTATATTCGTTATGATTCTGATGATAGCCATAATAGTTTTGGATTTGGTTGTAACGATTTTTATAAGATTGGATAGATTTTTTTAATAATAGATGTTAAGTTGTTGGTAGGTAATATTATATACCTGGTTTTAACTAGCTTGTTGTTATTATTGTTGGTGGTGATGTTATTAATATCATTATCTGTTTGTGGTTGTAGATTTTGAATGCCTTTTTCTTAGCAGAATAATTATTGGATTTTCCTTTTGTCTTCATGATGCTTACGTACAGGTATATTTTATTCCCCATCTGTATTTTTACACACACACATAGGTAGACAGAGAGACACACACATCTAGATAGAAAGATACTAAATACAGACTGTATATATATATATATATATATATATATATATATATATATATATATAGATAGATAGATAGATAGGGATGAAAAAAATAAATAGATAGATAGATAGATAGGGATGAACAAAAATAGATAGATAGATAGGGATGAACAAAAATAGATAGATAGATAGGGATAAACAAAAATAGATAGATAGATACTAAATACACACTTTATAGATAGATAGATAGATAGATAGGGATGAACAAAAATAGATAGATAGATAGATAGGGATGAACAAAAATAGATAGATAGATAGATAGATAGATAGCTGGCTACTCGTATTCGAGGATACTTGTCTACTAGCCAATCCCTATTGCAGACGCTTGCTCAGGTTATTCTAAACCCACAGATCCCACCCTTTGTTTCTATTGCAACTATGAGCAAAACTTAGTTACAGTGTTGGCGTGATCAACAACTTGAACAAAGCCTGCACGCTGAAACATTGTGTCCTCGTTCTAGCAGAGCTAGGCTCCGTCTGCCCAATTTCACTCACAAAGCTTTGGTTACCCGGCACTTTCCAAATAACATCAGGAAGTCTTCTTCCTGACAAACCGACAATGGTGAAATTCGAACGCAGGTCTCATGATTAGAATGCGAACGTTCTAACCACTCAGCAAAATGCCCATAGATAGATAGATAGATAGATAGATAGATAGATAGATAGATAGATAGATAGATAGATAGATAGTGAACAGACTGTGATAGATAGATAGATAGATAGATAGATAGATAGATAGATAATGAACAGACTGTGATAGATAGATAGATAGATAGATAGATAGATAGATAGATAGATAGATAGATAGATAATGAACAGACTGTGATAGATAGATAGATAGATAGATAGATAGATAGATAGATAGATAGATAGATAGATAGATAGATAATGTCCGGTTACTCTCATTTTCAGTGCACACCTGTCGGTAAGGGCGTGTAATCAATTATTGGAAACACCTGTCAAGCAAAAGATTTCGTGTATTGACATGATGGCATTGTGCCATACTAAGCGAATATTAAAAAATGTCTAAGATAAAAAAATTTACAGTAAACATCCTCTTCACAATAATCAACGGCCATCCTCTTAGTTGCATGCTATGCAATGCGAACGGCACATTGTACTTATCTAAACGCACCTACTATAGCAGGTTGATAGCATTCTAAAAAAACTAATTCTAACAAAACTAATTCTGAAAAAACTAATATCATCGTGTTCTATCCATATAATGGTTGCCTTGCCCAAAACTAATATCAACTATACATGTTTTTCTACTAGCTGTAAAACAAAGTTTAAAAGGTTGGTTTTGGCACTGTACTGGTGTGATCTTGCTTCCCGCGTAGCTACATTTAAAATGCCACTAGGGGTAAGCAACCCTTGGCATGCGTGCCAAAAATGACATATCGATGACTTGTTTCTGGCACGTGAAACTTATTCATTACATTCCCTTTTGTTGTTTTCCTCTTTAATGTATATCAATATGCTGGAAAATGTTGTCTGACTTGGTGACATACCGTCAGTCTTCTACAATACAATGCTGATGATCAATGACCAAATGAGTTTCACTAACATCTGCAGTGGAGTCAGTAACCCTTAGTGCAAGGGTCGGCAACCCTTGGCATGCGTGCCAAACATGGCACACCGATGATTGGTTTCTGGTACGTGAAACTTATTCATTAGATTTCCTTTTATTCTTTTCCTCTTTCATGTATATCAATATCTCATGTATTTTTTTACGTTCTTCCCTTTACAGATTGTGAAGAATGTCACGATAATTAGCTAAGAAACGATGTCATTCAAATGAAGAAGATATTAGAGAATTTAAAGAATACTCGACTGAAGAATAGGGTATGATTAATAAAGAAAATAAAGCCTTATGCATTTTCTGTTTCGAAACAATCATTTGAAGGACTTCTTCTGCTAAGGGACAGTTCGTGAGTGTACAGAAGAACTTATGCAATAAAAATGAAGAGGAAAAAAGGGAATGAATTTCTCGGGAACTGAACAAGACAAAAAAAGTCTGATGCTTTTATGAAATTTATTCCAGGTAGGTCCAGTTCCAATTTTGTTGCTACTAGTTTTGATGTCTGTCTATATTTCTGAGATGAGGTATTATGTACATTATTTACATTATTCGGACTATTGTCCTCATCTTTGTCGCCATATTTATTACAAAGTTTCGGCTGTTGTACGCTCCGGCTTTCTTCAGGTGGTTGGAATGTCGAACTGAACCCTTTATTTCGCTCACTGGGTTAGACTGTTCTAGTTCCACGTGCCATGTTTAATGGGTGTCAGTTATCAGTTATCTCCTGTTCATTTTTCCCTCTGAAAGTTCTCCACTGCCTTAACCGGGTATTGAACTCACACTCTTTGGGTCCTGTCACTGGATCTAGCTAACGCCTTTATCCACTGTTCTGTGTGTGCTTGTAGTTTTGATGTTTCAAATACTTTTGTTGGCACGTTGAGAAATTTTGTGTCAGAGCTTTGACCGGTTTTGGCACGCACTCTCAAAATGATTGCCCACCCCTGGCTTAGATCGATAAGTATCACGCCAATGTTACAAGTGATTTTCTAAACTTTTCAGAGCCAGAGCTGTAAATGTTGAATATAATGACATAAAGCATTATTAGTAACTTTCATCCCGAATCGTTTCTCATGTACTGTTGCCTTATAACATAGGAAATCATATCCATTCATTAGACATTTAGATATCAAAATCGAGCAAATACAAAAATTTAAATATGTACAATGTGTAAAAGAGACACTGTAAACCAATGGCGCTTTGGGATAGAGAAAGATGCCTTCCAAAAGCTAACAAAAGAATTAAGAAACAGGAAAAGTCCATTAAAACAAAGAAAAGAATATTGAAGTTGTTGTGGGGCTCTCTCCTTTTACACAAGATGGACTCGTCTAAAGTATGCTTATACTGACAGAGTTGGAGACAGTGTGGAGATACGTTGAGACAAGGTTGAGATACGTGGAATCCAGAGAGAGAGAGAGAGAGAGAGAGAGAGAGAGAGAGAGAGAGAGAGAGAGAGAGAGAGAGAGAATTACGGCTTCACTTACAGAGACTTGTACATATACTTTCTACTAACCCGCATTCCTGGACTACTAATCTTCCTTTCAACTTTGTATTCTTACGTTCAATACACTTATTTTCCTATTTCAATTACTGGCGTTGTTTATTTAATTGTGCAGGATTCACTCCCCGGAATCCACAACAGAAATGATATGTAACATTGGTCCTTCTATGTAGTAGTGAATGCTGGACGATATCATCACAAATGAAGAAAAGACTTGAAGCAACAAAAATTTGATTCTACAGAAGGATGCTACATGAAACAAATGTGGGGGCAAGGTCGAAGCTTTAGAGAAATTGGAAACAAAAAGGACATTTATATTTAACATTTAATGAGGTGATTCTCAGATAAATAGAAATCACGCCAGGATTCATTAATGGCGGGCACAATTTTAACATCATCAGATATGAAGATGACACAGTGCTGATAGCAGACACAGAAAGGAAACTACAACAACTCCGACAGAATATGTTGAAAGAAAGCGAAATGGAAGAATTAAACATCAAAACAGAACACATGGTTGTTAACAAAAGGAACAGCCCAACGTGAAAATTAAAAATTGGAGAAATTTAATTATCCTGGAAGTGCAATATTTACATTATTCGGACTATTATATTCCTCATCTTTGTCGCCATATTTCTTACAACGTTTCGACCGTTGTACGCTCCGGCCTTCTTCATGTGGTTGGAATGTTGAACTGAACCCTTTATTTCGCTCACTGGTTTAGACTGTTCTAGTTCCACGTGCCATGTTTTAATGGATGTCAGTTATCACTTATCTCCTGTTAATTCCCCTCTCCAAATTCTCCACTGCGTGAACTCACACACTTTGGTTCCTAACTAACGCCTTTATTCACTGTGCCATGTACCTTGAGGACACAGGACACAATGGATAAAGGTGTTAGTTAGCTGAGAAACATAGACGGATCCTGGAAGTACTTTAACAGAGGACGGAAAGTACGACGTTGAAATCCGAATGTGCAGTCGGATAGAGAAAGATGCCTTCCAGAAGCTAAGCAACGTATTAACTGAAACAAAATTCGTTAGAAGCAAAGAAATAAGTACTGAACTGTTACATGATATCAGTTATCCTATATAATAGTGAATGCTGGACAATCTCATCAGAGATAAAGAAGATACTTGAAGCAACAGAAATGTGCTTCTAGAGGAGGAGGATGCGAATACCATGGAGTGAACAACGACAAAGATTTTGAGAAAATGGAAACGAAATTGAGGAATCAGAGAGCCGAGTTCGAATTCCAGCCGAATTTATTAAATTCACTTACGTGCTAATACTGCACTGGTCCATCTTTATTAGGACACGGCTGGGTAAGTACCACACTGATACATTTGTCACTGGCATCTGTATAAAGTGTTGGAGTTTTCGGGTACCCTGGTATACTAGTAATATTTATTCTGTTTAATACAGAAATGTGGTACAAGGCCGATGGGAGGATTGGGGAAAAGACGGTTTTCTTCTGTCTTAACTCTAACGTAGCTAACCGCAAACACTGACCCAATGGTACAAACAATATTCCTTTCACCAAAACAACATATTCATGCATACCTTTCTTACTACAACCACCCTAATACCTCACCGTCTCTATGAAAATATTAATTAGTCCCCTACATTTACAATTCATTGTCTGTGGGGGGGAGCGGAATAAAATAACACTTTAAAAAATCTAAAAACCCCAATGAATATTTACAATGAGTACAAATATATACAAGAAACTAAACAAAAAATGTTGTTAGTAGTAAAACCCCCACAGCTCTAACTATGGCGGAAACATCAGTTAACTGGACGAAATCAATGCGGGACTTAAAAAAAAGAAACATTCGACCAATCCACGCATTCCCTACAAACACACTCTCATTCAAACACAACAACAAATACGAAAGACACACTCGAAACGAAAGGCGCCCCGCACCCACCATAGAACTGATATCACTAACCACCAAACGATGGGATGGATAAGGAATTAAACAAAAGAAAAAAAATTGGGCCAGAAATAAAAGGGGCCAATGAGCATACACACCCTAGCTAAGTTAACATGAAAAAAAAGAAAAGGTAACTTAAAAAAAACGACCTAAACTAACCTATACTCGGGAAGGGTTGCCAATGTTCAACCCAGCAATCCCCAAATTCTTTATGCCTAACCGGCATCAAAATACCACTCCAAGTCGGCACCTTTCACTCTGCAGAGACGCACAAGACTCACCCACCTCACAAATGTCCGTCGTCTCTAGTCCCAGTCCGCTTGTCCGGCAATGTGATGCCCGCGATATGCCGACTAGATACCCTACGAGCTTCCTCTGAACGCAATGAAGTGGCCATATACTCGCAAGACATTCATTATATCCTAGCCCTAACTACTAGAGCTTGATCCTTTTTGATAAGCAAGGAGGCCAGCTCCGCCTTAGCTACGGCTATGTCCCCACTATCACGGGATTTAATCGCCCGATCTACTTTGTCCTCAAGAGACATTTGCGCTGCTATCCACCGTATCCAAGCTTCCAGCCCTAGTCCAAATCCATATTACCTCCCGGGAGTGCTCATTTCGATACTTATCGACGAGATCAAACCCACCGATAAGGTTCCGAAACGATTTCACATCCGGATTGTTAGTACCCGGTTTTTGCCCTATACGATCTATATCGGGATCAAGGACGGCATTCCAATCACCTGCTAGAACTACCGAACGAGAAGTCGTAAAAAACGGCTCGATCTGCCGAAACAAACCAGACCGCTGCGTATGGTCATTGGGCGCATAAACCCCAATGGGGCGAAGAGACTTATCCTTTATGGCACGCACGCAAAGCCTGCCCGCCGGATCCGCAAAGACAAGAGCACACCCCACATCTAGAGACTTGCTCACCAGTCAGGAATCACTCCTCGAGCGTTCATCAAAATATGCTGAATAGAGGACGAACCTCTTAGACAGAATGTCCTCATGGTCGCGAGATAAAAAACTGGTCTCCTGTAAACAACATACATCCACTCCGAGGCGCTGAAGATCGCGATCGATTCTCGCCCTTCGAGACTCCGACCTCAGGCCCCGGACATTCAGATTTGCTAACCAGAGTGCCATTATCACACCGAATTAGGGTTGGGACACTGGTTTGAATATGGTCGGGGGTCTTGATGGTGCCGTCTTGAGAAACTCCGCCGACATCCCAGGGAAATGTCAGTTTAATCGCTCTATAGAGGGAAGCGTGAACTAAAACCGGGACCCTCCCTGCACAAAATTGTTTTAAGTGATAGAGTTCTTTACTTTCAATGGTTGCTATAGGCGGTGACATTTTGAACGATGTGAGAGCCTCATCGAGCATACCCCATCCTTGCTTTTCTTTAATTCTTTAATTTTCTCTGTCTTTTTAAACCCCGGGTCATATTTCTTCTGTTGTTCCTAAGTTGTTTTGAGGCCGGCTATCGGCTTTAACGTTGCCAGTGAAAGTGGGGCTGTGTGAGTCTTTCGCCCTTCGGGCTTCATTGGACTGCGGACCCGCTCAACGACTGCACTAGCAGCGGGCGAAGGCTCTTTGGGGAATGTGGCCTTTGAAGTTGTGCCAACCGGAGGTTTATCCGTACTGGTCCCAGAAGCTGGCATGCCCTTTACAGGCGAGGCGGTAGGTATAGACGCGGTCAGAGAGGGATCTTGGTCTACTGGCGCTTGACTTCCAGAGGCCTTTTTCTCTGGGCAGGAAAAGAAGAGGTGACCGGTCTCTCCGCACTTCCAACATACCGGTTTGCGGTCGGTCACGATGACCGGCAGCCTCAAGCGCCCTACTTCCAGACTGTTGGGGATGGAGCGGAAGGCATTTTGGTCCAACAATATTTCGAAACTCCACCCCCTTTAAGGCTATCGCAGGAAGCACCCAGAATCTCGCCATACTGCGAAAGGAACGCAGCCAGGTGTTTCCCGATAACCTGAGGAGGGACATCGTATATTGCTATAGGCCCTTCTTCGGCCTTCACATTCTGTGCGCAGAAATAGATCTTTCGTTATCCTGACTGCTGGAAGTCCTCATCCATTTTTCCTGTCTTCAAGAACTCTGGTGACCCCTCCGACCCTTCTAATTACCGTCCTATCAGTCTCCTACCCCTCTTCGGCAAAGTCTTCGAAGCCCTTACCAACACCGAAGTGATTAATCACCTGATATCCCATGATCTGCTCTCAGACAAGCAGTATGGTTTCCGATTCACCCGATCTACAGCCGATGTGCTTACGGCCATCACTGAATTTGTCTACCAAGCTATTCATAATAACGGCGAAGCTCGTGCCGTGGCCCTAGACATCTCCAAAGCGTTTGATAGAGTTTGGCATGCCGGACTTCTTCGCAAGCTTCACGGTTATGGTATTAAAGGTCGATTGTTTGACCTAATACAATCATTCCTGTCAAACCGTGAAATGAAGGTCGTTCTCAATGGATTCATCTCCAGCTCCTATCCCACTAACGCAGGTGTTCCTCAAGGCTCCATCCTACTCTGTTCCTCATATTCCTAAACGATCTTCCTGACGCCATAGATTCCCAAGTCGGCATCTCTGCGGATGACACCACAATTTACTCTTGCCTCAAACACATCTTGTGATGCTGACAAAATTAACCTAGCAGTTCGACTCGAAAAGGACCTACAATCGGTTGTGAACAGGGGCAAGAAATGGTTGGTTAACTTTAACGCATCTAAAACAAAACTGCTCTCTATTAACCACCACAGGGATCCATCCCTGCATCCCATTAGAATGTCTGAAGACCAACTTCTCGAGAGCTCCTCTCTGCGGCTGCTCCGTCTCCCGCTGTCCGTTGATCTGAGACGGAACAAATACATCGAGTCCACAGCAAGAAAAGTTGGCTCCCTGTGCCGAACCAGGAAATTTTTCTCCCCGGAACCGATCCTCCAAATCTATAAATCAACCATTCGCCCTTGCATGGAGTATTGCTGCCATATATGGTTTGGAGCCCCTGCTGTTTGCCTCAGGGTTCGTGATAAGATCCAGAGACGGATATGCAATGTAATTGGCCCTGATCTGTCATCTCGTCTGCGGTCGCTCTCTCACAGACGCGCCGTTGCCTCGCTCTGTCTTTTTTACAAATACTTTCACGGTAATTGCTCCGATGAGCTGCTTTCGCTGGTTCCCAGGCCTCATGAATTAAAACGTCCTACGAGGCTGGCATCCCGTTCCCACCCCTTCACCGTTGAAACTGTTAGATGTAGACGTCTCTTCTACTCCAATAGCTTCATGTCTCGCACATCTCGCCTGTGGAACTCCCTTCATATTCCTGTTTCCCTGACAACGATAATCTCCAACTATTTAAGTGTAACGTCAATCGACATCTCCAGTTGCCTTGATCTATCCACTTCCCTTCTCCACAACCTTTCACCTTTCATTCCTATCTGCTCTCGCTCAAAATCTTTTGTAACCCCCTTGCCTTGATCGATCCACTATCTTTCTCCACATCCCCTCCTTTACTATTCCTATCTGCTCTTCCTCCAAACCTTCTGTATCCCCTTGCGTGCTAGTGGCTTCCAGCCTTGCTCTGGGTGTTAAGCTTTCAAAAAAAAGTCTCTGCTCGATGCTGCGGCACAATCTTCCGGCGTAGGTTGCAATACCTCCCACATGAAATAGCCGGCTCCTTTGACAATTCTAAGGGGCTTAAACCCCAAGGAGTCCAGTGATTGTATCACTGTGTCTTTCGTCGAGCGACAAATTTTGCGCGAACGCTTGTCCACGACGACGACTGACACTATTCTTTCATCCGTTTTTTTTATTCTTGGGCGTCTTTCAAAAGTCCACCTTCTACAAAAAGGTGAGCATAACTCTTGGCTCGCTCCAAGAACTCGGCAACATTGATTACGCAACTCGGTGAGAACGTCCAACAAGAGGGCGATTCCCCGGCCTCTGTATTTTGTTTGTCTTTACTTTGGCCATTCTCGGCTTCCATACGTTCTGCATTTTGGCTCTTTTTGGCCTCGGCAGCTTTTTTAAGGGTATTGACAATTTCCTCATTTGATGAAATATTTGTTAAGAAAGGGTATTCCTCTGTCATTTTTATCCGGCGGGTCTTTTTTAATCGAAAACAAATGTTTTTTAACAGATCTTTTAAAATCCGCCTTTATAGGTTTCTTTTTTTAATTAGAAAGGACGGCACTTTTCTTGTTTTTTTCCATTGTTAAAGGGGGAATGGGAAGGTGACGTGTGGTAGGAAAACATTATGGGGCAAATAAACAAGGTTCACATTAAAAAAAAAGAAAAAACCAAAAAACCAAACGAAAAATAAATAGATAAACTCTGGGAAGTGGGCACGGGAAGGAGATAAATTTAAAACATGAAAAATATAACGTGAGAAAAAATCAAAATGTTATATGATAAAAGAATAATAGCAAAATGAAGTAAAAATAAAAATGGGGAGGGTTAGGAATTAAAAAGGAAAAAAATCAAAAATTTATCAAACAGTCAAAAAGAACGTAAGAAAAACGGTAAAAATAAATCAAAACTTAGCTAAATAAAGGCAGTCAAAAGTTCAAAAAATTCTCCGAGTGACAGAATAAACGTCTAACATGGTCAGACAGGAAACGGTGTCAAGGAAGAATTTCCCTTGGTATACTAGTGAGCCAGCCAAAATGAGCTGACTCATTTTATAGTTCACCAATAGAAGATTTAACCAATCAGAAAACTCAAAATATTCAATGGCGGCCAGATTTTTCCCGAATTTGAACTGCCAGCCTTTGATGGCTGAACAGTCAAACTCTCTGCCCGGACGAGGATCCGCCGAGGGCAGAGTCTCGTTCGGTGTAGTAAACTGTCCCTGAACCCGTTTTTACGGGTTCCAGTTGCGAATATTTTTGGCCCAGCCTACGGGCTCGGAAAAACCACGTTAAACCCGGCCTTGTGCCACATGTAACCCTCGTGGACCGGGCTAAATATTACTGCCAGCCTTTGATATCGAAGACTGAAGAATTCCGGAACAGCTGCTGGTGGTATTAGCGATATAGTCAGATTCAGTAGAGTGTTAATCTTTAACGTTGTTTCATTGAACAGATAACGTACTGCGCTGGATTCTATATTCATAGACTATGGTGAACATGGTCAACATAACGCACCATTGGCTTACTTAAGTCTGGGTAAGTCAGCCATGTTACTGCAGTCAACTGATCCGTGAGGGTATCAACAGCTTGCTGACAGTTCTTCGTCTGCTTAAATCTAGCGTACTTTTTAGTCAAGACTATCAAGGGTCCTACCAATCTGCTAAATGCAGCTAAAAAGTGCCTGTAAGCATGCAGTGGCTCATATAATACCACGAACCTCTCTTATTGTTTTCGGCTCCGGCATAGCCATTACCACTACTACCTTATCGAAATCAGGTTTTATCCCCATTTTGTTTATAACAAAACCCAAATACTTGGTCTCATCCTACATAAACTGACACGTAGGCAAATTTAATTTCAACTCGTGCTTTCTCAACCTATTGAACACCTTCTGTAAATGTCTAAAATCCTCTTAATGTGCCTTAGAAAACACTATGGTATGATCCAGGTGAGCCATATCAAAATATTCCATACCTTCTCACACTATCGACAGATGAAGAATAGGCAACAGAAAGGTGATTCTAGAGAGGGATGCTGAGACTACCATGAACAGAACATGTGAACAACGACAAAGTTTTAGTGAAACTGAAACAAAAAGGTTACTTATCCATAGCCTTAGACAGAGAATTTAAACTTCTAGGGCTTATAATGAGGAAAGAGGGCTCGGGATATTTGACACACTCAGGACATATTGATGACAAGGGCGAAAAATGAGAGCAGCGTATAATCTACCTAATGAGTTTATGTGAATTGATGGCAGACTAGGGATTAGGAGCGCCAGAAAAAAAAGGCGAAACCACCTAATAGCCACAAAGGACAGTGGAAAAACATCATCACCCATATTCCGAAGGGACACGACACAAAGGAAATTCCTTGCAACCAAAGAGTATTGGTGAGATATTTTAGCAAACAATTACTCTCGGTTTTCATATTTCATGTTGTCAAGCAGTGAAATCTGAAACTAGTGAGTTCCTAGTAAATATGTATTTATTTGGTAACCGATAGATAGATGAATTGAAGTCTATGAAGATACTTAAATAGATATAAAATAATATATATATATATATATATATATATATATATATATATATATATATATATATAAAATGAAGAGGTTATAATGGTTCCAACGAGACAAAAGTGTGTATATTAAAAAGAAGAAAGGTACCGCAAACTTTTTTGGTTGTAATGTGGGTTTTTTTTTTAAAAAATATTATTCTTTATTTTTTCATAATTTTACAACACGTGTTTCTGGTCTCACGACCGTCTTCAGGTAAAGGGTGAAGATT
>OZ038480.1:127068395-127070895 GCA_964036315.1 Acanthosepion esculentum
TACAAAATAAAGATATAGATTAAATCATTATTTTATCTACTAGTTATATTTTCTACCCATTATAGTTGTTGCTGCTATTGGAAGTCTTCATGTTTTGTGGATTTTGTTATTTAGTAAAGATATTAGCGGGTCAGTCTATAGCATCTTGTATAGACAAATAATTCATTCAAATAAAGTAATTTTTACTAACTGATCTGAGAAAATGGTTCTTTACGTGCTAATACCCTTGGGAATGATATGAATCCTCTTCTTCTCCCCCAGCTATGGGTAAATAGCAGAACAGACCGGGTTCTATAGCCTTGGATGACAACTGTTCTAACGCAGAATGAAATACCAACCTACTGCGGGGGAAAATCTGCCTCATCAGTCATGTACCGAAAGTTACATGATCGACTAAGCATGTATCACACATGGCACATAACTGAACTGATATTCACTTACGTGATAATACTCTTAGAAAAGGCATGAATCCGCTTCTTTTCCCCCTAGCTATGGATAAATTGCAGGACAGACCGGGTTCTATAGCCTTTGATCGCAAGTGGTCTACTGCAGAAAAATATGCCAACCTTCTGCATGAAAATATCTTAATCGTTAGTCATGTATCGAAAGATACATGATCGCCTAAGCATGTATCACGCATGGAAGATAACTAAACTGATATTCACTTACGTGTTAATATACTTGAGAAAGGTATGAATCCTCTTCTTCTCCCCTCAGCTATGGGTAAATAGCAGGACAAACCGGGTTCTATAGCCATGGATGGCAACTGGTCTACCGCAGAAAGAAATGACAACCTACTGCGGGAAAAAAATCTGCCTCATCAGTCATGTATTGAAAGATACATGATCGCCTAAGCGTGTATCACGCATGGCACATAACTGAACTGATATTGAAACAGAAAGAGTATTGCACCTTAAAAAGACTGTTAGACATACGATAACGGGAACTACTACATTACTTAAGGTTTGGTTTGACTTATATTTCGTTTTATGGCATATCAATCTCAATTGGTTATTTAATCCCGACAACATTTTTAGCATAGATTCGTATCAATAGAATATGTATTCTTTGGTTTAGATTGGCTTGGTTTATTTTGTTTTACGGCATATCAACCTCAATGGGTTATTTAAGGCCGACAACATTTTTAGCATAGATTCGTATGAATAGAATATGTATTCTTTGGTTTAGATTGGATTAGTTTATGTTGTTTTACGGCATATCAATCTCAATGGGTTATTTAAGGCCGACAACATTTTTAGGATAGGTTCGTATGAATAGAATATATATTCTTTGGTTTAGATTAGTTTAGTTTATTTTATCCCACCTCACACCAACCCCAATGGGCCACTCAATGCCGACAAAATTCTTTATTGTTGGTAGTATTTTGTTTTGTCAAAAATCTGTTTATTTCAATATTTTCCTTCAAATTTGTATTGCTGGTAATAATTTTTTCAAAAAAGTATTGCTGGTAATAGTTAACTATTTGCCCATAGCTGGGACCCTAACAGGTGCTACCAATCCCGGCTCAGGGTGGACCTGGGAACACCAGCAATTAAGAGGTGGTTCCAAGCTCCTCAAAACCTCCTGATCAGAGGCATTGCTGCTTGACATAGTTTATCCGTCTTACCCAGGACGCGGATGTAGTTTGACGTCTTACCCAGGACGGCTTACTTAAGGATTCGACTAATGAATCGTTAAATGATTGTATTGAAGAGACTATGTATGGTTTTCAGCCAGAGAAAAAAGCCCATGAACTACGGATTAGAGATCTCAAATTCAAACAAGTACATACGTTTAAATATCTTAGAAGTGTCATAAGAAATGATGGATAATGTGAAACTTAAATCCGTATTTGAATAGACAAAGATGTACCGTCCTGGGTATGACGATAAACTACATCTGCGTCCTGTGTAAGACGATAAACTACGTCCAGCAGCAAAGCCTCTGATCAGGAGGTTTTGAGGAGCGTGAAACCACCTTTTAATTGTTGGTGTTCCCAGGTCCACTCTGACCCGGGGTTGTAGCACTTGTTAGGGCTCCAGGTATGGGCAAATAATTAACCCCGAAACTAGGGTAAAAACACTATGAAAGTGCAAAAATAGGTTTTAATATCAGAAATACTTTGTAAAAAATTATTACCAGTAATAAATTTTTGAAGGAAAAAAATATTACCAACAATGCTTTTGAAGAAAAAATATTAACAACTATACATTTTTTGGGGAAAAATATTACCAGAAATAAATTTTTGACAAAACAAAATATTACCAGCAATAAATTTTTTCGGCATTAAATTACCCATTGAGGTGTTGATATGCCGTAAAACAAACCAAAGCAAACAAAACCAAAGATTCATTCCGAAATTCAAGTCAGTAAGAAACAAGAACATTTTGCTAAACTCAAAGAAAAGGATACTGAAATATTATGTAAAACACTTCTCTATGGTTGTGAATGCTAGAACATCCCCTCACAGATGAAGAAAACCTGGAGGCAACAGATATCT
>OZ038480.1:127073395-127088395 GCA_964036315.1 Acanthosepion esculentum
GGTACCACAGCGGAGAGTCTTCCCGAAAAATTATCATGTAAGTATTTATAGAAAAGGCACAAGGAAGCTACTTTAAGACGGTAAGAAAGTGACTAAAGCCGATATGCCAGGCCAGGGCCAATAATATTGGCATGTCCTTGGATAAAGGCGTTGGTTAGATCCAGTGACAGGACCTAAAGAATGAGAGTTCAATACCCGGTTAAGGCAGTGGAGAACTTGCAGAGGGAAATTAACAGGAGATAACTGATAACTGACATCCATTAAACATGACACGTGGAACTAGAACAGTCTACCTCAGTGAGCGAAATAAAGGGATCAGTTCGACATTCCAACCAGCTGAAGAAGGCCGGAGTATACAATGGCCGAAACGTTGTAATAAATATGGCGACAAAGATGAGGACAATAGTCCGAATAATGTAAATAGTGTACATAATGCCTCATGTCAGGAATATAGACATATATATATATATATATATATATATATATATATGGATCCGTGTATTTTTCCACAGGCGAGGTGCGATAAAAGATTGAATTCGACATTACGTTTGTATCAGCCATTTCAACTGCAACATGATGAAACTTTACTGCCTATCTAGTACTTCGCTTAAAATTCATAAAATTTTGGTACCTTAGAGGAAAGTTCTGAGAACAATTTACATGAATTACCATTTATCAAAAAGAACCTATGTTACGGTCGCAGGAATATCACTGAAGCATTAACACCAGGCCAGGGTCAATAATATCGCAGATTCATTTTTGGATTTTATCAAGAATCTCTAAATATATAGCAGGAGCGCCAGACCAGAAGTGGCAACAATATTCAAAGCATGGACGCATGGTAGACTTATAATCCACTTGGTCATGTGTCCTTGAGTGGATAAAGACATTAGTTCGATCCAGTGACTAGACTTAAAGAGTTGTGAGTTCAATATCAGGCCACAACAGTGGTGAACCAACAACTTGGAAAGTTGAGTTGAAGGGAAATAACTGAGACATCCGGAAGAGGCATGGCAAATGGAACTAGAACAATCTACTCTGGTGGACAAAATAAAGGGTTCGATTCGAAAATCTAATCACCGGAAGAAGGTCGGGGCGTACAATGGAAGGAACGTTGTGAATATGACAATGAAGATGAGGATAACAGTTCGAATAATGTAAATAATGGAAGTAAAAATAAGTAAAGATTTTACTCGTTCATTTAGATTATCATCTTACCAAATAAAATTCTTCGCCTGATAAAAAAAAAACACGCCTATTCAAAGATCAAATCTTTGATCGACAAAGGGGAAGTTTATTTTCCAGATCAGGTACCAATTTGATGCTCTGGAATATATCAAATTATCTATTAAGGAAAGTATATTTGCAACAATGAATGAAGAAACGGGTTTGGCACTCAGCTTCCCTGGCCTATGAAGTCCCTTCTGTTTTCAAACGATGTTGGTTGAATCTACGGGATATATATGTTCGTTTGAATTTTTGTTTCACTTTAGTGTATTTCCACTTTGTCGATCATAGATTTGATCTTTGAATAGGCAGGTTTTTGTAAGTTGATAGTCCTCTAGATTCGCTACGTGATAAGCCCGGCGATGTTTTGCCCTGAAAAAGTTGCAAGCGGTTTTTTCAAGTAAATTTCAGCAAATGTCAAACTGTGCAAGCTGCTAATCATCCGTCAGAACACTTGTACATTCTCTGCACTTTGCTGATTTATGCCAGATGTCTTTTTGCTATTCAATGGAAAATTTCAGCATAGCTCCTCACGACCGAGTGTTTGATTCTAGATAAGCCGCCACGGCTGTCCTCCATAGACGTGTGGTGATTTGTCAACACAAACAGTCTCATCGTCAGCAGAAACTAATTTCTGGTACAGTCGTTTCTGAATATGACTCAGTCACTGTTGATATTAAAGGTGGCTTTGACAGCAAAATGGCTGAATTTGAACTCATGACGCCTAATGACATGAAAATCACGCTTCTTAATCTTTACCGCCATACCTAGAAAAAAGGAAAAAATTGAAGCAGCACTCGAAATAGGGGGCCTAGATATTTAAAATGACATACAGATGATGTGTTGCAATGCATTGGTCCATCGATTTCGAGAGACGATAGCGTAGCGAAGATTAGGGCAGATATAGACCGGGATTATGAATATCTTGAGCAGTCTATGCTTCAAGATTTTTGGCATTACATGTGTAGCCAAAAAATAAAAATAAAAACCAATAGATTTTGGTACAGATGTGGTAAGTGGAAGCTTTAGAATGTGACGCATTCGGCTGTACGTAATAAAAATTGCCTTTATTTGAAATAGCCATAAGCTGTATGGTGTTGAATTCAAAGTTTTCCTTCTCCTAGACTGTTACACAAAATAATGAATCCTATTTTGTCATACTTTGTAATAAATGGCGGAGGGTGTTTTCTTAACTTTTCCGAGTGTATCAGTGTGAAGTAATTGTGGAAATATCGGTGGGACTTTGAACACGGCTCGACGGTAACTTTTACGTTACCCAAGAATTGGGATATGAATCTACGCATTGTCAATGAGAAACAAGCACTCCGAGAGATGTGATGCTAAAAGTGACTATTATTTTATCCAACCTAATAGCTGAATCTTTATTTCAAAAGTTCCGGCATAGAGTGTTTGATATATGTTTAATGTACAGGAAGCGGTGGGTAACTTTATTTTCGCGCATGCACATTAATTGTTTTTGATTTTATCAGGCACAGTATAGTTGGGTCAGCTGGGCACCATCTGGGAGAAGGAAAAAAAAGACCACCATGACGTAATTCACTTCGCCAGAAATTTGTAAACGGCATGCTGTACTGCTTGGCATTCGCGCCGGAATATCCAATACAAACATTTCAGAGTGTTTAGGTGTCAATGTGAAGACAGTGCAGAGGATTCGGAAAGAGTTGGATGAGTCTAATTGTGATTACGAAGGTACGGAAGCTAGAAAAACTGACTCTTTTCGTTCTGATAATAAAAGAAATCCCAAATTTATTGGCGAGGGCGTCAGACTGAACACGGACGCCTACATCAAGTGTCTTGAGGTAGTAGTGCTGTGCCGGGTCAAGAGGGTGGCTGCTGGAAGACTCTATATCTGGCAACAGCACTCTAAACCCTAACACACAGACAGAAAAAAAACTGTCATCGATGTCAGACAGTTCTGCGACCACATCACCCCTTACATCTGCCCATCTAACTCCCCAAACTGCAACCCCCTTGATTAGTATGTGTGTGGCGCAGTTGAGAGAGAGATCAACACAACTCCTAGTAAGACTTAGGTTTGAACTGAAGGCAAGCATTATGACATCATTCATCAACGTAAACAAGGAGACCGTCCAGAAGAGATGCAAGAGATTCCGAAGACGTCTGGAGGCCGTGGTTGAAGGCAACGGCGATTTTATTTAATAGCTTTACTTTTTAGTATTTGAAGATATTTTTGCACAATTTTGGTAAATATATCTGTATAAATGCAATGTCAGTGTTATATTAATTTTGCATAATTTGGACGATAATTTATCCAGCGCACTCTATAGATACTATGGATTAAGTGCATGTACAAAAAAGGAAATCATATCGAAAGATAAATATTTGATTTTCAAAATAATTGCTTTCTTAATCATTAATCCACGAAATTATTGATGTACCTACGTATGGATGCAGGGCGGTATTGCGACTCAAATTAAGGAATCGGTGTTTGAATTCCGGTCGAGTTCATTACATTTACATATAGGTTAACACCCTTTGGCAAAGGTATGAATCCATTTATTCTCTCCCCCCTCCAGCTATGGATAAATAGTAGAACAGACTGTGTTCTAAAAGCCTTGGTTGACGGCCCGTCTATGAGAAAGTAAACACTGATTTCAAACCTGCCTTGAGAGGGTTGGGCTTTTTATATTGTAAAAGACACACTTCTGCTGCGTCTGCAGTACGGCTTTTCTCCCTAGTGCTACGGGACTTGTGGTTGTGATCGTAACGTATACTTTAGGTATACACGATAAAGCTAGCACATTGATGCCAAATGTTTGGGCACCTCGCCGTGGTGTAATGGTTAGAAAACTTGTCTCGCTAGAACAGTTAAGACTGAGTTGTGAGTTAGTTGCTCACTGGGTGTCCTAGACTTTCGGCATGTGTCACTTATAATCTACGCTTAGAAAATCATTATTGATGCCAAATGTTCAATTTTGGGAACTGTAGGAATCAATAGCAGGTTACAGATATAATCAAATATATAATGTGTCAGAAAAACGATTAAGTACCCATGCACCGAGCGAATTTTGTAAAGAAGTCTGGACGAAAGAAATCTCAGTTGATTCGTATAAAAACTTGATTCTCGTCATGCCACGTCGCATTCAAGTAGTAACCGAAAACAAAATCTTCCAGGGGTTAGTAATTTGTATGTCACAAAATACTGACCGCTGAACGGATTTTTCTTGAAATGTGTACAGAATATCGTCATGTATACATTTGTGAATAAAATCGAGTCAGTCTCTCTTGTTACTGTTTTGATTTTTTAATTTTAAAATAGTAAATTTACGATATTGTCTTAAACATGTATTAATGACTGAACAGTTAATATTTGATTTTAATTTAATTTTTATATTTAATACCGTTTTTTTTTTCTAGTGCGCATTAATATGGCGATCAATACCAATATTTCAACAGTTCTGTGATAAAAATGGTGGCATTATGTGTCAATGATTGAAGTGGGAATTAGAATTTTAATTCCGTTCGTTATCTCCTATTTCGAATTTCCAGCTGGAATAAAAAAATGTTTTATTTATGTAAGAGATATCCAGTTTTAGAAAAAAAAATATTACTATCAAGACAATAAACCCGATAGATAGATTTTTTTTCAGTTTGCAAGCGTTTTCATTTTATTCCGTTTTTACTGTTGCTCACAAGTCTCAAGAGACACTCAAGGTAGAGGGTTATTAAATGAGATTGTTGGAATTGCATAACGGTTGACCCTCGACTTGAAGAGTTTATGGTTATCGTGATCACGGACGCGTTCACGAGAAATTCGCTTCCCCAAAGTAGTAGTTCTTAGGAAGAATCTGTCCGAATGAAACTTCGTTCTTTCTAATGGAATACGAAGGAAGTGCGGATGATTCGACCCTTGATATTCGGCATGGCTGGTCGTAGTTGTAAATGTTTCAACTGGTGGAAACCAGGAATGTAGCTCGTCAGAACATTTGCTATCGAAATAGCGATAGAGTAGAAAGACGCTTGCGACGATTTGTCTGTGAAAAGGAGTTGTCGGCTGGAAATTAATCACACACATTAATTCACCACCAACGCATTTGTTGGGATGTTGCTTTGACTGGTGTAGATCTTCATTTTCATCGAATCTACGCGGATACGACAAGCATTAAATTTAACAATTCTTAAAATATTATTTACATGAGGCTTTTTATTCTCATCTTTGTTGTCTGTTATCAGGACGTTTCGGCTGTTGTGCCGTCCGGCTTTCATCAGGTGTATGTCGATCCGGGTGACCTACAAAGAATTCCGAACTGAAACCTTTATTAAGTCTACAGGGGTGGGCTGCTCTCGTTCCACTGCCCATGCCTAGGGCATCTAGTCTAGTTCATGTTTTTAGTACTGCTCAATTATTTCTCCCCCTGTTTCGACTGAGTTCAAGTACAAACTACCCGGCTCAGAGATTGAACTCCTAATTACTGTCACCAAATTCACAAACCGTCGCTTTAATTCATTCTGCTATTATCTTCCTGAATTTCCATTATGTGAAAGATGAAGAGTACAGAATCAAAAAACTGTTCCCTTTCTGTAACATAAGTTCAGAGGAACGCTCTTTGCTGATTGATCTCTTGAGTTTGTCAAATTGGGAATGTAGTGATATGTAAATAAGGTTGTGTATAAAAGGCAGTATCGCTATACCTATGGGAGATTTTGTTACTTTTCCATCTCACTGTCACTGTGATGCTGAATTTCGTTCTGGACGAGTTGAGGAGAATTTATCACAAAGAATTGTTTATTGTTTTTACTGTTGTTTTTTTTATAGTAGAATTTTGGTTGAATTTGCTTTAAATTTTGATTTATTTTTGTTGAGTTTTGATTATTTTATTGAATTTTCTTATTCAGTTTTGTTTTCTTTTTGTATTTTTCTAAACCCTGTCTTGCTTGAAGGTACTTATCATTTGATTTTGGTTATGATTTGATTTTCTTTTTATTTTAGTTTGCTATCATTATTTTGGTTTTATACATGTTCATCCCTCCTTTTTTAATTTGTTTTCCTTTTCGTATTTTTGTAAATCCCGCTTAGCTTGAAGCTAATTTTCATTTGCGTTTGGCTAAGCTTTTATTTTCTTTTAGTTTCATGTAATTGTTTTTGGTTTTAAACGTGTTCCCCTCCTCCATTTTTTTATTTTAATTTTTTTTTGTTTTTTGTTTTGAAGCTACTTTTCGTTGCAATTTGTTAGTCTTTTATTTTATGTTTCTTTTAATTTGATGTAATTGGTTTAGGTTTTATACCGGTTCCTCTCCTCTTTTTTTTGTTTTAATCATTATTGTTGTTTTTTTGTGTGTATCTAATTCTTTTGGTCTACGTGATTTGGGGGCGAACTTTTTCATTATTTGGTCCTGGTGATGCCCTGATCACCATGGTAGAATTTGCGGAAACACCGCCGGTGCAGGTGGAATAAACTGCACTTCCTAAAAAGCAGTCTGGACTGAAAACAGGCCTCAAAAGACGCTAATTACTAAGCGCAGCTTCAAGCAAAGTATGAAGATTGTATGAGAGGAAATGAATTTTTCGCTATTCGGGAAGTACTGGATACCGTGAATACGAAAACAATATCCCTGCTGACCATCGATGTAAAAACTTGGGAATCAATGGATGAGTCGTTAAAGAGCCTGCAAAATTGGGCCGAAGATATTTGCTAGAAGATCGAAGGCCATATGGGATATCCTGCTGGTTGCAGAACAAGAGGCCAGGCAGCTGGCTGGAAGTATATTAACGGCAAAATAGTTCGTTTCCAAACCGAATATATGAACACCCGAAAGACAAGGTGACCGTACATAGGGTGTCCGTGGATATTACCAAGGGCCGGATGGGGGACTATTTAACGCGATACGGACAAGTAGAGGACGTCTCAGCAATAATAAGAAAAGCGTGAAATGCTACCGGGACTTTCTTTTCCAGGTAGCAATGACTCGCAAGAGATTTTCAGAAATCGTCAACAATCTGATGTGCCGGGAATGCCTGTGATTTTAGAAGGCCGTCGACCCTAATGCTGGTCGCGTCGTGCCCCTGTAAAAACACGTCGCTACAACCTCGCCAAGCAGCAGCGGAAGCCCCCGACTGCCTTGGTGTTTGGAAGGAGGTGGCGAGGAGAGGACGGAAGACGGCAAGCTCTCCTCCCCAGCAGGATGTCCCACAACAACCCCAGGAACGACCATAGGCGGAAAAACATCAGCAAACACGGCATCAAGATGAACAGCAAGAAAAAGAGCAGCATCAACAACAGGATCTGCTGCAGAAACAAGTGCAAGAACGAAAACAGCGACAATAACAGAAACTGCAGCAACAACAACAGAAGCAACACCAGCAACAAAAGCAGCAACAAGAAAGCCAAAATAAAAAAAGCAGCAACCACAGCAGAAGCAACAGGTGAACGGAAAGTAGTCGAATGCTTTTGCACTATCTCAGTCCGTTCGTCAGGGTTGCCCACTATCGCTCCTAGTTAAGGCTTTGGCGCTGAACAGAACGAAATGCTCACAAGTAACAAGATTAACCGCAAGAAGTCTTCCATCTTGCGGTTAGGTGCCTAGAAGTGGGTTACACTTTGGTTTGACCGACGGACCCGTCCGCATTATTGGAGTGTTGTTCGGACTCGTGATCCAACAGGAGAAGAATTGGCCAGAGATACAGGCAAAGGTCGGAGAGTCGGTTCTGACTTGGCTCCGAGGGCGTTTGTCCTTGAAGGGCAAGGCTGATGCGTGTGCCACTTACTCTCATCCTGTACCGATTGTCTGCACTTCCCCTCTGTAAGGAGCATAAGAATGCAATCGAGCGTTCGCTTTTCTCCTTGTGGTGGGCGCAAGCATTACGACAACGGAGATACATGTGTCCAACGTCCGTGCCATGGGAAGCTGGAAATACTACACTTAGTGAGGTTGGCTTCTCTATGCCGCGTGTTAACAGAGGACTCGATTTTGTAGAGGTGTATTAGAGATGACTTCCCTAGCCTGAACATCACTCCTTCCATTCCTAGGGCTGAGAGCCGTCGTAAACCCCGGAATCATCTCAGCAACCCTTTGTTTTCGCATGCCTGGCGATTGGTTTGGAATGGGCTATCTCTCAGTGATGTAGCCTTCAGATGGGCTTCACCGATTAGCCTGACTGTCATCGGAGTAACATTGGCTTACAGGAAACGGATTCGCACTCCTTCTACCATTGCCCTCAGGTGCGCTCCTTCTGGTACTATACGTCGACGAGTTGACGGGTCGTATCGCTCCCGAAAAACTCGTGCTCATTGATCTTGCATACGCGTGTGATAATATGACACCCCGTATTCTTGGGTGAAAGAAATGCTATTCAACTTTGACATCGTCTACATTAATGAAATACTATTCCGCGTGTGGTTAAATTTTGAGAGTAAAAATGTTGAAACAAGTGAGGATAGGATTTTGCACTGGATAGAAACGGACGCATTGCCCTTAAATCGGTTTTGGTTGGGAACTGGGCAGAATTCAGTGTTGAATAGAATTATGGACAAAATAAAAAGAAATACTTTGAGTAATTGCTCTTCGGCTGAGAGGCCTTGTAAAGAGTCAACACATAAATTAAGAATAGAAAAAGGAACTATATGTAGGTAAGGCTTCAAGAACACCAGAAAGCTGTAAGACGAGGGTAAGTTGAAAAATCAGACGTGGCTGGCCACATATGGAGTGAAAATGGAGATCACCGCCCTCTGTGGGATCAAGTTGAGATCATAGACAAAGAACACTATTGGAAAATTCGTAAACTTAAGGAATCAGCACATATGCTAGGCCACAAAAATCTTCTGAGCTGACCAAGCATAGAAATGAATACAATATTGGAACTTGTAATAAGGAGTGCTATAGGTAAGCGATAATAACAACAAAAATTGTTAAAGGTATAGGACTATTTCTTATATTAGTCGACTCGTCTTCAGGCTGGCCTGAAATTAACAATGTCACGGATAGAAAAGCCACGACTGTCAAGCTGGTGTTGTCAATAGTGTTTCCGAATAATAGAGTTACAAAAACCTTCGTCTCCGACAATGCACCTGAGTATTGTTAAGAAATTTAATGTGCATTGTTAAAACCTATTGGCTGCATTCCATACAAAACACCGTCTTACTACCCACAGTCAAATGGAATTGCGGGGAGAATGGTTCAAAGAGGTAAAATTGGGATTAAATGCATTCTCTTGAGTGGATTGTGATATAGAGAGTTATTTACCCAGATTAAACCTAAGTTATAGAGCCATTCCGCATGCAGTCAGAAGACAAAGCCCATTTGCATCAATGGGAAGACAAATATCACCTCCGATTACCAGGTCATTTGCAACAAATGAAATGTGTGTTTCAGAAAAGACCAGGATTCAACACCTCAAAAGGCGAATTTTGTTGTGCAAAAAGGGATTTAACACAGCTGTGTCAACAAAGAAACGACAGGACATACTGGCTCACGAAGACCAACTAGAACCACAAGAGAGCATGAAGTTATTGAAAAGGAGGAGGAAGGTGAAGCGGAAGAACAGACGACGCAAGAAAGGATGAATGAATCCAGTATTGAGAGTGATCAGAAAGACCACCATAGAGATGAAAATGAAGACAAGGAGAGAATGAGTGTATCCAGTAGTAGTGAGGAACAATCTGGGGATGAGTGTGACCGGAGATATCATGAGGATTCAAATGAGGAGAATCAGTTACGACCTAGACTCACCATAAAAACAAATAAAGAGATTCACTCTGAGAGATGGATTATATCTCCCAGGGTTGTTCGTAGAAGTCAAAGATCAAATAAAGGTATAAAGCCTCTTAGGCTCAGGTTGGTATAGTGATATATAAATGAGACACTGTATAAAAGACAGTATCGCTATACCTACGGGAGAGTTATCTTCTCTTGACGAGACTACATCTGTTAGAGAGAATACTTATTATAACAGGGAGCATTACATGTTTGTATCAATCATTTTCTTTCCGGAGATTCTCATGACAATTCTTATCCCACCGTATACAAAATATCACCACCGTTGACAAAAAAAAAAAAAAAGAAAAAAAAGTGCCCTTTGTATTGTTAAATATATCTTCTCTCATTCCCATTACGATCACTAGCATTTTATATTGGTGTAAAATATGTAATTTTCTGTACATTATTTACATTATTCGGACTTTTCTCGTCATCTTCATTGCCATAATCACAACGTTTCGGCTTCAGGTAATTGGAATTTCGAATCGAACACTTTATTTCGTCCACCAGAATAGATTGTTCTAGTTCCACGTGCCATGCATCTTCTGGATGTCTCATTTATTTCGATGAAGAGGCCTGGCACGTGGAAGTAGAGCAATCTACTCCGGTGGACGAAATAAAGGGTTCGATTAGAAATTCTAATCACCTGAAGAAGACCGGAGCGTGCAACGGCCGAAACTAACTTTGTGAATATGGCAATGAAGATGAGGATAACAGGCCGAATAATTTAAATAATTAAAATAATCATAATACCTAATCGCGGTTATATATATACTGTTATTGCACATTTAAAAAATCATTTTAAAATCGAAACATTTAAATTAGATGTCATATTTTTTTCCGCTTATCTTGTGTGGGAGTCGTGGATCAAAGCGCCTAACACAGCTATGTTAGCGGAAACACTGCTCAAAGTAGGAACTGTCTCCAGCCTTTACAACGGCAGCTATTTTACGTAAATCTTGATTATGTCAGAATTCACCTCATCTTACAACGGAGCGGACTGCACCAAAGAAATCTCCCGTATGAAACTTAGACAAAAGTTAATCACGTTTGATCATCGTCAATGCATTTTCCATAAATAGCAGGAAAAAATAACAACATCCTCTACCAGGTGCTCTCAAAAATACTGTTCTCAAATACTGTATTCAAGATTACCCTTTCCTACACAGAAACTATGAACTAGAACCGGGACGCAAGCAGCAATAATACGTACCCTGAATCAGTCATAAAATTCCAGGATATAAAATTAGTAAATTATTCTCGAAAACCAAACTGATGATGTTATATCATCATCGGGTGGACACTGCGTTTTTGCCGATTCCGATGAGCCTCCGGGACAGGCACAACCCAGATCTCAAATGGAAGTCGTACATACAATCAATCGCTAAAGATGCCGGACAAAATAGCCGGTTCCCTGTATCGCTCCAGTAAGTAACTGACATTTCCTGTTCTCCTCACCCTGAACAACAGACAGATCCGGCCAAAAATGGAGTACTGCTGACATATGTGCGCAGAAGCTGCCCAGTTTGCACTTTCCAATATCGATAGTGTTCAAAAGCCTATCCTCAAAGAGAAAATAATCAAGATATTTATTTTCCACACAGCTTCAGAAAAAAAGTTTAGGAAGGAAGCCCATATCAATATTGAAAATAAAATGAGGTGCAACTGAGAAATCTATTTTCCTGAGTTAAATTTTACATATTTCGACCAAAAGTAGCATTGGCTGTTCGGTCAATAAATGCCGAGTGTTTCCTAATGATGAAACAGATAATATTATCATTGTCATTAAAAATGAACAGTTACTACACTTTGATCCTAACCCAGTACCCAAGGAAGGAAAAACAAAACGTAACTCTCATAGTACTAGTTACTCGGTTAATGAATGCTGAATGTTTCCTTATGAGAAAAGGGCTAATATTACCATTACGATTCGAGATTAGAACAGATACTACACTTGGTATCTACTTGACCCACCCACTGAGTCAGGTTGTGACCCAAGGTCGTTTTTTAACGTAGGGCGAGGGTGGGGTTTGATCCGAGTGGAAACACTCGGACCGCTGGTCTTAGCTGGTCCAAGCTGGTCAGAGCTGGTCATAGCTAGTCTTAGGTGGTCTTGGCTGGTCTTAGCTGCTCCTAGCTTGTCGAAGCTGGCCAGAGCTGATCAAAGCTGGTCATAGCTAGACGTAGCCGCGATACTACCAGCGCAGGGACGAATCCCTGTGCCAGGCATGTATCAGTGATCGAATCTCAGCCAAAAGGCGATCATTAAGCGAGCGATCTGGGAACAGATACTACACTTTGATTCTACTCCCTGACTCGTAAGTTGGGTAGAAATTACTGCTCAGTGGATTACTGCGGAATTTTTCCGCACAAAATAACGGCCAATATTTCCATTAATATTAGAGATGAGGAGAAGAGAAAACACTTTCTTCCAAGTGAGTGAGTGCAGAAAAGTGTAGATTGTGTACGTTGTCTGCTCAGACAATAAATGGTGAATATTTCCTTATAAAGAAACGGTTAATCTCAACTTTATCATGAATACGTTTGTTGTGCAACAGATTTTAAAAAAGAAAATATGCCAACTTCGACAATTCTTTTAACAAAAGTTGTGCGCATAAGGCTGGCAATTTAACGATGGCATCTGTACTCCTCTCGTTGATACTACTTTCCATATTGAGTGGGCTGAAAGGTGCATCAATATGTGGAATTTTTCGCACACATAGCCTTGAAAAAGGCATGAATTCATATATTTTCCTTCTCTTCAGCTATGGGTTTAATAATAAGCCCGAGCGGGTTCTCTGGCTTTAAGTAACAGTTAATCTAGGAGACGGACAACTTTGAATTCCAAATTGTGGAGAAATCCACAGGAAACTACTCCGTACAGTCTCTCAAAAAGTCATGGCAAAAGAAACTGTGGAAAGCTATGATCAGTAACTTCTGAAGAGATATGGAATTTTTTAAAAAAATCCCGATACAAGCAAAAGGCATCTTTACGAATGAAGTTCAAAATGAGCCTAATGCAAGTTGCCACCTTAAACAGAAATAATTTTATCGGATACCCAATACCCTTCCCAGAAAACCTGCTGTTTCCGTTATTTACGTCCGTATAACTATTTTGAATACCGACCTTCTCCTTGAATCTTTCAACTCATAAACCGTTGTCTCGTTTCGCTCGCTGCCGTTTAACGAAATCATCCAAATGTTTTTAATCAAGAAGACTCCCTAAACGACACGCTATATGAACACAGGATATGCCAGCCAAATTGTCTGGCAAAGCTAGATCTCCATCATTGATTTTTCCTTTCAAAACAAAAAAATCGAATAAAGCTTGCGAAAGCAGAGAAAAAATCGCCTTCAGCTGATACTATACAGAACTGACTTGCGATCTCTAAGCAATACTTATTGATTAGTCAACAAGAAATATCAGCGAGTTCTCTCAAAGTTTGTTCCTTCGGAAATATTAATTCTTCGGTGAATTAAATGTCTGAATTGTAAGTTTAGAAGCGAAAAGCAAAATGTAATTTAATCGGACGTTCTGCTCATTCTGGCCAGTTTTAAAACACAAATCTGATCCGACTAGAAAAGAGGAGGTGCTGAGAAGAACGTGGACAACTTCCCAGAATTCGAACAAATATCAGAATTTAAAAAGAAAATATGATTTTTAGTAAGGTCGTAAAATTTTCAGCACCCTCCTATATATATTCTAATACTATTCAGCCATTAATACTTCGACTTTTCCTAATCTACAATGCATTTTCAAGAGGGGAATCAGTTTCAACGTATTACTATAGTAAATTTATTGTCAATAATTTACTATGTTTTTTCACTTAGCAAAGTTTTTAAATAATGACAGCCATATTTTTTAGAAATGTTTGCATCCGTGTTGAAACCAAAAGTACACACACACTCACATACGTGTATATATATATATATATATATATATATATATATATATATATATATATATATATATATATATATGTGTGTGTGTGTGTGTGTGTAGCCAAGTATAGGATTGGTGTATAAATAGATTCCAATAACCAACAACTACTATTCTTAAAATAGTGCTCAATACAGAGTAGAGCAAATATAATTATTTATTAAAAAATTATAACATAAATATGTTATAAAATCACGACAAAAATAGCCATTTCGTTTCAACACTTCTGGTGTCTTATCAAGTGATGGTGTCAAATATAGAAATATAGGCTTTCTATATTTGACACCATCACTCGATAAGACACCAGAAATGTTGAAACAAAATGGCTATTTTGTAGTGATTTTATAACATGTTTATGTTATAATTTTTTAATAAATAATTACATATATATATATATATATATATATATATATATATATATATATATATATATAATGTGTACGTATGTATTTATATATATATATATATATATATATATATGTAATGTGTACGTATGTATTTATATATATATATATATGTATAATGTGTACGTATGTATTTATATATATATATATATATATATATATATATAATGTGTACGTATGTATTTATATATATATATATATATATAATGTGTACGTATGTATTTATATATATATATATATATATGGGGAGAGAGAGTAAGAGAGAAAAAAAAGAGAGTTTGAGAGAAACAAAACGACAGATTGTTGAGTTTTTCTCGGCCCAACTAAAAAAAAAAAAGTAATATCCAATTGATCTGATTTTACAAAGTGAATATACTCGAGAATTTTCACTAGTCACTACCACACGCACACACACACACGCACACACATACATACATACATATATATATATATATATATATATATATATATATATATATATATATATATATATATATATATATATATATATATATATATATATATATATATATATATATGTTCGGATTTTAAAAAAAGAAAAATATTTAAAATCCATAAATTCTTTAGAAATTGTTTTTGTTCAATAATTCCGATACGAAACGAAGCAGATATGTGTTTCGGGAAAAATCTGAACGAGTGAATGTGCTTTAATACCAACATTTAAAAACGTTG
>OZ038480.1:127093395-127143395 GCA_964036315.1 Acanthosepion esculentum
TTTAAAATATCGGGGAAAGACTTGTTTTTGACATGGAGGTTTGATGTGTTGAGTGATTTTTTTTGACAGTTTGATGTTCAAGAAATTAAAATAAGGGGAACAGAATTGAAAGGAATTACTAGATGCATAGAATGTGAACGACATTTTTATTTAATGTTTTTAAATGCAAAGTAATCTTTAAAATTTAATAAAATATTTTAAGCAATGTATTATTTTATTAGATTGTAGACATATTGGATTTAGAGCCTTATTTGCGAAGACGTTTACAGAGAAAACTTACAAAATTACGAATAAATTATCATTGATCATAGTTATTTAACTTAATGTCTGATAATGAAATTGATAGACGTTCGTATTTACAAAAATCGATACATGTATACAAGAACAAAATTTGTACATTCTTTTGGAAATATTGGGCAAAGTCCGACAATTATTTTAAGTCATTTTTATGTTTATACATTCTTTTTATAAATAAACAGAAAAATGTCTTAAAATAATTGTCGGACTTTGTCCAATACATAATGTGTGGCGTAATTTGTTTACATTTGGATACGCTTTGAGCAGATATGAATGCACTTGAGAGATTCATGGAAGACTGTAGTTTAAAAACAGTAAAATCGACATCGCTAAACGAATGATGCTCTGTGGCCCAGTCGGTTAAGAACGTCAGGCTATATGACGGTTCCGTATAGGATACAGGTTCGATTCCTGTCGGAGGATGAATATTTTCTATGAAAATCTCTCGGACATTCAGGCCGGTAAATGTTATTAATACCGTTTATTATAAACAGAACATTTACCTAAATATTTGTATCTATAAAAAGAATGTATAAACATAAAAAACTCTCTCTATATATATACATGCTATGAGTTATATATATATTTACATTTTCTTTACGAGTAATTACACGTAAAAAAATCCCAATGTATTTGTTTGTCTTGTTTACTTGCCGTTTATCTTCTGAATATCGCCCTTTTCCTTCTGAATATAGCCCTTCTTCTTAGGTGCTGACCAATGTGTGTTCATTGCGTTTAAAACCTGATACGCTTTGCTTGCAATTGCGTTTCAATTTCCAACCGTCTTTGATTTTTTTTTCAACGTTTCTAAATTAATGTTTCCGCTTAAATCTCTGTAAAATATTTTTACCTCATTTAATTGACACTAAGTCGTTTATAAATAGATTCTTATAGAATTTAAGAAAGTAAAATAAAATCAATTTTACCGACCAAGAAAGAGTGAAACGAAATGTAAATTTGACTTTTTAAGAATTTCTTTCTTTTCTTTTTTGACTTATTTCGAAAGAAGTATTTTCACGAGAATCGTGAGAAATATTTGTGTTTTTTTTGGTTCGAATGAAATCAAGATGTAACAATCTGATATATTTCTGTCTAATTAAAGAACTGATTCCTCTGTCTCCTTTATCTATCTATCTATCTATCTATCTATATATATATATATATATATATATATATATATATATATATATATATATATATATATATATTTATATATCGGGAGTGTATATGTGTGTATTTGTGAGTGAGTGTATGATTTTGAAATGTGCAACTGATTACAGAAACTCTCTCACACTCAGGCACGCACACACAGACACAGATAAATATTTACGCAACAATTGTGTTTAATTCCGGCATATATCGTAGCGTGATAATAATAATAATAATAATAATAATAATAATAATAATAATAATAATAATAATAGATTCAGTATTTACATTATTCGGACTATTGTCCTCATCTTTGTCGCCATATTTGTCACAACGTTTCGGCTGTTGTACGCTCCGGCCTTCTTCAGGTGGTTGGAATTTCGAACCGAACCCTTTATTTCGATCACTGGGGTAGACTGTTCTAGTTCCACGAGCCATGTTTGATGGATGTCAGTTATCAGTTATCTCCTGGTAATTTTTCCCTCTGAAAGTTCTCCACTGCCTGAACCGGGTATTGAACTCACACTCTTTTTGGGTCTGTTACTGGATCTAACCAACGCCTTTATCCACCGTACCATGTGTCCTTAATGTTTGAGCCTTTTATATTATAGGCGAGAGTAAGAATATAATATAAAAGGCTCAAACATTAATATTCCATGGTTATAATTTATTACATTAAAATCATAATCACGATCCAATTCATCAGACCTACAAATTCAAGAAGAAATCGGAAAATATAATATAATCATTAACCTTATATTTATATATATATATATATATATATATATATATATATATATATATATATATATATATATATATATATATATATATAAGTTTAATGATTATATATATATATATATATATATATATATATATATATATATATATATATAAGGTTAATGATTATATATATATATATATATATATATATATATATAAGGTTAATGATTATATATATATATATAGAGAGAGAGAGAGAGAGAGAGACAGAGAGAGAGAGAGATAGATAGATAGGAGGCACGGTGGAGTAATGGATAACGGCTTGGTTTGAGGAATCGGACAGAGAGCCGAGTTCGAATCCATTACATTCACTTACGTGCTAATACCCTTGGGAAAGGTGTGAATCCTCTTCTTCTCCCTCCAGCTATGGGTAAATAGCAGGTCAGACTGGGTTCTATAGCCTTGGATGGCAACTGGTCCAGGAGAAGGAAAACTCAAAATTCAAAACCGGCGGGGGCGTTTGGGGACCTTGTGGCACTTAGTGCACCAGGACTCCGTATTCCGCCCTTCAAAAAGTGTGGATGGTCCTGCACGAAACCATCACCTAGTTTCCTAGGAACTGATCTGCTTGACCCTCATACGTCGAATTCGACGGAAGTGTCGAGTATATATATATATATTTAATGTTTTTGTGTGAGCGAGAGCGAGAGAGTGAAAGAGAGTGAGAGAGAGAGAATCTCACTTCCGTAGTTAGCTCATTCCTTAAAAATCATGCATACAGATTCACAAAAACATACACAACAGCCCCCACCGACATATATATACATATACATATATATCTATTTATCTATATATATATGTATATATATATATATATGTATATATATATATATATATATATATATATATATATATATATATGTATATATATGTATATGTATATATATGACGATTTGCCTGACGATTGCATCTAGCATGAAACAGACTGTCGCCTCTAAGTGTTAACATCTATGTCCACTTTTATATTTACACCTGCTTCTCATCTACGTATTCTTTCATCAATTTTAATTTGTGACAGGGAGCATTATCCTGCATAAAAACGAGCTTGATGGGGTCGATTTGCACCCTTTCAGCAGAAGGGAGCAGACAAATCTCTAAAATTCTCTTGTACTGCTCGCTCCTGAGGGTCTTTTCAATAGGTTTTAAGAAACCAGTTCCATGAAAAGAAAAGCATCCCCAGAACATTATACTGAACGGATGCTTGTCAGTACTGATTGCTAAATTCAAAGAGCTTTCAAAGCTTCTTCTTCGGATTTTAGATCGCTTATCCTTTGAATTTAGCTCAACTTTTGTTTCATCGGAGAAGAGAACATTTAGTAAAAGAAATCAGGTGAGTCACTTTTATCGAAAAGCACTGTATATTCCAAACCAATCTGACGAAATCCTGTCCTATTTTTTGGAGTATTGTTGCACATGGCGGACGTGAAAATCTGGTGAGGCTTCAATGTTGTCAACATCAGTCAAATAAAATTTTCTGCGTATGTCTGTCGAGACAGACACTTAGGACAAAATCAAAATAGGCGCATTCTGAAGACAACAATGGCAAACAACATGTCATCCGTAAGGAAGAGCAGAGCAAATGTATAAACAAGGGATTGTTTACTCGTAGTAGGAATATGGGCAATCGTGTCTCTAGGCAGACTTTAACTGGCGATACAACACAGCGTCTCCAGTGATATAGCAAGATAGCCTTCGAGCACCTCGGTGTGGTGTAATGGTTAGCAAGCTTGTCTCGCTGGAACGATTACGACTGAATAGTGAGTTCGATCCTCACTGGGTGCCCTAAACTTTCGGCCTTGTGCCACATCTAATCTACGCTTAGAAAATCATTTGGGCACCTCGACGTGGTGTAATGGTTAGCAAGCTTGTCTTTGTTAGAACAATTACGAGTGAGTAGTGACTTCGATCCTCACTGCGTGCTCCATACTTTCGGCCTTGTGCCACATCTAAGCAGCGCTTAGAAAATCACTATAGCAAGAGAGCCTCTTGGGGGATTCGATTGCGCTGTATAGTATTCAGTGCATGTTCTGCCTTCGTACAAGTGGTGGTCGTTAGTGTGGGAAGCAACAATTTTCAGAGTGCAGACACCAGTGCACACAAGCCACACTAGTGTCATAATGTCAAGGACATTTGTCTACAGGTTCAGTAGTACATGTATGAAACATGATGGCTCAACGTCTGACACATTCGGGTAGATGACCTCCAATTTTTGATATATTGCATCAACATGTGCAAGAGATATGCAATATCGCAGGATGCTATTCAATATATATCTGTAGGTATCAGAGAATAAAGGTCAAATGAACATGTACAGTAGAATGATATGGATTTTGTGTAAGCATAAACGCTTTATTTTGGATGCCTCTCCTGTAGTTATGCGTATATATAATAATCTACAGAAATCCTCTAATATTGTATCAACGTAAATTCTCTTTAACCATAGGAGTGTGCTTGATCTGGCTTCGAATGCTTCAGTTTGAGCGGCTTGCTGATAGTAGTCGTGGCTCCTGGGGGCACAGTTCTATGGTTACAGAGAATTTCAGTTAAGTTCCACCACGGATTATGTGAGCGAGCGGCGCTATATTGAGTCTTATTTGCTAACTCTTCGTCTCCGAGGCCCGTTGGAACAGTTGGTATGACGTTTGCTTGTTAACTCAACTGTCAGGGCTTCAATTCTCGGTAGTGGATGCGCACTGCTGATGAGTCCCAAGTATAGGACGAAACGGCCGTCCATTGCTTTCTGCAGTCTGTTGAGGTTTCTTTCTTTGAGACTCAATAAATTACTGAATTATAATTATCAAATCCTCCTAACAATTTCTAATATATATATATATATATATATATATATATATATATATATATATATATATATATATATATATAAAAGTTATAAATTAATCGAGTACAGTAATATTGGATTATATGTGTGTATCGATATATAAGAAATGTCATTAATGATGGGTTCTAAGAATATTAACATTTGTTGCATATTATAATATTTGAGAAATCTATTTTGTAATCTCTTTTAATCGGGGCCAATGTGCTTGAGCAGGTGATTGCGGTATGGATACATGTAGATATCAATTCGGATATAGTGTTTAGCAAGTTAGACTTATTTAAGTATTTTAATACAATAAGCTTCTGCAACAAACGAAAGTTACTTCTGTCTCCATTTCCATTGTATGGATTATCTTTCGTTATTACCTCTCAGCTAATGATTGTGTTCTTATGGTTGGTTTTTATGCGCCAAACATACTTTGAAAGTGTTGTGCAGTTGTTGTTTTTTATATTGCTCAGTGTCATTTTGTGGTGGTATACACCCGATTTCCAGCTGTTCTCTGTGGATCCATAGTTATATTTAACATCATTGTCTGAATTGATCATAGCTCTATATATTATGCCTTCAGTCATGCACTGGCCATTTAATGGGCAGGTTACGTTTTTACGGCAGTTGCATTTAATTTTAGTATGTTTATTATTTAGTGTTTTGATTAGGAGCTTGCTTAATACATTATTGCTATGTTGGGATATATACTTATGCATGTTTTCTGTACAGGTATAGCTTAACTTAATATTATTTTTGTTACAAATCTTTTTTAGTGTTGGAGAATGAGCAAAGTGTTTGTGAATTAAATTCATGAAATTCTACCTACATTCGTTTTGACATTACTGTGATTGTAACCATATTATGTCACGTTCACGTTCTTTTAGCTTATTTTTAAAAATCTTTGTTGTTATTTCTTACCACATAATCCAATTTCACTTTATAGTTCCTGCGTCCTAGCCCTTTGTTATATCTAGGTTTATTATCGTCTCTGTGTGTGTAAGAAATGTGCCTCAACTACTGCATTTATTTTTAAACATAGAGACATTCGAAAACAGGCTTCGACATTACTACATTCAATGTACATCATGTTTTGAAAAGAAGAAGGAAAAAGAATTTTAGTGGCAACATATAGGAGTAGCACAACATGATGTTTATTTTCAAGTTGGGGAGAGAGAGAGAGAGAGAGAGAGAAAGCATCAATATCGAATAAGATGATTCATGAAGCATATGAAGATTATGCTATTGAAATCAGTCGGCCTTGTGAATGGTTTTCACAGTTTAAAGAGAAGATGCATATTATATTAATATTCGTAAAATCTACACTATTTACATTATTCGGACTATTGTCCTCATCTTTGTCGACATATTTATTACAACGTTTCGACCGTTGTACGTTCTGGCCTTCTTCAGGTAGTTGGAATGTTGAAGTGAACCCTTTATTTCGCTCACTGGGGTAGACTGTTCTTCAATGATGACAGCAAAAATTGCAATATGAACACTGGCAAAAAGCGGTTGCTGAAGACATTAGGTTTATAATACCCAGAAATTAATACACAGATGTCCTCAAGGACACATGGCACAGTGGATAAAGGCGTTGGTTAGATCCAGTGTGAGTTCAATACCCAATTAAGGCAGTGGAGAATTGGAGAGGGGAATTAACAGGAGATAAGTGATAACTGACATCCATTAAACTAGAACAGTCTACCCCAGTGGGTGAAATAAAGGGTTCAGTTTGACATTCCAACCACCTGAAGAAGGCCGGAGCGTACAACGGCCGTAACGTTGTAATAAATATGGCGACAAAGATGAGGACTATATTTCCGATAATGTAAATAGTGTACATAATACCTCATCTCAGAAATATAGACAGATGGTAAAATCTATTTTGTAATCTCTTTTAATCGGGGGCTCTTAGTTTGAGCAGGTGCTTGGATTTATGGATACATGTAGACATTAATTCGGATATCGTGTTCAGCAAGTTAGGATTATTTAAGTGTTTTAGTATAATAAGCTTCTCTAACAAACACAAGTTTTATCTGACTCAGTCTATTGTATGAGGACCCTCTCATGGACGAGTACCCCACGCAACTGACGTTGGAATTGATCGAAACATATTGTGTCAGTAAATCATTATCCAAAATGTAGGGAAGTTTTAAAAATCGGGACAGTGGGATTGACATGAGTCATTAGAACAGAATTGTAGAGAGGGTCACCACAAGTTTTACCCCTCTTATGAAATGGGAACAATTATGTGTGTGTGTGTCTGTGTGTGTGATTGTTTCTTGAAATGAAATGAGTGTTCTGTGTGATAACCTGAAAATCATGGACTGTGCATGGATAACCTGCAGCATCAACAGTAACATCAAACCATTTAGGAAAAAAGATAATGCTTTGTACTTCGTATGATATGACATACACCAACAATTACAAATGATTGGAATTTGGTGAAACTTTTATATTATAGCTTAAGCTTTGAAGATGGATCGGTAAGTTGAATAAAAAAATTACAATTTAGAACACAAGAAAGATGTAAGTTCTTACTGTAGCATGACATCATTGGTTCTCATGTTGCTATAACGACGCAAATTAACATAACACTGTTAGGCTGGGAAAACTCTTCATCGCACGGTGTATTCACCAGACTTGAAAACTTCGGATTATTACTTGTTTTGATCAGAGGTTCCCTGGGCGTACTCTAGAGAAAGTCAGTGGGTATGCGATCAACTCTTATGTGCTTTCGGCACTTCAACTCTTTTTCCAGTGAGTGAAACCATTACTGAACCAACAGGACGTCACTAAAATCAATCAAACATCATAGAAGCATTTGGCTTTGCTTTGTGATCAGTTAGGTTTGTAGTTTATGATTATCAACTCATTCGGAATCCCTTTCAAATTCATCCCAGCTCACTTCCAGACGATTAGCAAAATGAATTTGTAGAATTTGCTAATGACTCAGTGGACAAGCAACTTCTTTTGAAAACTATCGCCCACGAAAATTTTGTTGTTACTTGGCGATAACATAGTGTGTCTAAAACTATATAGTCCCTTCGCTTACATCTGCGAATAAGATTTTCAGGAATGTGTTTGATGATATATAAAATCGTATTCATTTTTATACATTGCTTGAACAGCTTACAAAACTCAAGAACTACTTGAGGTTGAGGGTTACAGATTAAAAAGGTTCAGTTCATGGGGATATTTAGAAAAGATAACTGTTGACCCTTGACTTCAACAGACCAAACTGTAATGATCGATGAAGTATCTTCTTGCGAGTCAGTTCCACAAAGCGTTGGTGCGAAGAAGATGCTTGAGTGGAATTTTCATCCGGTTCAACTGAATATGAAGAGAATGGGAGTTTTTAGTTATATATTGAGGTCTTACAGTGAACACAGTTTGCATTGTGGTTACAACAGATCATCTTTTCTTCAATCGATGTAACTGATGGACGTGGCATTCGAGTCAGATCACTGGAATTAATTTATTGGCCGATCGACATAAAAACAAACGCACTTTAGATAAAATTTGAAGAAACATATTTTCAATATATGCTCTCATTTTAGAAAGTCAGTGCTAGAGGAAAACTTTTTACATCATTTATGATAGGTTTATTTGCGTGATATTTTTACATTGAGGTTCCCAGTGTACAAGGCCCTGGAGCTACTCGAGTTAGAGTGTTATACAGTAATAGGTAAAATTTATGGGAATATATAGGGAACATAACCGTTGGCCATAGACTTCAACAGACCAAACTGTAGTGATCGGTGAAGTCAGCTCCAAAAAGCACCGGTGGGAAGAAGTTGTTTGAGTGGAATTTACATACTGTC
This sequence comes from Acanthosepion esculentum, assembly GCA_964036315.1. NCBI lineage: Eukaryota > Metazoa > Mollusca > Cephalopoda > Sepiida > Sepiidae > Acanthosepion > Acanthosepion esculentum. Next base: position 127,102,276 of record OZ038480.1, read on the forward strand.
CAATACATTGAGTCAATACCTCAGTCCACCGCAAGGAAATTCGGCACCCTGTTCCGCGCCAGGAAATTTTTCTCACTGGAGTCAATCCTTCAAATCTACAAATCAACCATTCGCCCTAGCATGGAGTATTGCTGCCATACATGGTCTGGAGCCCCTTCTGTTTGTCTCAAGGTCCTTGATAAAATCCAAAGACGGATATGCAATGTAATTGGCCCTGATCTGACATCTCGTCTGCAGTCGCTCTCTCACAGACGTGCCGTTGCCTCCCTCTGCCTTTTTTACAAATACTTTCACGGTAACTGCTCCGATTAGCTGCTTTCGCTGGTTCCCAGACTTCATGAATTTAAGCGTTCTACTAGGCTGGCTTTTTCTCTCTCACCCTTTCACTGTCGAAAATGTTAAATGTAGCCGTCTCTTCTACTCCAATATCTTCATGTCTCGCACTTCTCGTCTGTGGAAGTCCCCATCTCTAGTTTTCCTGATAGATATAATCTCCAACTATTCAAATGTAATGCCAATCGACGTCTCCAGATGCCCTGATCTATCCCTTAACCTTCTATTCAGTCTTTCCTCTATCACTCCTCTTTACTCTCGTTCCAATTCTCTGTAACCCCATGCGTGCTAGTGGCTTCCCGCCTTGCTTGGGGTGGAATGCTTAAAAAATTTGAATAAGAATGGAATGAGGGCGGTTCACTACAATGGGCGTGGCATGGCGCGTCTTAACCGTGAAGATTAGAACTGGTGGGACTAAGGATTGTAGTTCGTCTGAACACTTTCTATGGAGAAATGTCAGAGGGAAAATTAACAAGAGATAACTGATAACAGACATCCATTAAACATGGCACGTGGAACTAGAACAGTCTACCCCAGTGAGCGAAATAAAGGGTTCACTTCGACATTCCAACCACCTGAAGAATGCCAGAGCGTACAACGGCCGAAACGTTGTAATAAATATGGCGACAAAGATGAGGACAATAGTCCGTATAATGTAAATAATGCACTTTTTATGGATATAACGATAGAGCAGTGAGAGACATAGAAAGTTCTGTCTGTAGTAAAGAAATTGTAAGATAGAATCATACTAATTCCGCACCCACAAATGTGATACTATCTACTGAATATAATATAGGTGTCTATCGATCAGTATTATTTGTTAATAGAGCCAACCACATACATTTCATTCAACTTGTAACAATGTATTAAATAAATATATAAATAAGTACTACTTCATTTTCATCTATTCTATAATACTGTTTTTTAGACAAGCCTGAGGCTGAGAGGGTGCTGTGTGCTGAGGAAAAGTAGTGTTTCGCGCTGAGATACTTTAAAGAAATTAGATCAACAAAGGAATAAAAAAAAAAAAAAATATAAATTAATTTTTTGGAAAAAGGAGTGTTCAGGATAATTCCGGAAGTTGTCAATAAAGCTAGGAGGGAGATATCGACGATTAAAAATAGTACTTTGTTGTGGGGTGAGTCATTCAGTGAGTGGAATAAGGCAGTGCATCATTTTAAGAGAGCACTAAGATATCACGTTCGTTTGTTGTCTTGTACGAAAGGTAATATTCTTTTAAATACTACTTGGCATGTTACAGGATTGTAGAGGCTGCTAAAGCATCTATATATTATATAACATATTCTTCTCAAAGGGTTCTTAAACGCAATCGGACAGAACGATATGGTAGGGAAGACTGGAGAACTACTGGTTGAGATTAATGCAGTATTCAGCAATCTGATAAAAACTTTTAGGACATATTCAATCTTAACAAAAAGCCACGGACAATTTTATGACGACGAAACCAAGAAGTAAATAGAAATACTTTGAATAGTTTATCGAAACTTCCACTATTCTGTTTCTTACTAAATATGTGTACAGGATATTATTTATTAACTAATTCCCCCCCTCCAAAATGTCGAATTTTTCACATGCCTAATATATATACATATATATATATATATATATATATATATATATATATATATATATATATATATATATATAGGGTGTCCACGAAGTTCGTGTGCACTTTAAAAAATTTATAACTTTATTTGTATTTGCGATAGAAATAAATTGTAAAAAGGATTAGAAAGAAGTAAATCTATATTTTTAAGGTTTTCTTGACATTTTATTTAAGTTTCCACATGTCCTCCATCATTAGCAATACAAAGGGTAATACGATTTTGCAGTTTACGGAAAACATTTGCCAACTGATTTACAGTAATGCCTGAAATCACATTAGTTATTTTATCTATACTTAAAACTAGGTACATTAAACTTTATAACATTTTTTACCGATTATTTATATCACAAATACAAATAAAGTTATATATATATATATATATATATATATATATATATATAGATATAGATATATATATATATATATATATATATATATATATATATATATGCTTCTAAATATATATATATATATATGCTTCTAAACATATATATATATATATATATATATATATATATATATATATATATATATATATATATATATATATATATATATGCTTGTAAAGAGGGTCGGTAGAGTAGTGAATAGCGGCTCGGGCTGAGGAATCGTAGAGAGACGGGAGAGTCCACCATAAATTGTTTGTAATTTTCTTACGTACATATATAATTATATATACATATGTATGATTATTTTATTCCTATTAAAAAAAGCACACAAACATAAACACATATGTATATCTGGCTGCTGATTTGGCGCATATGTACATCACGTATATAATATGTTAAAATATTTCCTATCTTTGCCATGCGCCGATAGCTTAGGGGTAGAGTCTCAGACTGGTGCCAAAAAAGAGTTTGAGTTGAAGCAATCGGATGTCTAACCAAAGTGATGATCTGTTATCCAGCGAAACAGGCTTGTATATATCCTTATATATATATATATATATATATATATATATATATATATATATATATATATATATATATATATTATAATACACATACACACACACACAAAAAAAAAACATAAACATAGACACATATATATATATATGGATGTGAGTTTGTAACCCTAGGTTTTTGCGCGCAAAAAATGAAAAATAGGGTTACAATCTGTTCAACTATGTATGTGGGGTCTATCACTGATATTGCGCGCTTTCCAATAAGTACCGCAGATATGTAATATATAAATAGTATATATGTATACACACACACACACACATATATATATATATATATATATAAATCACAGACACACACACATACATATATATATGCGTATATTTATATACACATATATATATAAATCACAGACACACAGAGACCCCCCCACACACATATATATATATATATATATATATAAATGACGATCTCTCTCTCTCTCTCTCTCTCTCTCTCTCTCTCTCTCTATATATATATATATATATATATATATATATATATATATATATATATATATATAAATGACGATCAAATGAAAGTTAATCAACAAAAAGTAATAAGAAATATGCCCTATTTTTATGTGCGGACCAATTTTCCTCGCCTGTGCCCATTTCATAACTAATATTCTTATTGGATTTGTAAAATCTTGAGAAATTTACTCATCTTTAGTAGCAGGGATGCTTTCATCAAGCCATCTCCGAAATAATTTTGTATTTGGTTAAGTGCCATTGACTATATATCGGATGATATTACATAATAAATATTGACATTTCACTCATAATTTCTTTTTTAATTTCAATGTAGATAAATACATCTCTCATGCTCTTGTTCCTTAATTTTAACTTCCTATCACACTCTCAACTCAATTCTTCATAAATCATAACTCTTGAGTTATTGATCTCCGGACAATTCATTCAAGCATCGATGTTTCTATAACGATGCCTTTTGGTATGTAACTATTCCTTACCCAGCACAACAGAAATTGACTTCAGCTGAAGATATTAAAACTCCCTGGCATCAAAAGTATAAACGATAAGAACAAAAATTACAAAGATATTAAACAATTATCTTACATGTAGCTCAGCTCGCATATTTCAGGGAGAGCGCTGGAAAATTTGTAGCTTATTTCGTTAGGTTCCATGACAGATTGAGTAAATTTACAATATTTGGAACGATAGTAATGTTGTGGATTCCGGGGATGGAATCCTGCACAAATAAATAAATAACGTCAGTAATTGAAATAGGAAAATAAGTGTATTGAACGTAAGAATACAAACTTGAAATGAAGATTAGTAGTCCAGGAATACGGGTTAGTAAAAAGTATATGTACAAGTCTCTGTAAGTGAAACCGTAATTATCTCTCTCTCTCTCTCTCTCTCTCTCTCTCTCTCTCTCTCTCTCTCTCTGTGGACTCTACGTATCTCAACGTATCTCTGCGTATCTAACTCTGTCAGTATAAGTATACTTTAGACGAGTCCATCTTGTGTAAAAGAGTACATCTTGTGTAAAAGCCCCACAACAAGTTACGTCAGATAAAAATACCAGATTATATTTTTTCATATGTAAAATAATGGATGCGGTGAAATTAACGTCAGCCGGATCGAAGGTATGTGGTTTGGTGCCTTTTGTTGAACATTCGATGTTCTTTTTGCGAGAGTGTGAGTAATTCTTCTTACTTGCCGGTCAGGAGTTTAGATAACTTGCTGAAATCCACATTGTCTTGTGCATTCATCTGGTTAAAATTCCTTGTTTATATTGGGGCAACCATCGACATCACTTGAGAACTGATTCTGCACTGGAGGGCTTTGAAGTTACTTGTATATCAGCCCTCATTTTTTCTGTTTTTCGATTATCTGAGGCGACACCGAGTACAAATCTTACCTTGGTATCTTTTATGTATATACTACGGTCTTAGACTGAACACAGTTTATATTCCGGTTACCACAGATCATCTTTTCTTGGATCGATGTACCTGATGGACGTGGTATTTCGATTCAGACCACCATAATGAATTTATTGGTCTATTGACATAACGCAAACACACTTTTGATAAAATTTGACGAAACATAATTTGAATATATGCTCCCATTTTACAAAGTCAATGCTAGAGGAAAAACTTTTAGATCATTCATGATAGACTTATTTGTGTGATTATATTTTTCTACACTGAGGTTCCCACTATACAAGGCCCTGGAGCAACTCGAGGTTGAGGCCTACAGAGTAAGAGGTACAGTTTATGTGGATATGTAGTGATGATAACGGGTGGCCCTAGACTTCAACAGACCAAGATTGTAGTGATCAGTGAAGCATCCTCTTGCGAGTCAGTTCCACGAAGCACCGGTGGGAAGTAGCTGCTTGAATGGAATTTACATACTGTTCAATTGAATATGAAGAGAATGAGGATGGTTCGCTCTAATGAACGTGGCAAGGCGAATCTTAACTCTGAAGGTTAGAAATGGTGGAACTAAGGAATGCAGTTCCTTTGAACATTTTCCATGGAAATAGCGATTGAGCAGTTAGAGGCTTGCAATGTTTCGCCTGTGGTAAAGTGATTGTAGGTTTGGAAAATAATTCGGCACCCACGAAGGCGATAGTATCTACTGAATATAATATAGGCGTCTATCGATCCTGAATGGTTTTCAGGTTTATTTGTTGGAAAAGCTAACCATATACATTTCGTTAAACTTGTGACAATGTATTGAATAAACTTATAAACAAATACTACTTAATATTCATATATTCTTTAATATTGTTGTAATTCGTAGACTTGCCTGAGGCTGAAAGAGTATTGTGTGCTGAGGAAAAGTCGTGCTAAGATTTTATTTTATGCGGATAGCTGATGAAGATAACGGTTAAACCTAGACTTGTACAGCATAAGATTGTAGTGATCGACGGAATATTCCCTTAAGTGTCGGTTCCACATAGCAGTGATTCGTGTGAAGAAGCTGTTTGCGTGGAATTTACTTGTTACCAATGGAATACGGAGGGAATGAGGTTAGTTTACTAGGACACATGGCACAGTGGATAAAGGCGTTGGTTAGATCCAGTGAAAGGGCCCAAAGAGTGTGAGTTCAATACCCGGTTAAAGCAGTGAAGAACTTGGAGAGAGGAATTAACAGGAGATAACAGATATCTGACATCCATTAGACATGGCACGTGGAACTAGAACAGTCTACCCCAGTGAGTGAAATAAACGTTTCAGTTCGTCATTCCAACCACCTGAAGAATGCCGGAGCGTACAACGGCCGAAACGTTGTAATAAATATGGCGACGAAGATGAGGACAATAGTCTGAATAATGTAAATAATGTACAATGTGAGTGGCATGGTGGGTCCTAGCTGTGAAGGTTATAACTGGTGGAAGCAAGGAATGCAGTTCCTCCGAACACTTTCCATAGAGCAGAGAGAGGCTTGCCACATCCTGTCTGTGAGAGACAGGTTTTAGGTTGGAAAATAATTTGTCACCCTCAATGTCGTGGGTACGCATTTGGACTCTATTAAGGACGGGGTAGCTCCTGCTAAGATACGACAGAAGTATTCCAATTTAGACAGGATCTTGTATTCATTAAAACTACAATCGACAAAAACAATAAAATTTAAATTATCTACTTATGAAAAATTTAAAAATGCAAATCTCATCGTCATCAATAATAACTCAGCTACAAGATCCAATTGACAAAGAACCTATATTATTTACTAATTCATATGTCACTCAAGAAACTCTGTTCCTGGTCAATCCAAATTTATAAATAATTATATTGGATATACTTCAATATACCTAACAAGAAGACTCACGCCCATTAGGTCTCATTTAAGTAAATATGAAGACCGACCAAACACTACCCGGAACACTCTCGTTGATAATATAAATATAATAGCTTTATCCACATGTCAAAAAAAGTTAAAAAATAAAGGAACCATTATTAATAGAAAACAAAAAGCCAACGCCCAGTAATATCAATTATGAACATGGCCACAATCTGCTGACCGTGTTTGGAAAATAAATTCTATAACTATAGATACACACATAAAACAATGCACACAATATGAGATAGATAGATATTTCCTAAGGTAAATTGCGTGACGCTGTGTAAAGTAGTACTGTATAGCGCAAATCTTATCTTACCTTAGTTAAGTACCTTCTAAAATTCGCTAAAAGATGACCATACATGATGAAAAATGACCGAAACTTAATAAAAACAGTTTTATTGTCAAAATCTTTATATTATTATTAAAAGGAAAGATCAAAGGATGTTTTGATTATTAAATTATATTTTTAGCCTTTTTGTGTCTTTCTTGCGTCAACAAAGAACCAGAGATTAATATAGAAATTTTAGCGCATTTTTTTTTCAGAGAAAAACAGATTGAATTTGAAATTCCTGCAAAAATCAAATAACTGTCGGATTTTAATTAAACTTTCAGGAATTATTCACAAATGAATGAAACTATTTTAGAAATGTTTCTTTTATGAGAAAGTCTTGGTAAAAACATTTTTTTATATCTGTTTCTCTTCACTTACTTAATTTTGTGAAATTTCGTGAAATTAAATTTAGTACCGCTTAATGTGTATATTAGCTATATGCAGAACGTCCTGGAAAATTTATATCATAAAAATTTTGTAAAAACCGGATTCCCACTTAAATAAAATCTGTTCTGAATCGTAAAATAAAAAAATGCAATAAGATTAATATACAGAGCTGTTCGATAAAAGTGACTCAACTGATTTTTTTTACTAAATGTTCTCTTCTCCGATGAAACGAAAGTTGAGCTAAATTCAAAGGATAAGTGATCTAAAATCCGAAGAAGCTTTGAAAGCTCTTTGAATTTAGCAGTAACTAATGTCAAGCATTTGTTCAGTATAATGTTCTGGGGATGCTTTTCTTTTCATGGAACTGATTTCTTAAAACCTATTGAAAAAACCCTCAGGAGCGAGCAGTACAAGAGAATTTTACAGTCTTGTCTGCTCCCTTCTGCTGAAAGGGTGCAAATCGACCCCACCAAGCTCATTTTTATGCAGGATAATGCTCCCTGTCACAAATCAAAATTGATGAAGGAATACTTTGATGAGAAACAGGTGAGTGATATGACATGACCGCCCCAATCTCCTGACCTCAACCCCATAGAAAAATTATGGAGCATTATAAAGTATAGGCTCTCGAGAAAGCAGTTGAGCAACAAAGAGGATTTGATTGTGAATTTCATATCCGAATGGAATTCAATGCTTGGAGATAAGATTTGCCAGAACCTAATAAAGTCAATTCCAAAAAGTGTGGAAAAGGTTATTCAAAATAAAGGAGGACCCATAGATTATTAAATATTTCGAACTATATTATCTATTATAAATAAATTATACCTATAATATTCTTTATTTAAATCTGTTCGGTTATGTTTCTATTGATTACTAGTTGCAGGAAATAAGTGAGTCACTTTTTTTGCACAGAGTTTTTCCCTAAATCTCATTTATATCCAAAATTATAATTATCAGTAGAATACCTTAGGGTGAGTAAACTTTTTTACTACGTGGTTGGGAATGTGTTTTTATATTAGTAAGATTAAAAATTAGTTTGACTCCAAAAACAATAGGCGATAAAATTTTTAAGTAAAATAAATGAGGTGAGTCACTTTTATCGAACAGTTCTGGATAATTTAATTAGAAAAGTTTTCAATTGCTTTTATTAATAAGATATATTATTAACATTATTTCTTAAGAAAAGAAATTCGATGAAAAATTCATTTTTACAAGAAGTATTTTAATTTTTTTCTTATTTTAATCAGAATTTTAAATCTTTTAAAATTTTCTATTAATTTTTACTGGTTACGTTTGGTTTGGTTTGGTTTGTTTTACGGCATATAAACCTCAATTGGTTATTTAATGCCGACAAAATTTTTATTACTAGTAATATGTTTTTCTTCAAAAATCTATTTCAGGGAATATTTTTCTTTGAAGAAATCTGTAGTTGGTAATATTTTTTTCAAAAAATGTATAGCTGTTTGTATTGCTGGTATTTTTTTAAAAGTATTGCTGATAATAATTTTATTATTATTATTACAAAGTATTTATGGTATTAAAACCTATTTTTACACAAGTTTGGGTGTTAACTATTTGCCAATATCTGGGACCCTAACAAAAATCTGTTTCTAGTAATATTTTATTGCTGCTAATAATTTATTTCAAAAATGTATTGCTGGTAATATTTAACTATTTTCCCATAGGTGGGACCCTAACAAGTGCTACCACCCCGGGTCAGGGTGGACCTAGGAACACCAGCAATTAAGAGGTGGTTCCTCCCTCCTCAAAACCTCCTGATCAGAGGCCTTTCTGTTGGACGTAGTTTATCGTCTTAACCAAGATGCGGATGTAGTTTATCGTCAAACCCAGGACTATTTACCGGTTAGGTAATGTTGTGATTACGTAAAAACTATATTTACTAATCATAAATGGAAAAGCGTGCTACAATTTAGAGATCCTCATTTCTAATCTGTATGTATAAATGTGACGACTTTTTAAATACGGACGTCAATATACGATATTATCAGAGAATAATAATGTCAAATATAGTAAACTTAAAGCCGTAATTTCTAACATTCAATAAAAAATTAGATTACGGAGAATATTTTGCTAATTTTTTTTAAATAACAGGGGAGTTACAAATTATAAGAAAATGGCGCACACGTTATATTCCTCAAGTAATTTTTACAGATATGTCACCCACCAACGTAAAAATTGAATAAACTTCCGGTTGTCAATCAATCATCACCTAATCAAACCACTTAAGTCCATTTTAAAAATACGCATTTCTGCATTTTAAACATAAAGTAATATCGGTTTCAAATCAGATTAATTAAACATTAAATCAACTAATGTTCCACAAAAAAATGTTCCATTCGAACAGCTTCTTCCTACGAATGGCTACTTTTTGGTACCAACTCCCGAGAGGATGCTTCCCAAATCGGTACAAACGTAACCTGTTCATGTCTAGGGTTAACTTTTATCTTCGCCACTTATTCATATAAATTTTAACTAATAAATCTTATCCTGTAACCCTCTACCACGAATGGCTCTTGGATCATTTACAGAGTGAACATTTTCTTTTTAAAAACTTAATCTTAAGAATTTCCTGACTAACAAAGATGGAGAAAACATTTTAAATAAATTAATCGTCTGCAAAAATTATCCGGCACTTCAGTCTAATTTTGTGTGTTTGAATCTTAAAATGTTTGTTAAATAAAGTATTTAATGCATTTCATATGTTTAAACGGAAGAGAAAATTCTTCATCTCAATCGATATGTGAGGTTTTATGAATGTAGGGATTTTGCGAGAAAAAATAATTGTGTGATTTTTTTTAATAATAATTGTTCAAAAACAATACTTGGGAAGCTTTGGTCGTATGGAAAACCTCTAAAGATTATTACTTACATAGAGGTTGAATCAATGTAGAAAAGGGAAATAATTGTCTGTATTGACAGCTGTTTTGAACTTGGCTTTTAAATGGTAGGTTTAACGCACAGGGGCAGATTTTAAGGTCAACGGACGCCGCCATTTTTGCTTTGAATACTGGCTATCGGTAGCCAGTAGCAATAAACATTAAACAGGCTGGCCCGAATTAATGGCAGCAATGCAGTTTTATTATTTTAGCCTATCATATCACCCAAAAATTATTTTCCCGTAAAAGTAAAAATACAATCGCCCAATATATATATATATATATATATATATATATATATATATATATATATATATATATATATATATATATATAGTGTAAAAAATAACGCGTTTATTTGTGTTAAAAGTACCGATTAATGGGATACTGAATAGTTTTATATTTCTGAAACGATATGATTATTTGGTCAAAAATATTATCATTTTTATCGAAGATAAAGTTCATTCAATGCTACTAAAGAATGGCTCCAAAATAGAAAAAAATGGTGAAAAAAAAGGACGAATTGATTCTGTTATCCAAGTTTATCTCTTGGTACGAGAATGCTTGAACTATTTTGTTTTTTTAAGCAAGGGAAACTTGAACATTTTCAAAACACATGAATCTGCTGCCTGAAACTATTTTAAAACATTATTGAACACCTTCCCTCTTTTGGAACGACGAGCAATAATAAACCTATGAAATACTATCTATGCCACCCTGAATATTAACAATACAAATCGAAACAGAAACACAAGACTGACATTTTATGAAATATTTATAAACAAAAATAGGTAAAATTCTACTTACATGACTTGGTGTAGGGGAATCTTTTTTTCTTTAGGGCTGATGCTCTTTACGCATTAGGCGAGAAAAAAAAGGAAAGGAGAGTTTATATTAGACATATATTTTAAAGACGCCAATCAACTGCTACTGCCACTAGACTGATCTCCCTCCAGTCCTACATTCATTATATCGATAATCAATACCGAATTGATTTAGACACCTATAATTAACAGATAATTTTTCAGAAACCTATACTTACAGGACGTTCATGATCATTTTTGTAATTCATACCAGAATTTATGGAGGAGAATAATTAATTAATTAATAATGACGATTTCATTCAGAATTCTACATTGTTTGATTATTATTATTTTTTTTTTTTTGCAAGTTAAAGAAAAAGTAAATATTTTGGAAGGAATTCTGTTTGTGGGGTTTTGATGCTTGTTCTGAAAGTAAAGACTTATATTTTATTATGTTGTGAAATGACGTCATGGTTCTGAAAAATTCTTGGATAGAGAAAGGCTACCGAATATATGATAACACGAAGAAAGATTAGATATTTAAAAAAGTTTTCTTGGGCGGGCAGAGAACCTTTAACCTAATATATATATATATATATATATATATATATATATATATATATATATATATATATATATATATGTAGATAGATAGATAGATAGATAGTGCCAGTGCGTTCTACGCGACCCCCGTGCTTTGTGACACTCGCTTCCTTATCAACATTTGCTTTTTGTTATGTATATTTATATACGTTACAAATGAAACTAAGCAACAACTTAGTATTTAAGGATGTAAAATTTTAGCGAATTTTGACGTCATTCTTGGGTATTTTTCTCTTTTTTTTCCAAATTCACTGTTTTTCTATTCATAACGTTGAATGTGTTAAAATTCTTCATAATTTTAAGAAGAAAAAAAATTCCTCAAAATATTGTGGATTTATTTAAGATGGATTTATCTATTATGACATGTCTATAATTTGCATTTAAATTCATTGCACCCATCCCTTAAGGTAAGCCTGCACGAAAAGGCGGTAACACGTGGGGAATAGTTTTAAAATCAGCTGACCACATATGGAGAGAAAAGGAAGATCTCCACTCTCTGCGAGACGAGGTTGAAATAATAGACAGGGAAATAACTGGAAAATACGGAAACGTAAGTAATCATCATATATGACAGGCCAAAAAATCTCTTGAGCCGACCAAGCATAGAAATGAATACAATATGGGAAATAGTAATAAGGAGTGCTAGAGAAAAACAATGAATAATAATAAAAATTGCAAGATAAGCTCTGGCAAAAAAATATGCAATAATAATAAAGCAAAACTGGTACAAATGTTTTGCTTAGACATTAGGTGTGTAAGTCACAGAAATCCATACACAGATGCCCTCAAGAACACATGGCGTTGGTTAGATCGAGTAACTAATCCCAAAGAGTTGTGAGTTCAATACCAAGCTGCAAAACTTGGAGAGTTGAGTTAAAGGGAATCTGAAGATAATGGAAGAGAGGCCTGGTACGTGGAACTAGAAAATTTACCCCAGTGTTCGAAATTCCAGTCACCCGCAGAAGGCCGGAGCATACAACGGTCGGTACTTTGTGAATATGGAAATGAAGATGAGGATAACAGTCCGAATAATGTAAATAATGTAAATACCTTAAGACATTATTGTCCTGAACTACTTAACACTTTGTGGTCATGAGCCATGCACACTGAACGATGGCTATCCCAAAATTTTATGATCATCAATTTTGGCGCAAAAATTACTCTACCTGATCACGTGATCATTGTCATTTAATCAGATTGCATTTTCAACAGAAATCTGAGCCATTTTAACCTCAAACGGAAAGAATTCTCCAACTCCAAATAGTTTCGAGACTTATCGTGGCATAGTTAATCCTAAATTCAACTTCTTTTTCCTATATATATATACATTATATTTCGGCTGGAGCTGCCCAGTCTTGACATAGTTCAAAATCGTCTACTCGGCCGTTTTGTTAATGAAGTGTTTTCCACTTTGCAACCGCATTTCTGGAGACGAAATGTTTCATGCCTCTCGCTACTCTATCGCCATTTCTATGGAAAATGTTCAAGCGAACGACATTCGTTAGTTGCTCCATCTCTAACACTCTCAGGTAAGATTCACGACTCCGCTAAGACGAACCAGCCTCATTCCCTTTGTATTCCTTTAGTAAGGACTAAGTTCCACTCGGATAGCTACTTCTCGAGAACTGATTTATATAACAGAACCCCAGGAGGAACCTTTCCGTGCCACTTCAATATTAACCCTTATCACATATCCACATATACTCCACACATTACTCTTATCGCTCTCACAATAACCGCCTTCAGTTACCGTCTAACTTGGGTGGCTCTTGAGCCTTGTATGGGACGAACATTAGATTAAAGATTGATACGAATTTGGATGGCATCTTGATATGGTAGTTTTCGTTAACCAGTCGAAGATATAATGTGTGCTTAAGTTTTTCATTTTTCCTTTGCTCACCTGTACCACATAAACGTAGGTGAGAAGATTCTATCTTCGCAAATCTGACTAAAAGTATGACTATTACATTTTTTCTTGCAATCCACTCATAATCCGGCCAAAAAATTTCAACACAAATTAAATTACATTAATTGATAAACCATTTCCGAAAAATAGTAAACTTTCAAAAATCATTAATAAGAATACAATAGAAATCAGCTACAGTTGTATGAATAAAATATGGAGAATGTAATAAATAAACGTAGTAAAAAATATTAAACAAAAATAATAAAAATTACAATTGTTATTGTCAAAATAATAATAACTGTTCACTTAATAACAAATGTTTAACCAATAATATAATATATAAAGCATCAGTATTGTATAATATAAATACAGATCAAAAATGTATATAGGAGCTACTGAAACAAAATTTAAGGAATGATTTAACAATCTAACATGTCATTCAAATTAAATAGATACGCAAACACAACATTATCTAAATATATATGAACTCAATAAGAAATACCCACAAAAGTCAAATGGAAAATAATTAAAAAAAAGTAACTCTAAATAATATTAAAAATAGACCATGTAAATTATGCGCAGAATAAAAATTATATATAATAAAATGTAACAATCAAATCAATTATTAAACAAAATAAATGAATTAATGGGTAATTGTAGATATTTGAACACATATCTACTTTGTAACTTAAATAGCAACATAATTTTCATGAATTTTAACAAATACCTATATATATATAGAATGAAGATGTTATAATGATTCCAACGAGAGAAAAGTGTGTATATTAAAAAGAAGAGAGGTACCGCAAGCTTTTTTGGTTGTAATGTGGATTTAAAAAAAAAAAAATTATCCTTTATTTTTCGTAATTTTACATGCCCGAGTAATACCCGAACAACAAATAAATCGAGTTTGGGCAACGTTCGGTAGCACAGTACTGAGTACCCCCCCGCGATCGCGCTGAACCTTCGGTGCTGCCGACGTGTCCCAAACTCGATTTGGTTGTTGTCCGGGTATTCCTCGGGCGGCGGCGGCGGCCATGTAAAATTATGAAAAATAAAGGATAATATTATTTTAAAAAAAAAAATCCACATTACAACCAAAAAAGTTTGCGGTACCTCTCTTCTTTTTAATATAGGACGAAACGGCCGTCCAGTGTTTTCTGCATTCTGTTGAGATTTCTTTCACACTCAATGAATTACTTAATTATATATATATATATATATATATATATATATATATATATATATATATATATATATATATATATATATATATATTGTCATCCACAGGCAGACTGTTTCGCTGTATTACAGCTCATCAGTGTGGCTAGGCGTCTGGTTGCCTCTCGCTAGGATCGAAACCCGGTTGAATTGGCGTCAGTGGGGAGATTCTCCCCTTATGATGTTGGCGCAGGGCAGAGATGAATGTGAATTTAAGCGTATTTATTTTTAGACAAGCACATATTGACTGAGAGAACTCGATTCGTTTTAGCGAAGATTCTTGCATTATTACCCGTATTAGTCGCTATTTACAAACTCACATTTTTTCTCCCAAGAACTCAAACGAAATAAATTTTTCACAGCTTTATCACAGCTCACAGCTTATGCATCTGTGTGGCTAAACGTCCGGTTGCCTCTAGCTAGGTTCGAAACCCAGCTGCATTGGATAAAACGACAATGAAAATACAAAATAATGATAATAATAATAATAAATATAACAATTAAACAAATTAAATATATGCAATAGAAAAGTAATTACATTAGAAATGATGCATTTATGATCGCGCATGGGAGCATGAACATAATACGCGATAAACACCTTGGCTGTTCCTGTGGTGCAATACAGCTTTAATGTCCTTAACTGGACCATAGCTGAAATTAAGCGAATGGACGCCAAAACGAGAAAGCTCCTCACTTGCTACCGCATGCATCATCCCAAAGCTGATATTGATCGCCCGTATGTGCCCAGATCCGAAGGAGGCAGAGGACTAGTTCAACTAGAACTATCCTACAAAACTACAACAATTGGCCTCCAAAGATACTTGGAAAATACAGAAGAATGAATGATGGTATGTGTCAAGGAACATGAAAGTAGTAAGTGACTTTACTCTGTAGTAAAGGAAGCCGACAAATTCAAAATGGAGTTTCAAATGGGCGCAGAAATGCAAATACATCACTGTACACCGGCTGAAGCTGCAAAATACTTAAAAAAGAATGAAAAGACAAATGCGACCGACCAGATACAGAAACAATGGCAAGATAAACCGCTCCACGGCCAATACCCTTACCGTACCAAACAAGCAGACGTAGACAAAACCCGCACCCATCAGTGGCTACGTAGTGCAGGGTTGAAAGCTGAAACTGAAGGTTTTATCCTTGCTGCACAGGACCAATGCTTGTTAACTAGGAATTATCAAGCACATATACTAAAATACTGTGTTAGCCCAAAATGCAAATTCTGTGATAAATATCCAGAAACCATTGATCATCTTGTATCAGGTTGCACAATATTGGCACTCACTGAATATAAAACTCGGCATGACAGAGTGGGCCAATATCTGCACTGGAAAATTTGCAACTCCTACGGGAAGGAAACTGAACGAAACTGGTACGAACACCACCCTGACCCGGTTACGGAGATAGGACCATACAATATGGGACTACACAATACACACTGACAGAACAATCAAAGCCAACCGCCCAGATATTGTTATTAAAGACCACAAACAAAATAAGTGCCACATTATTGATATGGCAGTCCCTGCAGACTGCAATGTATCGTTGAATATATTCGAAAAGCTGTCAAAATACAAGGACCTTAAAATAGAAATCTCAAAAATGTGGCACATGGGAACATCAACAATCCCTGTTGTAGTTGGAGCCCTTGGACTGGTTGGAAAAGATTCCAGTAGACTAATTGAAGGGGTCCCTGGAAGTCCATGCGTCAAAGAGATACAAAAAATTGTTCTGACAAGTGCAGCCCACAATTTACGAAGGGCTTTATCCATGTAATTTTTTTTTGCAGTGGAAAGTGTCATGATACCATTTCTAACATTAGGTCCCTGGGCGGGACCCGGAAAGAAATGTGTAAACGCCAGATATCAAAGAAAATAAAAATAATAATAAATATGACAATTAAAAAAATGAAATATATGCAATAGAAAAGCAATTACATTAGAAATGATGCATTTTTGATCGTGCAAGGGAGCATGAACATAATACACGACTCTGACATATTGGATGTATACTACGGATTGATGGATACGTGAGCGAGAAAAAACTCACATATAAAAACGGACATTTATATAAAAAGCATATTAACCCTTGAAAAGTGAACATGAACCACAAAACTACGTCGTCGGAAGGGGAAAATAATTAAGAAATATATATTAATTTACAGTAAGCAAATTTTTCAATTTAGAAATTTATATATATATATAGAGAGAGATGATGGCCTCATGGTAGTGAGAAGTTCCACAAATTTTAAAATGGACAAAATTAGAAAGATAATATATAGTGAATTCAGAAACCTAAATTTAAAATCTACGGTCAACAAAAAAATGAGAAGGGTAAACTTCCTCGACATAACTTTAGACTTAATGAATTACATATACTTACCTTACAGAAAACCTAATACTAATCCGATGTATGTACACCTCAGGTCAGATTATCCTTCATCCATAATTAAGCACATATTCTCATCAATAGAGAAAAGAATCAGCATGAACTCCACAAATGAAGAAATATTCTATAAACACAGTAATTTTTACAACAAGGCTCTAAAGAATAGTGGCTACAAACACTGTAACATCAATTATATAAACAAACAATAGTACAAACCAGAAGAAAAAAAGATGCCCCCCCCACGTTCCATGGTTAGCAATAAGCTAGGACAAAAATTCCTAGCTTTAATCGAAAAACATTTTCCGACTAACAGTAAACTTAGCAAGATCTTTAATAAAAACACCCTAAAATTAAGTTATAGCTGTACTGAAAATATAGAAAGAATTATAAAAAAAAAATAAATAAATAATAAAATCTTGAAAAACCACGCATGCAAAAATCGAATAAACAAAGATCCTAAATTAAAATTACACAATAATAATGAAAAATTATGTGATTGTAGAACCCTGAAAATTGCCCTGTGAATAATAGATGCCGCATACAATCTGTGGTATATCAATGCATAATCTTATCCATTGAGAATCCAAATATTGAAAAGATATATATAGCATCCACAAAGAAGGAATTTAAAATGAGGTGGAGACTACGCAAAAGCTCCTTTAATCATATTAGAAATCAGACATCGCTCTCTAAATATTTTTGGAATTTAAAAGAAACAAAAAAAAACACAAAAAGGAAGATGGAAAATAATAAATAGAACAAGAACTTGTAAAACCTAGAATGACCAGTGCCCTTTATGCCTACATGAACAACTACACATTATTAAGTTTCTATGAACGAATATTTATTAAATCAAAGAAATGAGATAACGGTTTTTTGTAGACATCACCAAATATTCGCCTTAAGTAATTAGCATTTTATAAATGTACGAAAAATTAAAATGAAATAATAATAATAAAAATTTCCAAATCTATTAAGAAGTACAATTAACACAATAGGTTTAAAAACACAACCCAATTATAATCTTGAAGCCTCTTTAAGAAATCATCAACAAAACACCAAAAACTACCAGACTACAACATCAATCAGTTAAAGTTTTAGCATACAGTAATAATAATAATAATAATAATAATAATAATAATAATAATAATAATAATAATAATAATAATAATAATAATAATAATGAAAAGAGAACTACAACATCAATCAATTAGAGTTTTAGCAGGGAGGCGGATAAGATTAGCCATTGTAGTCAGGCAAGAAAAAACGCAACCCAACCTTACACGACTCGAAAAACTTGGTATATAACAAACAACCCTACCTCAATCAAAGCAGTGACTCCTTGATAATGAAAAACAAATCATAGAACACCCCCATTTCAAAACTATAAATGAGTAAAACATTCTGTAGCATAGTGAATCCAAACATCGAATGAGGATGAGCCTGCCACCGAGCAGTTTGGGTTTAATATTGAAATTAAACCGGAATACTGCTGACCATTTTCGAAACAGAGGAATATCTGTGTCGCGATGGAATCATATTTTGAAAAAATAATTATATATATATATATATATATATATATATATATATATATATATATATATATATATATATATATATATATATATATATATTTAAATATAACAGACAGGGGATCTCTATTATGTTTGATCATGAGCCGTTCTAAACTTTGTATATTGACTTTAATTTCTGTAGAAAGTAATGACAAAATTTGTTCAACATTTGGAAATTTTTCATTCTTGATCTAAGCTTAACTACCGGATGGCAGTCAGAACATCGCCTGAGGATGAGATTGTCACCCGGTAGTTAGGGTTTAATATTGAAATTAAACCTGAATACTGCTGAGCAGTTTCGAAACATAGTAATTTCTGTGTCTCGATGGAATCATATTTTTTAAAAAATATATATATTTGAAGATAGATAAGTATATGAATTTGCATGTAGATAGATAGAGAGAGAGAGAGAGAGAAAGAGAGAGATAGGTAGAAAGATAAGATAGAGTGATAATTTACAACTCCCAGGTTTCCCATAATGTTTCGGAAGGCTTCGAAATGTCTTTGATGTTTATTGAGCTGTTTGTTTATTGCGCAATCCTTCATCTACGCCGCTAAATCGTATAGAAATGTTATGACAAGTATTTGCTGTATTTATTAACGCAAAAAGGGATACATTGATAGAAGAGTCCTTGTCGATAAAAATGGATTTATAACGAGAATCGAAACGGAATAAAATTATGGCTAAATTCAAGACAGAATACAATAACTCAACTTCAACAGAAGCTGTTGCGCAAAGAGTTATTCCCATATGTTTTGTATCTCCTCAAAGAGAAATATTTATTTTGTATAGCTAGAACCTAACAATATTTTTATTAAGCCCATTACGCTTAGGAAGTCTTTCGTTTGAATAAAGAATTGGAACAGAAAAGCTGAAAAAGAAACATATTGTTTATTTTAAGGAATCACAAGTCTTTCGTTGTAAATATCATACATGAACTATTCAGGAATTTGGAACTAGATGTTCTTCCACACTTGTTCTCAAGATTTGTCACTCTAAATCTCTCATTTATTTTCTTCATCCGCCATTTTTTTAGATGAGCGCATACAACAATTTCAAAATACTGAAAGAAAATCCTCGAGGAATTTATAGAATCAAAACAGAAGACCTATTTCTGTGATCGAATAAATAGTGTCGCTCTAAGCCTGTGTGCGATTCTAGAAATCAATAAGAACTGGAAAAGGAACATTGAAGTCTCCACCATCTGTTTCATGCTAAACGCAATCGTCAAGACTGATATTTGCATGAAAAAGATTGTCGCATCTGGGTGTTGATTCAATGTCTACTTTTATTGATATTGAGCACTTTAACCCATAAATATAGCATAGAGTTAAAACTATATATATATATATATATATATATATATATATATATATATATATATATATATATATATATATATATATATATATATATATATATATATATATATATATATATATATATATATAATTCATCGAGTCTAGAAGAATCCTCAACAGAATGCAGAAAGCACTAGGCAGCCTATTTTTCGGCCTCCTCATCAGTGCGCATCCCCAACCGAGTCTACTTATACCAAAGGACTGTGCCTCCATGAGTCACGTCTTCTATCTGGAACATGATGCAGTGACATATATATATATATATATATATATATAAAAATTAAGGGGGATTTGAATAATGATAATTGATTCATCGAGTCTAGAAGATTCCTGAACAGAAAGTACTGGACGGCCGTTTCGTCCTATTTTGGGGACTCATCAGCAGTGCGCATCCACTACCGAGAATCGAACTACTGAGACCGTTACGATATGACGCAAGCGTGATACCTATTGGACCCAAATAGACTCGATACACTCCGAATGAATCACACGACGGTATTTATCAAGAGCCGGTGAAGAAAATGCTACAAGCGTGATGTTAAAGAAGGCTTTATTAACAGATCAGATTATGAACAAGAATCTTGTATGACGTACATTGAAAAAATTAAAGATCCAATAAATTTAAGTTTAAAAATCCGTAATTAATTATTTTTTCCTTGCCTTCTAATCAATAATCCCTCATATGTGTGTGCGTAGCTGACGCAAGAAATATAAGAAAGTATAGAATTATTTCAAAATTCCATTAAATATGACATCTAATTTTGAAATTAACTTTATTTTATAATTATGTTGCACATGTGGAAATAAAGTGATGAATTGTATGATTATGTTTGAAGTCATGTCATTGCAACCGACATCTTTAATAACCAATAAAGGAACCAAGCAAAAAAGTAAAATGTACTTATTTCAACAAATCATTCATATGAATAAGCCAAGGGGAGACATGATATCATTACATCATCACAGAAAAGGACATTCTGGTTATGACAAGAAGAATTCTCTCATTATGCACATTATGCATACACAGAGAAAAAGGGAGATAATAATGTTTCATATAAAACTTTCGGAAAATCAATCCTCTAAACTATTTGATGAAAACTGTTTCTCTCTATATTCTATTCATTGGCCAACACAACTGGAAATAAAATAATTAACCTAACGCAACAATAAAAAATAAAATAATAAAAATGAATGACGCTTACATATTTACAGATTATCAACAATAGGAGAATATTCTCTTGTTCCAGGATCATCATGACACTGCAAGGCATCAATAAATATCTTTATCTATCTATCTATCTATCTATCTATCTATCTATCTATATATATATATATATATATATATATATATATATATATATATATATATGCGTGTGTGTGAATATAAACTAAATAAGAAGATATTAGTAACTGCATGCGCATATAAACAAATATTCATTTTATTTAATTTATGGTGCAAACTTAACAGTGCTCAATGTAGTTAAACAGAGCTATGAATTTACACCTCTAATATATTGGGCTTATATTAAATTTGACCTTTGAATTTGAGTATATTTTAGCGTTCCCACCATGAGACACTGTATTTAGAAAACAACTGTAATAAGCGGTTCAAATGTTACATGTGTCTGACAAAGCGGGAAACTATGAAACTATAAGTTGCACTACAAACAGGTACACAAACACACACACACACACACACACACACATATATATATATATATATATATATATATATATATATATATATATATATATATATATACAGGGTGACCCAAAAAAGCGGGAACTATTTAACAATCCAATAAAACCAAGAGTGATGGAAGAAAAATATTTAATTCATAGTAATTGAAACCTTAAAACATGCCATTTAAGAAACAATGATGGAATTTTTATTTTTTTTTAAATTACGTCCTGTAGATGGCGTCCTCCTGTACGAATGCATTCTTGAAATCAGCTGTTGAGATTCCTCATTGACTGCTGCAACATCTCAGCTGGGATACTGTGAATTTCATTCTCGTTACTAAAATGGCGAAATGTTTACTTGCTCAAGGTCACTGCCTCGCAGTGTTGCCACTTGCTCATGTATGGCAATACGCACTTCAAAAATTCCCGTTTATTGGGGTCACCCTGTATATGAGAAAGAGAGAGAGAGAGACATCCTGATGAGTGTACTGAACAATTCCAAAACTCTCTCTCTATATATATATATACATAAAGAAGTTAATGGTCAGAGTTGAATAAGACCAGGAAACAGTAGTATTAATAAAGTGCTCACTATTCACATGAAAAGATTTTTAAAAAATAACAAGTAGAGCTTTTAAGTATAGAAAATAATGAAAGCAGTCGTTACCGCCGTCTTGGTTTCAAACTCTCGGTATTTTCAATCGATTTCGGAAAATTGATTAAGGCTATAGAATCCGGTCTGTCCGACTTTTTACCCATCGCTGGGGGAGAAGAGGATTCATACCTTTCCCAACGGTATCAGCACATAAGTGAATTCGACTGGAATTCGAACACGACTTTCCGATTACCGCAATCCGAGCCGCTATCCGTTACCACAACTTGCCTCCTCTCGCGCATTTCATGTCGCTACATCCCCAATACATACATACATACATACATACATACATGTATGTATGTATGTAGCGGCTGTTTGATAGGATTTATTTTTTAGAAATTATGAACGGTATATTTAAAGAAAAATAAATGAATAAACGCGCTACGTGAGGTGTGGTAGAAGGTGAGGACGAGGAGGAGGGGAAATCAAGTGCATTCCCCCTCCTCCTCCTCCTCCTCTTCTTCGTAACCTTCTACCAAACTTAACGTCGTGCGTTTATTCATTTATTTACTTTCTAAAAAATAAAACTGACCGAATTTGCTTGAATATACCCAAAGATTGAAACCAAGGTAGCGGAATCGAATGATTTCCTAATTATATATATATATATATATATATATATATATATATATATATATATATATATATATATACAAGTATAGGATTGGTGTATACGGAATAAATTGCAATAACCAACAATTACTATTCTTAAAAGAGTGCTTAATACAGAGTAGAGCTGATATAATTATTTATTTAAATATTATAACATAAACATATTATAAAATCACTACAAAAATAGCCATTTTGTTTCAACACCTCCGGTGTCTTCATCACTTGATAAGACACCGGAGGTGTTGAAACAAAATGGCTATTTTTGTAGTGATTTTATAACATATTTATGTTATAATTTTTTAATAAATAATTATATATATATATATATATATATATATATATATATATATATATATATATATATCCTAACCATCTTAAAAGAAGCCCTATCATAGTCATTTTCAAGAACCGATGCGGTGTCTGTATGGTAGTTAAAATTATTTTGTTTACCTCCTCATTCTTGTTGAAGCTGGTTGTTTGAAATGGTCTAACGTTGCGTTATGAGACATCATATTTTAATTAATTAATTTTTATACTAATAAAATACGTGCGCACATTAATTAGATCACATGCTATTCAAAATGCCGTCTCCTGTAGTCAATGATATTTAATTTAATGTAGGCTATTTATTTTGTACAATAATTGCAGCAAGAATTTTGCGTCTTTCCTTGTATTTTTTCCTGTAGACTATTTTGCAGATATCTACAGATATTTGTAAATGTTGATAGTTACATTTTGCTCGTGCATGATGTGCTAGTCGACGTGTGCACTGATTGCACTGAGTTTCAACAGGTGACCGGTCAATCTGCGAGTGAGTGTGGTGCATGTGTGCCCAATGTAATTATTTAATGTAGTTTTATTTGTTATTAGTGTTATTGTTGAAGATAGTCTTCCGAGGCTGGGGGTGCATAGGAATTCATAGACAACATTATTTTTACATTGGGGCAATATCTGAAGCCCGGAGTTGTTGGAAAAAAAATTAAGTTACATGTTTTAAACTTTTTTAGCAGATGATAAATCTTAAGTATTTTTTAGGATCATAAAATATATATATATGTATGTGTGTGTGTGTGTGTGTTTTCCGTAGTAAATATTGTTTTTAGCAGTGGATTTGTCAGCCCAATGCCCAGTTGTGGTTGAATCCCATTTTGTTCTACTCTCGATTGCCAATCAAGGCTGAAGGGCCTTGTCTACCCGACTATTTAACTGATAACTAGGCTGGATAATTGAAGGATTTGTATCGTTTCACAAAGGTATTCATGCGAGAATATTTGTAACCATCAAGACTGGAATTTGAACTTGGCTCAGTCAGTTATGTGCCATGCTTGATACACGCTTAGGCGATCATGTATCTTTCGATAAATGACTGACGACGCAGATTTTTCCCGCAGTAGGTTGCCATTTTTTCTGCAGTAGACCAGTTGATATAGAACATGGTTTGTCCTGCTGTTTACGCATAGCTGTAGGTGGGTGGAGAAGATGCGGATTCATTTGTCGACAGTGCCTCCTCCTTATATGCATATATAGATGTAGATAAAAAATTAACACGGAGATAGTTTTCTGTACAAAAAAAAAACAAAAAAAATTTTACCGTTGTTTGCAGGGCCGGTACGCCTTACATATGAAACCCCCGACAGTCCAGCCACCAGCACGTAGGATTTGATTGTAGTGGTGAGGTCTTTGTGCAGAACCAACCAACTTTTTAAAGGGCCGTATACAGAGACCTGGTGAACTACGTGCCACAAGGTTCCCAAACGAAGGTCCGCAGGTTTTGAATTCATAGTTGTCCTTCTAGACCAGTTGCCATCCAACGCTATAGAATCCGGTCTGTCCTACTATTTACCCATCTCTGGGGGAGAAGAGGATTCATACCTTTCCCAAGGGTATTAGCACATAAGTGAATGTAATGGATTCGACTGGAATTCGAGCTCGGCTCTCCGATTTCTCTATCCGAGCCGCTATCCATTACCCGACCTTGCTTCCTCTCACCAATTACATGTCGCCACATCACCAGTACATCCATGTATGTGTGTATGTATGTATGTATGTATGTATGTATGAATGTATGTATGTATGTATATGTGTATGAATGTATGTATGTATGTATATATGTATGAATGTAGGTATGTATGTATATGTGTATGAATGTATGTATGCATGTATGTATGAATGTATGTATGTATAAATGTATGTATGTATGAATTTATGTATGTATGTATGCATGTATGTATGTATGTATATGTGTACGAATGTATGTATGTATGCATGTATGTATGTATGAATGCATGTATGAATGTATGCATGTATGTTTGTGTGTATGGATGTATGTATATGTGTATGAATGTATGTATGCATGTATGCATGTATGTATGTATATGTGTATGAATGTATGTATGTATATGTGTATGTATGTATGTATATATGTATGAATGTAGGTATGTATGTATATGTGTATGTATATATGTATGAATGTAGGTATGTATGTATATGTGTATGAATGTATGTATGTATGTATGCATGTATGTATGTATGAATTTATGTATGTATGTATGCATGTATGTATGTATGTATGTACATGTGTATGAATGTATGTATGCATGTATGTATGTATGAATGTATGTATGTATGGATGTATGTATGGATGTATGTATGTGTGTATGTGTATGAATGTATGTATGTATATGTGTATGAATGTATGTATGTATGTATGTATGAATGTATGTATGTATGTATATGTGTATGAATATATGTATGTATGCATGTATGTATGTATATGTGTATGAATGTATGTGTGTATGCATGTATGTATGTATGAATGTATGTATGTATATCTGTATGAATGTATGTATATATGTATATGTTTATGAATGTATGTATGTATGTATGCATGTATGTATGTATGAATGTATGTATGCATGTATGTATGTGTGTATGAATGTATGTATGTATGTGTGTATGAATGTATGTATGCATGCATATATATATGTGTGTATGTATGTAGCGGCTGTTTGAAGGGCTGGTGAATGATCGGCTTCTCGTTGATTTCATAGTCAAAGTAAATATTAATCTCACTTACTTCTAGTGGCGATGCACAACGATATTTGCAGCTATCGGGATTTCTAACTGATTTTGGATTTTTTCTATAACAATATCTCATGTTTTACGTATTGCAGTTCCCACTCCATGCTGTCTTTGCAACTTCAGAGCAGTCCAACAGACATGCTATCCGTTTCTTAAATGTAGTCACTTACAAGTCGACGTTTCTCTTGCATACAAACAACATTAATATTTGATTTGTTTCATTGTCAGAAAGTAGATTTATTTTTTTAAATCGTCTGAAACTAAACTGGATATTTGTTCATCCTAATTTTTAAGTCGAATTCAATTGTAACCCTTAATTAGATATTTCTCATATGCATTCTGCCCTCAATAGTATCTCAATCCCTTACTTTAGCAGTCTAAAATCGTGGATGGTTGTTGATTTTCGTCAAAATGATGGAAATGTGGTCATTTATATGATTAGCCATTATTGCTTTGTATATGCAGTTTACAAGCCACAATAATAATAGCTGGTCACTCGTATTCAAAGATACCCGTCTACTAGGGCGTCTATCTAATCCCTATTGCAGACTTTTGCTCAGGCACTTTGTGTTTTTTCAACACCCACAGAGAAAAACTGTGGTTTATACTACAGTTATACTGAGCAGACCGTAGTTACAACTTCTGGGAGAATGTGTGCTATCTAGAAGGATCATCAATCTGAACGACACAAGCACGCTCAAAGCGCGCTCCGTCTACCCAATTTCACTCATAATTCTTGGAATCGTCCCCGATCCAGGTCGACTATGGTGAGATTCGGACCCGAGTCTCATGGTCAGAAAGCGACCCAATCGGCCATGCGCCAAAATTTCCTTTTTACTAACATAGATACTGTTTGTATGAGATTATATCTGCCAATATTTCGTGTTTGTAAATTATATAAATCACATTAGGGAAAACAGCCTTTGGTACTAACAGGAAAATTGAGTTTAAATTGACATTGTGTGGTATAGTTTAGTAGAAGGTATATTGTACCCTGAAGTATAAAGTAGCCCAGCCCCAATTTTATGCTGAGGTTTATTCTAGACTCAGTCAAGGTATATAATATGTGAGTGGGGTAACCGTGACTATTCCTCCGATATCAACTACTCACCTCTCAAATGCTGGGTAGTGTTTATTATCTCTCAGTTACGTCTCTGCCTTCGAGCGAGGTGCAACACAGTTATGGCTTTGTGACAGAAACGCAATTGAAGAAAATAAATACTGAGAGGTGCCTGGCCATGGGGAAGAGCTGTCGAGGCTGCACCCCCATTGCACCAGAGAGTGGGGATCGATGGTTGCGTGGACTAGGTAATTTTTGCGCTTGGCCAGGTGTACACATTCAGATTCTCCACAATAAACCCGGCCTTGTGTCACATCATGTCACAGTGGGGTGACGAGGTAAAAAATACGACATTACAGCAGATCAATGTTTTACAAGGAGGAAATGGGTATTGGGAATATTAGTGCAGTGGTCTATTGATTCATATCCACTTTTCGACAATTAAATGAAATTAACTTCATCTTGACGCCATGCATAGAGACTCGCAATAAATATAACTTTATTGCATTTCGCACGCGATTGTTCGTTATTGCCATCCTTCTACTTCAGGTACTAACAACATACGTCAACCTCCGCCGAGAGACCATGCTTAAGGTCAATCTATTGATTAACGAAGCAAGACCTCTAGAACAAACCTGCAAAAACCTTATCGCAGATATTTTCAGACTGCCATTCCACGATTGTTGTGAGGCATATGAATTATATTGTTATATTAGATATTTTTGTAACAATTTTCTTATTTCGAATATCGTGAACATATATAGTGATTTTCTAAGCGTAGCGTAGATGTGGCACAAGGCCAAAAATAGAGGCACCCACTGAGGATCGAACTCTTTACACAGTCATAATTGTTCTAGCGAGACAAGCTATATATATATATATATATATATATATATATATATATATATATATATATATATAAAGTGAACATTGAAGTCAAAAATTAGAGGCGACAGTCTGTTTCAGGTTAGACGCAATCGTCAGGCACTCGTGGTTTGACGATTGCGTCTAGCATGAAATGGACTGTCGCCTCTAAGTGTTGACTTCAATGTCCACTTTTATATTTACATACGCTCTATCTCTGATATTGAGCACTTTATAAATATAGCACATCTTAAGACTATATTTCTGTATATATATATATATATATATATATATATATATAAATATATACATAAATATATACATATATACATATATATACATATATGTATATACATATATACATATATATATATATACACATATATATATACATATAAATATATATATATATCATATATATATATATACATATATATATACATATATATATACATATATATATATAGATATACATATATATATACACATATATATATATACACACACACACACATATATATATATATATAAATATATATATATATATATATATATATATATATATATATATATATATATATACATATATATATATATATATATATATATATATATATATATATATATATACATATATATATATATTAAAGTATCGTGTCCTTGGTGTTAATGCTTGCAGTCTTAATCAGAATTAAATTAATGTTTGTTGTCTTAATTTGCCCAACACCGTGTGAAGAATTATAAAGATCGCTGCCTAGATATTGGCATTTGTTAATAAGAGGCTTAATTGTCTAGGCCAAGCCTGCAAAAAATACGACCTACATAATACTTAGATTAGTCCAAGAGGGACTTTCAAAATAGTAAACGTTTGCGTTGATCAGAATATATTCTGTGACTGATCAGTTTCGTGGAAATATTACTTTCTTCAACCAAAATTTCTTTGTTTTTGCATAATTAATCCCTTTTAATCTATGTAGAAACAGTAAAAGACAGAATGTTATCACCCTCGCTTTCTCTGTATATCTGTTTCTATCTAACACAAAAAAGCTTTTCAGGGCTTTCATCCAGGCGAATGTCGAATCAAATTCAGTTTTGAAATATTCTTGCGATATGAAAAAAAACAAAAAAAAAACCTTTGGAAATATTTACGTCACTGATCGAAATAAACGCGTAGAATACACGGGAAACGAACATTTCCCCCTCCTTTAAAGATAATTTGTGTTTACGGGCCGGGTAAATGAAATTCCGACTTAATATTTCGATCGCAGTCAGGGGAACACAAGATTGAAAATGCAGACTATTATTTTTTTTTTCTAACGAATCATTTAAAATATTAAATGTTGGAATATCTAAAAGAAATTATCAAATATTACAGGTGTTAAAACTAAGAAAGCTTGTGACAAATATATAAAAAAATAAATCTAAATATTCCTTATCTCTCCTCCACCAAAAACAAAAACAAAAAACGAAAAAAACAGAAACAGTCGACGCTTAGTCAGTTATTATCAAAGATTATGCTTAATCTTTGGACTTAAGACATGCTTGCTTTGCAATATCTTAGTGCAATTGGGCCCGAGTAATTTTTTGCGGCCCGAGTAATTTTTTATTTGTGCAACCACTCTAAAATCCGACAAATTTCGAATTTACTAAACAAAACTTCAATGCACCATCGAGTATATAACAGGACTGTCTTTATTTTATTTTCTTAGAGATTTTAATAAATTTTATAAGGGCTATTTTTAAATAGACGTGTTGCAAGCTTTTTGTTTCATTTAAGGCATTTAACAGATAGAATTCGAGAGAGATTCTTAAAATATCGTTTAAAAAGTACTCAAGATTTACACGTGTGTTCATGGTGTCTGTGCTTAGATATATAGATAGATAGATAGATAGATAGATAGAGTTCCGCCTGAAAACACTCACACCTTTTAAATGTCACACTCAATGACAAGTAGACAGACAGAAACCCGCTATATATCTTCTACTTGTCTGGCTAAGTGAATCAGGTCTTATGCGTGTCTACGAAATAGACATATACATGAATAAAATAGATCTTTACTTTTGATAATACAAGGCTATAAATATATCGTGTTACTTTAAATAAGGGAAAAAATTAAAGAGGACGGATAGACTTCGGAAAGAAGATGAGAATGTTGTCAGATGAGGCCAATATAGACTTTTGAATGGGGACCACCGTCCTAGCGAATACGACACGCAGATAAACGTGATTTCTTTTTTCTCGTGTGATTTACGCGAGAAAAGGGAAAGAAGAGATTTTTACACTGCTACTTTTATACGAAGAACGAATGAAAATCATTACTAGTGCAACAATAAGATTACACTAAAAACATGAATGCGTGCTGAAAAGTTATTGGCGTTTCCCGAATCTGAACAAATGAGGAAAAATCGAAACTTTTTGCTCAGATGAATGTGGATTTAATTTTTTGAGGATAATGAATAAGAGACACACGTCATATATATATATATATATATATAGAGAGAGAGAGATAGATAGATAGATAGATAGATAGATAGATAGATAGATAGATAGATAGATAGATAATATTAGTATTTAATATACACATATATATATTCATATATTTAAAATATACAAATATATATATATACATACATACACACACATACATATATATATATATAATTTCAAAGAGGATAGAATCCAGGTAGAACTCAATGTCCAGGACAGAGTAAGAATATAATAAAAACGCTTAAACACTAATATTCCAGGTATTTAGGTATTTACTTGACCCCCCCCCCACACTGAGTCAGGTTGTGACACAAGGTCGGTTTTTAACGTGGGGACCCGAGTTTTTTCACCCGGTCCGCTGGTCTTGGCTGGTCATAGCTTGTGCAAGTTGGTCATAGCTGGTCTTAGCTAGTCATAGCTGGTCTTAGCTTGTCATAGCTGGTCCAGTCCGGAGCCGGTCCAAGCTAGTCGTAGCCATGATACTACCAGCGCAGGGACGAATCCCTACACCAGGTAAACACTAATATTCCATGGTTATAATTTATTACATTGGAATCGTAATTACGATCACCAGACCTACAAATTCAAAAAGAAATCGGAAAATATAACTCCGGGAATAAAAAATAAAATTTAGTGAGAGTGTATGTATGAGAGTGGGGGACGAATACGAGGGGTAAATGAAAGCTATAGAGACGGGTAACAGACGAGTGAAGGACAGGAAGGCCTAAAGGTGAGGTCGGGGATTAAAATTTAATAGAGAGAAACTCTAAAGAGAATTTAAAGGACGCTTTAAATGAGAAAGATACAGATTTAACTTCTCTTTAAAACTTCTCTCTGTTAATGCTATGCGGGATACACACTTAGGCGATCATGTATCTTTCGATACATGACTGACAACGCAATTTCCTTCCCGCAGTAGGTTGCCATATCTTTCGGCGGTAGTCTACTTGCCATCCAAGGCTATAGAACCTGGTCAGTCCTGCTATTTACCCATAGCTAGGGGCGGGGGGAGAAATCGGACTGCTATTCCCTACTCTATTCACTATGCTATTTCTCTATTCGAATGAATATGGTGGTTACTTTTCAAGCGACTATTATCGAGCAAGTACTATTAAAGCGAGTGTTATTCGAAGGCGTCTGACACCAGCATTGTTCAACGGCGTTACCATAGTTGTATCTGCGATTACAAGGTCTCTACTACAACGAGCATTACGAAAGTGACGACGCGTAGTCGTTGGCATCACAAAAGTGACGAGTGTTCGTTGACATCACAAAATGAATTTGTTGAAGATTGTTTTGTCTGTGTAATTCTTGCATTTCTCATGGTGCCAGTATTTTTATTCTTCCATCTGTTGCGCGGCGTTTTAGGTTCTGCCATTCGCATATTCATATCTCTGTTTCTTGCGTTAGATTCTTCCACTGTTTAATTTTGAATCATTTCAGCTGTACATTCTCTCGTAGCAGCTCTTTTGGCATTAGCTTCTTCCTCTGTTACAACGTCGTTTTTGTACTCTTACCTATCGTTTTTGTACTCTTACCTATCGTTTTTGTACTCTTACCGATCGTTTTTGTACTCTTACCTATCGTTTTTGTACTCTTACCTATCGCAGATCTTCTCCCCACCCCTTAAATTCTTATTCTGTTTCATTAGTTAACATCAGACCTTGCGTCTCCTATTTTGTGCTCTTACTGTTTCGTGGCGTTCCTACGATGCCTGTGAATATATTTGTTTATACGTTACTGCCGTTTCTGTAACATCTTGAGATAGGCGCAAATCTCTGCTTATACACCACTGCTACGTTTCTGTAACATCCTGAGATAGGCGCAAATCTTTGCTTATACGCCACTGCTACGTTTCTGTAACATCCTGAGATAGGCGCAAATCTTTGCGAGATAGGCCACTGCAACGTTTCTGTAACATCTTGAGATAGGCGCAAATCTTTGCTTATACGCCACTGCTACGGTTCTGTAACATCCTGAGATAGGCGCAATCGCTGCCATCGTTTTCGCTCCCGTTCTGATCTCATCCTTGCACCAAGGAAATTTTCCAATTTATGATGTTCGCTGGACCAACATGTCTTAAATGGAAAAAAAATAGGTAATTATTTAAATGTAATTCTACAAATATAGAGGAAGGTTTGGCACGTCGACGTGGTGTAATAGTTGGGAATTTTGTCTTGCTAGATAATTTACGACTGAGTATTGAGTTCGATCTTCAGTGGGTGCCCCATACTTTTGGCCTTGTGCCACATCTAAGCTACGCTTAGAAAATCACAATATAGAACTATGTTGTGTTGAATCTTGAATACCAATGCAACAATTAAATATATTTAAATGATATGAGAATTTGTGATTTCATCCACAATATTAATACTAAATTTATCTCTTAATAGTTATTCAGTTATATATTTAGAGAGTAAAAGTGTATTGAATCTAGGGTACTATAATTCACATATTTAGATAACTTATATAGTGACTAATGCATTTGCTGTGGCAACGTTAATAAAAACCCGTGATATATTTGTTTGAAATTAATTGTTACTTTTAAATAAATGCCAATTATTACTACTTATATTTCAGTCTGTCTTAATAGTCACTCTGATGAGACAGGAAATATATAAATTAATACATATCGTTAAGTATTATATGGTTTGACAAAGACATTTATTGTTATATTTACATTTAAAATGTAAATGTTTAGTGTTAAATTAATACTTATATTTCAGTCTGTCTTAATAGTCACTCTGATGAGACAGGAAATATATAAATTAATACATATCGTTAAGTATTATATGGTTTGACAAAGACATTTATTGTTATATTTACATTTAAAATGTAAATGTTTAGTGTTAAATTAATACTTATATTTCAGTCTGTCTTAATAGTCACTCTGATGAGACAGGAAATATATAAATTAATACATATCGTTAAGTATTATATGATTTGACAAAGACTTTTCGTGTTAAATTTACATTTAAAATGTAAATGTTTAGTGTTAAATTACTACTTATATTTCAGTCTGTCTTAATAGTCACTCTGATGAGACAGGAAATGTATAAATTAATACATATCGTTAAATATTATATGGTTTTACAAAGACTTTTCGTGTTAAATTTACATTTCGGCTTCAGTTCGTTTCCAATGTGTGGCCACTCTACTTGCCGATTCATAAAAGACGTTTCGATTTCAACTTCTAACCTAATCGTGGTTACAATAAAAATCTCAATTTATATGAAAACTGTAGAATTGAAATAGACGTGTTTTTGTTATCTTATTAGTTCTATATGAGCTATTTATGACTTCTACGAGATAATAGTAGATGTGAAAATAATACATTAACAGTAGTAATATTAGGAGTAAGCTTTGAAATGATTGGCGAAACAAATAATTTAATTTACTGCTTCATAGATCATCAAAGTTTTATATCAAACAAATGCAGTATTTCTGAATAGTAAAATATAATTGAGCTATAAGGAATATGCTGAAAACATGACAGCTGACGAACTGGGCGTAACATCCGGTCACAGGTATAAGCTTTTGATATATAACTATTGTCAACAACAGACAAGTAGACAAATTTAAATGAAAATAAATTACCTAGGCTTCAAATTGTTATGAATAATTCCACGCGATATTTATATTGCTTTCGGTAAAGTATCTCATAGTAAACACGTTAATTATTTTGAGAACAAAATATAATAGTTGAAACATTATTAATAAAAACTGCATGAAGACACACTGAGGATGTAAAAAAAAAAAAATGGAACAAAATTGTCACCATTGAAGAAAGTATGACCACTTTTTCTCTAATTTGTTGCTATTTTTATTTGTAAAGCTTTGCGCGCCCTGAGGGCTGGGGTTTCAGAATACACCAACTGCACCTCTGCAGAGGCGTAAGCACCCCCTTAAATGAGGCATCCAACAGCAATGACACTGGTCAGGAGGTTTTGAGGAACGCGGAACTACCTCTTAACTGCTGATGTTCCCAGGTCCAAAATGACTGTTGGTGATAGCACCTGTTAGGGTCCCAGCTATGGGAAATATTTAACCCTTAAACTGGGGTGAAAATACTATGAAATGTAAATACCAGAAATACTTTTTGTCAAAAATTATTATCAGGAATAAATTGTTGAGGAAAGATATTACCAGCATTACTTTTTTGAAGAAAAAATATTACTAGCAATAAATTTTTGGAAAAAAAAATATATGCTTATATTTCTGAGATGAGGTATTATTTACACTATTTACATTGCTCGGACTATCATCCTCATCTTTCAGTATCTGTGTATATTTCTGAAATGAGGTATTATGTACACTATTTACATTATTCGGACTATTGTCCTCATTTTTGTTGCCATATTTATCACAACGTTTCGGCCGTTGTACACCCCGGCCTTCTTCAGGTAGAAAACATGAAGAGGGGAATTAACAGGCGATAATTGATAACTGACATCCATTAGACATGGCACGTGTATCTAGAACAGTCTACCCAAATGAGCGAAATAAAGGGTTCAATTCGACATTCCAACCACTTGAAGGCCGGAGCTTACAACGGCCGAAACGTTGTGATAAATATGGCAACAAAGATGATGGCAATAGTCCGAATAATGTAAACAATCCTTATCTTTGATGCCATATTTATCACAATGTTTCGGCCTTTGTACGCTCCGGCCTTCTTCAGGTGGTTGGAATGTCGAACTGAACCCTTTATTTCGCTCGCTGATGTAGACTGTTCTGGTTCCACGTTCTAGTTCCAGGTATTGAACTCATACTCCTTGGGTCCTGTTACTGGATCTAACTAACGCCTTTATCCACTGTGCCATGTGACCCATATTTTTTTTTTAATCCAGTTCACCCCAATCAAGACAGTCAAGCCACAGAGACGCAAGAGCTTTATTTGGTGTGGAAGAGTTAGAAACGGGAACTAGTAGAAGCATTTAAATTTTTGCAGATTGAAGTTGGCGAGAAAAAAATTACTACTATAGTATAAACGGCCACAGCTAACCAGCTCAACAAAAAATTGGTGAGACCTCAACGCCAGTCTAGTACTGCGCTTAAATTCGAAGAATGTAGGTACCATAATGAAGAGTTCATCCGAACAATTACCATGAAAGTATTTATAGAAAAGGCAAATGGCGGTAACCTTATAGCGATGGGAAAGTGACTAAAGCATACGAACTGACCCTAGACTAGAGGCGAAGCATCCGACGAGTAATGCGTCCCACATAGAAGCAATCCTTGGGAGAAACGCTGTATGGGTGTAACTTTCTTGTTGCAAATGGAATAGGTGGTGAATAAGAGTAATTCAATATTGTGAATGTAGCAAGATGGATTTTGGATATAAGAGCTGGACATTTGCCATGGAAATAGCGATAGACTTGCAATGGTGCACCTGTAGGGGTGGGGATGCAGGGAGCAATCTAAGTTTCCCTGCACAAGACCGCATAAAAGATCTTGAACTTTGCCAACGATGAAAAGTGATGTTTGTGCAGCCCCAGTTCAAATATGGGACCAACAGTTCATATACGCCATTTTTGATCGGATCTGACTCATAGAACGATATCACATCGCCAAAGTAGTCAATAACTTCCTACAGAGGTATAATGAGGCGCCCATTTCCCAGTATATTTCCCAGTATATCCCAGCGATGGATAGTATATAAGAATTCTAATTTCTTGTTACTAAAATCTTCTGAAGAATCTATGATATCTATGCTTATGATGATCTATTTGTTCAATTTATTATGCTTTCACGTATTTAATCTGTGATTAGATATTCTACTCATTTTCCACCTTTATTTTTCAGGTATTGTTATAATTTGAATGCTAGCGGGCAATTCAGTGTAACCAAATATTTTATAATTTGGATTATTTTCTAATATATTATATCTCTCTGATACAAACACTTGATTTTGGCATTCTGAGCAGTCACACTTCACTATGGTGTATTGTTGATTGTTCAGTACGTCACTTATTTTCGATAGCCGCTTAGTCTCAATGTTACGGCTGTCACAGTCTGACTTGCGAATTTTTACTATCTCAAAAGACACATTGTTCACGTAGAAACTGATAGCGCATATGTGTTTCTCGTATTTATACATCTATGGATGTTTACGATTAAAGATGGTCGTAGAATGATGTCAACAGTGGTACACAGCTATCGAACCAAAACTAATAGAAAAAGGTAGATAAATATTAACATAGATTTGATAAATACTTGATACTAGAGAACTTACTAGGCTTGTTGTTAATAAAACTGAGATTATGATGTTAATAATAATAATAATAATAATAATAATAATAATAATGTGTGATTAAAATCGCAAAAATGCCTTAACACTGAAGTGTTAGATATTTAAAGAGAATGATCTCAATGCGTAGCAATTGGCTTCTGGAATAATAATATTAGTCGTCGTCGTCGGCATCCGTCTGTCTCAAGAGACGATGGAGTAGCGCGGTGCGCCAGGAGCCCGGGCGATATATAAAGAGAACCAGGGCTGCCCAGACGACTAGTTCCCCCTTTCGGCCTTGCTAGCATAGTCCAAAGGAGAGGATAAACCAATACAGTTTGGTACCAGCGCAGCTGCAGGAGTTGCCGGAAGGTAGCACAAAGTGCCGTCCATCCGCCTTCGGGGATCTGCTCCGGGTTTGAATTGAGAGTGGTCCTTCTAGACCAGTTGTAAATCAAGTCTATAGAACCTAGTCTGTCCTGCTATTTACTCATAGCTGGAGCGAGAAGAAGAGGATTCACACCTTTCCCAAGAGTATTAGCACGTAAGTGAATATAATGGATTCGACTGAAATTCGAACTAATAATAATAATAATAATAATAATAATAATAATAATAATAATAATAATAATAATTCGGGTAAATAGAACTCGGCAACGCGGGTAGTTAATCAAAGAGAAGGAAAATCTGATTTTAATCCCCTGCTGCCTTGCGGCCATAATCAATCATAGGAAAGTCTTCGGGAGTAAACACTGAACACAAATCTACAAACTTTAAGCCAGTCTCAATTTCGTTCAGGCAAATCCTACGAGATTGTCACTACCATGTGGGTCTGTACAGACATAACAGATGCTATGCCGCCACCAGCTGCTGAAGTATAACTTTTGGGGAGCAGATCCATAACCGTGAAATCGACGGGTGCCACAAATTATTTAACACTAAGCATTTAATAATAATAATAATAATAATAATAATAATAATACCAATGACAGTAACAAAAGGTGAGACAAAGTGTAAATACATAATATGACAGGGGATGAGATACAAAGTAAAATAAATGAAACACGAAATAATGATCTTTCTTCTTTGAAATCAAATTAACTGTAAAGCAAGATGTTTTAAATAATCATCAACGCAACTTGCACACAAATAAGAGAAAGTGGCCAACTTGCAAACATTTAATTGCCAAAGTCCAATAAAGATATTGTGCAAACGTATAACTCTGCATTACAAACATTATTAACGGACAGAGCACTAGAAAATATCACAGCAGTAAATAATATCATATATGCAACAGTTTTGGCAGCTATAGGAAAACTTAATGTCATGACAAAAGATTAAACAACAGATAAAATGTAAAGCGAGACAGTGAAGAAATCAGATGTGAGTTTTCGATACTAGATGAGATTTCAAGAAATTAAAATGTTTCGATTCGGAAAAGTAAGAAGATCAAGCGAAATGTAAAATTAAAGGAGTAAATGAAATATCAACAATCAAGGAAATACTTTAACAGAAACTGTAATTAAATGCACAGTGAACAAGACGATAGTGTTGTAGGTTCAATTGACAAAAACAAAACGTATTCCAAATCGACCTCAAGAAGTCTTATAGGGAAATTGGAAAAGAAGTTACGGAAGTCCAAAAGCCACCATCTATTGTTTGTGCAGGCCAAAGGAATCTAATCCCAATGCAGAGGAGTTCAAACGAGAAAAAAAAGAATGAAGAATAAACCTGTATAAGAATGGAAAAATACAGGGTGTCCATAACGTTAGTGTGCACTTTAAAAAATTTATAACTTTATTTGTATTTGCGATAGGAATAATTTGTAAAAAGGTTTAGAAAGAAGTAAATCTATATTTTTTAAGGTTTTATTGAAATTTTATTTAAGTTTCCACATGTCCTCCATCATTAGCAATACAAAGAGTAATACGATTTTGCAGTTCACGGAAAACATTTGCCAACTGATTTGCAGTAATGCCTGAAATCACATCAGTTATTTTAGCTATACTTAAAACTAGGTACATTAAACTTTATAACATTTTTTACAGATTATTTCTATCGCAAATACAAATAAAGTTATAATTTTTTAAAAGTGCACAAGAATTTTATGGGCACCCTGTATAACCAAGAATAATATAAGGCAAGCTCTAACTAAATCCCCAAAATAGAAGACCCCTGGAAATGACACGGTATCCAACTTTTGGCTCAAACATTTGTCATCAGCTCATAAAACACTTTCACAGACTTTTTCAATTATAATTAACAACTACAATGAAATTGCTGAATGGATCAATGAATGTATAATATATTTTCTACCAAAAACTGATGAAACAGATGATCTAATAAATTATAGGCCAATAACATGTTCACAACATATAAATTGACCACGATTGTACTGACTGACGGAACTTACTTTTTCTTCCATCATCCAATATTACTTGGATCAAACGCAATCATAAATTAATAAATGAAAATGTTTCCAGAATGTCTGAAAACGAATGAAAAGCACGAGAAAAAAGCTTAATGCAAATATATCATAATTTAAAAATTGAAAGTAAGTTATTTTATGATATCAACGTTAAAATATTAAAGAAAATTCTTCACTCAACTGTACTTGGAATACAAAATTAATAATTAAAATCAGTCGGTTATCTGCCATGCCTGATACACGCTTAGGCGATCATGTATCTTTCATTGCATGACTGACGAGGCAGATTTTTTCAGCAGTAGGTTGCCATTTCCTTCTGCGGTAGACAAGTTGTCATCCAAGGCTATAGAACTCGATCTGTCCTGCTATTTACCAATAGCTAGAGGGAGAAGAAGAAAATTCATACCTTTCCGAAGGGTATTAGCACGTAATTGAATGTAATGGATTTGAATGGAATTCGAACTGGGCTCTCCGATTCCTCAATCCGAGAC
Organism: Acanthosepion esculentum; assembly: GCA_964036315.1. NCBI lineage: Eukaryota > Metazoa > Mollusca > Cephalopoda > Sepiida > Sepiidae > Acanthosepion > Acanthosepion esculentum. The sequence continues at coordinate 127,142,067 of OZ038480.1, forward strand.
AGAATGTAAAAGAAGTTTTTATTGTTCAACTGGGCTGTATAGTTAACACATTACGTGAAAATTCCAGATTTTCAGGTATCGTCTTTTTCAAAATAACAATTATTTTTTTTATTAATTATTATTAATAATAAGTAAAAAATATTCCGACTCGAAAAAGAATGAAAGACACCAAATGGCCTTAATGCAAATATAGCTCCATTTAAATATGAAAATAGATTATTATTTCCAACAATGTCCGAACAAATTTAGGTAATATATATATATATATATATATATATATATATATATATATATATATATATATATATATAATCAAGAAAAAAACCTTAAAGATTCATTTCAGTTAAAAATTTACTTCGTGGATATCTTCAGACCGAAATCTCTCTAAGAGACTTCAGTCTGAAGATTTGAATAGATAGATATTCACGAAATTAATCTTTAAGGTTTTCTTTTTGATTTTTATTATCATTATAATGCTCTGTTTTGTACATTGAGTTGTCCCTGGATTAATATGCTCCTTGGAACTATCCCTACCAGTCACAAATTGTTAATATATTTATATATATATATATATATATATATATATATATATATATATATATGTGTGTGTGTGTGTGTGTGTGTGTGTGTGTGTGTGTGTGTGTGTGTGTGTGTGTAAGTGGAAAAATTATTTTATGCATTTTGTCTTATAGAATGTCTTCATCGGGTTAATGTTTTTTTATGAAATTATATATATGCAGGATGGGAAAAGCCGATAGAAAAACGCAATCGTTCGCTATAATTATGTACCGAGATGAAACGCTGAAGATATGAGAACACAGAAAATGTGGGGATGCTGATTTATTTATTTTTTTAACGGGCGCATCTAGACTATGCACTTTATTTGATTTCTTTTATTTTCACAATACATTTTTTTTTGTTTTCATCACTTGTGTTATTAAGTATCCTACATTGTAAGAAGAGAAAGTCTGCTAAGTATGGTGAAATGTTAGAACATCCAAATTATGGCCAAACTCATTGCATTTCGTGTGTTGTTTCCTAAAAATTTTATTTGTTTTCATAAAATATTTTATATAAACTCTTTAAGGTTTCTCCTATGTATTCATTGTGGCAGTCATCAGGGGTTATAGAGAAAATTCCGTCTTCAAGTTTTAGATTATTATTATTATTTATTAGCGTTCATAGGCAAAAATAAGTTCAAGACCGATATTTAAAGTTTTGTTCATTTCAGAATCTGTTTGTAATAAAACAATATAAATTAGTTTTATTGTGTTCGCCTTATGCAGAATATATTTCTCTTTCGAATGATATAAAAATTGTATATTTTTC
>OZ038480.1:127148395-127163395 GCA_964036315.1 Acanthosepion esculentum
AATAGATGAATAAATGAAATACTGAACTTCATTTACCCGGCCGACAAAACTCTTATATTTCTTTAAAAACAGTAGAATATATGGGAAAATTCATTATTGAATATCAGCCTATTAGTTTACCAGGCATTTATCAATAAATAATATAGTTCGCTTTCCTTTTATAGAAGTTGTTTTCAGTTTCGACCTAATATGATCGATCTACTGAGTTTAGGTTCATCTGCACTCTACACCGTAACCTTATTGACCCGGGTGTTTTGTTGAATAAATGTGATGAATAAATCTTTTTTTTTTTTGATGATATTAACTCAACATCAAAGAACGGTTCCATTCTGCACCAATGATTTGCACACCGAATTCTCATAAATGAATTTTACTTTCGTTTCACATCCTTACACACCCACACTAACAACGTCTTAATGTTGTTATCCTATCTTGAGTCAGTGTCTCTACCTGATAAGAAATTATCTATTTGAAGCTATTAATAACTTATTCTATTCATATCAATATCCCTATTTGAATTTCTTCATATCAAACTGTCTCACTCTATTGTTTTCTATATATCTAGCTATCTGCACACACACACACACACACACACACACACACACACACACGTGTGTGTGTGTGTTTTGTGTGGGATCACAGAATAATTCACTCTCACTCTCTATTTCCCTTTCTCTCTAGCTGTCTCTTTATTTCTCTCTCTCTCTCCACACACACACACACACACACACACACACACACACACACACACACACATATATATATATATATTGTGTATTTGGTCATCAATCCATCTTTTATACAAGTTTCGTTAAAGACGACTGACAAGTTACTGCGTTTATATATATATATATGTATATATATATATATATATATATATATATATATATATATATATATATATATATGTATGTATGTATGTATGTATGTGTGTATGTGTGTTTGATCTCAGAATACTTTCGCTCCCACTCTCTATTTCCCTTTCTCACTAGCTGTCTCTTTCCTTCTCTCTGCGTGTATATATATATATATATATATATATATATATATATATATATATTTATATATATGCAAGACTCTTCGGTAAATCGAATCGAGCTCTGTCAATCACTGTGTGTTTATCTAAAAATAAATACGCTTAAATTCACCTTCTTCCCTGCCGTGCGCCAACGCCTTCAGGCTAAAATTTCCGACTGACGCGAATTCAGCCGGTTTTCAATTTTAGCCAGAGGCAACCGGACGTCTAGCCACACTGATGAGCTGTGATACAGCTAAACAGTCTGTCTGTGGATGACAGTATATACATATATATATATATATATATATATATATATATATATATATATTGTATTTGGTCAGCAATCCATCTTTTATAAAAGTTTCATTAAAGACGACTGACAAGATACTGCGATTATATATATATATATATATATATATATATACAAACACACGCACACACACATATGTATATATATAGATAGATAGGTATATGTGATCTCAAAATACTTTCACCCTCTCTCTGTATTTCCCTTTCTCTTTAGCTGTCTCTTTTCTCTCTCTCTCTCTCTCTCTCTCTCTCTCTTTCTATATATATATATATATATATATATATATATATATATATATATATACATATATATATATATATATATATATATATATATATATATATATATATATATATATATATATAGTGTATGTGGTCAGCAATCCCCCTGTTATGCAAGTTTCGTGGAAGACGACTGACAAGATACTGCGATTAAACTATTTTTATTTTATTTTTCTTGTGTTCCTACAATTGTTTTTTTTTCCAAACACAAAGTGTGTAAAAACTACCCCAAAGTTCTATATATCCAGAAACCTTTCGGTCATTCTTTTAACTATTATCTCGGACGATTTTCATTTTTAACTGAATGTGTCGGTTTTTATGTATGTGTCTGAAGGTAGAGAAACGTCTGGCTGTTCATTTCCAGGAGCTAAATATTGCTGGGCACTTATAGGTCAAAGGTAACTGAGCAGTCCCTCACACACACACACACACACACACACACACACACACACACATATATATATATATATATATACTTTTGAATTTAGGTAGCAATCCTTCTTTCATGCACATTTCATTGAAAACGACAGACAAGGAGCTTTTATTAAGTTTTATTTACAATTTCGCATAAAATCTAATAATATTTTTTCTTTTCGGATGATAAATTATATAAAAACTGTCCGAATGTTCTTTATATCCGAGCGCTTTCGGCTATACATTTATCCATTTTCAAGGATTATAGTTTAACTGTTAAAATAAGAACTAGTTTGTTGTATGTATGTTTTATAAAATGTTTTCATTTTTCAAAACACGGTCAGGATATTATGTCCATGTTCAAAGTTAATATTATTAAGTGTTGGTCTGTTTGTTTTTATTAATAAGGTTTCCATTATTTTTAGCCTTTTTTTGCATGTAGATGATGCCATTATATTACTGTTGTCAACAAGTATGTTACAAATAGTGTCCGGTAGGTCTCCATGAATATTTAAATGAGATCTGATTGAGCTATTCTCAGAAAGATGTAATATGTGTGTGTTCGTGTGCGTGTGTGCGTGTGTGTGTCTGTGTTTTGTAATGTTGTCTTAATTCAAAATACCCAAGAATTAGTAGGGCCCGAATTAGAGTGGGGGTCGAAGGAACAGAAGACTAGGAATGGAAAATAAAGAATAGATTTATTAAATACTCATGCATAAATAGGAAAAAAATCTGTGTAAATCAACTACTACTAAAATCCCACTTTAATATGGCTACTTGACATATTTATAATTAGGAGCAGTTCCTTGTCACAGTAGTAGGAAAGAGAAGGATGTATACTCGTCCTACTCTCCAACTATATATATATATATATATATATATATATATATATATATATATATAGATAGATAGATAGATAGATAGATAGATAGATAGATAATATTAGTTGAAAATATACACATACATATGCAATCGTATATCTAAAATATATAAATAAATATACATACATACACATATATATATGTATAAAAAATAATTCCAAGAGGATAGAATCCAGGTAGAACTCAATGTCCAGGACAGAGTAAGGATATAACAAAAAGACTTAAACACTAATATTCCATGGTCATAATTTATTCCATTGGAATCGTGAAAACGATCCAATTCATCAGACCTACAGATTCAAAAAGAAAACAGAAAAAACAACTCCGGGAAAAAAATAAATAAATACATAAAATATATAGAGAGTGTATGTATGAGATTGTGGGACGAACGCTAGAGCAAATAGAATCTATAGAGAGGAGTAACAGATGAGAGAAGAACAGGCAGGTCGAAAGATGAAAGGAGACTAAGATTTAACAGAGAGAAGTTTTAAAGAGGGGGGGTGAAAGACGGTTTAAGTGAGAAAAATATGCATATTTTCAAATGTCCAAAAATACACCGGAAAAGTGTATGCATTTCTTGGTGACATACACACACAATAGACGATATAATCTTGAAGTTCAGTAGATGAGAGAAATAGAGGAAAAGACGGAGAAAAAGGGGTGGGGGAGGTGGGGGTGTGTGGAACAAAAAGCGAATTGCGTTTATAAAAGGGCCGCTGCGTAATCAAGAAAATTTGACAAAGGTAATATCGACAACAGGTTACAAATCTAATATAAACATAAAAATATAAAAATAACGATTATCTAACCTAGCGAGGACCTCAATTTCTATGTTCAAAAATACATACGTATACACACATAGACAACAACATACCCACACACATACATACATATACATATATATATATATATATACACACACACATATACATATATACATATATACATACACACATATATATATACATACACACATACACGTACATATATGTACATGCATACACACATATACATACATACATCCATACACATGCGCTCGTACATATATATACATCTGCACACATATATACATACGGACATATATATATATCCTTTTATTTGTTCCTTCCTTTTTTCTTTACTTTTATCTTTTTTAATTATATTTTATTTATTATATATCCCCTTGTTCCTGCTCCCTTTTTTTGTCTCGTCAGAGTCTCTTTCGGAAATGGATAATTTATCTTAACTAGAGCCCGTATTCCTGAAATTGACAATTTTCGGCGACACTGGCTACAGGCGAGATATCTCCCCGATTCCGCAACCTGTAATTCTCTTCACCTATGTTTACAGTCTTAGTACCCCACTCCACATACTTCTAATAAAAGACAGGCCTAACGCTCTTACACTGACCAAAATTTTTGATTTACGTTTACTTTCATAAAAAGTTACGCACCGCTGGGAATCAAACAGAGATCAGTTGTTTTGTTTTTTCTAATAATATGATTTCCACCAGAAAATACACCTTGTACAAAAACATCTGTCGGTGAGTAAATTCCTATTTCTCTGTTTTTTTTCCCGCTTCGTTGAAGAAGGACACAGGCGTGTCCGAAAATTCCGGACTTAAAACCTTTTTTCCCTACTTCATTTCTGTCATATGCTTAATAATTAATATTTAATAAATGTTTTTCGTAATGATTATATTGGTACCCTTTCGTTTGTCCTTGTATTATTAACTAACCTGTCTATTCGGTATCGCGAAATATAAAATATTACTATTGCTTTCTGAAATCTCCGTTAATTATATATATATATATATATATATATATATATATATATATATATATATATATATATATATATATATAGTTAATTATACATTATGAAACAGACAAAGTCTGACAATTATTTAAAGACATTTATGTTTAACATTCTTTTTATAGATACAAGTATTTAAGTAAATTCTCTATTTCTAAAAAGAATGTATAAACATAAAAATGTCTTTAAATAATTGTCGGACTTTGTCCATTTCATAATGTGTGACGTCTTTTGTTTACATTTGATACGCTATGAGCAGTTATGAATGTACGTGAGAGATTCATGGAAGATTGAACTTTATAAGCAGTGAATTCGACCTTACCGAACCGAACGATCCTCAGTGGCCGAATCGGTTAAGGCACGTCAGGCTATATGACGGTTCCGTATAGGATACAGGTTCGAATCCTGTCGGAAGACGAATATTTTCTCTGAAAATTTCTCGGACATTCAGGCCGGTAAATGTTATTTAATACTGTTTATTATAAACAGAGCATTTACTTAAATACTTGTATCTATAAAAGGAATGTTAAACAAAAATGTCTTTAAATAGTTAATTATATATATATATAGTTAATCATATATATATATATATATATGTGTTTGTGTGTGTATGTATGTAAAATAGGTTAGCTAATAAAACAAGGGCAAACGAAAGTAATTTAGGGTAGCTAAAAACAGTAAAATTCCTCTATGGGAATTGGAGCTTTATTTATTGTATTTTTTTTTATATATATATATATATATATATATATATATATATATATATATATATATATATATATATATATATATATATATATATATATATATATATATATATATATATATATATATATATATATATATAAGTCGACAATTGAATGTCTAGTATATATATATACATATATATCTATATATATATATATATATATATGGTGGGGACTGATGATGATCATGATGATACTGGGAAAGCTGTATGGTGCTAATTTTGCTGACTTGTCAAGGCATCATGTGTACTTCTAAAATTTTCCAAATTTTTACACAAACGCGCAAACCGCTGTGCTTACAATGCTTGCATTAAAATGGTATGCCCAACTCTATCAAGTGGGGACTGTTTCAAGTATTTCTAGAAAATAGTCATACCTAAAAATAAATAGATACTGTTATGGATCAGGAAATATAATTAAATCCTCTACAGCATTTTAAAAAATTCATTGGAACCATCGTGTTTAACCCCACAAAAACGCGTACTAAGCGAAGTTTCCCTCGTAAGGTTGCTTTTTAACGTCGGTTTACTGACAAAATCCGTGTGTCAAAAGCTTATGGTAAATGTCATCAAGACTACATTTCTGATTCGGTGCACCGAAGGAGAGGAAGCAATTATACAAAGACGTCTGATCAGGGATATCTTTTTTCAATATAGGAGATTTCAGTTTCGAGTAGACTAAGTTATGCCATTTGATGTCCATTAATAAATTCCAAGTACAAATATTTACATTTCCTGGATCGTACATTGCTTTGTGTGAGGACAATTTTATGTTCGATATTAGAGATATATACACCAAAATTCCATTTATCCTCCGACTTGAAAGGAAAACCTCGTGTATACTGAAGTACTGAGATTGATGAACTCAAGATGAATAGAATACTTGATAATTTACTTTTGTTAATAAGATAAAACTTAGCGTATTAATTAGTTGGAAATTATTTCGCGAGTAAGCAAGGTTTCATATGGTAAATATGGCTACTTTAGCAATAATACTGTGTCAATTATATTTACCTTTCAAAATCGTCAAGTTTCCTGAGAGATACTGTAGTCCATATGAATAAGTTCGCCCCATATCAATTTTTAAAAATAATTTTATCATATTCTTTTAAATAAAAAAATATTGGTATATTATAATTACTAGTGGAATATTCAGTCAGTCATGTGCCGTGCGTGATACACGCTTAGGCGATCATGTACCTTTCGATACATGACTGACGAAGCAGGTTTTTTCTTGAAGTAGACCAGTTGCCATCCAAAGCTATATAACCCAGTCTGTCCTGCTATTTACCCATAGCTGGGGGGAGGAGAAGAAGAGGATTCATACCTTTCCCAGGGGTATTAGCATGTAAGTGAATGCAATAGCTTAGGCTGGAATTCGAACTCGCCTCTCCGATTCTTCAATCCGAGCCGCTGTCCATTACTCTACGCTACCTCCTAAATCGTAGAATATTATACATCCAAAATAGATGTTATCATGTATTGTTTGTCACCAAACACTGTGATAAACTAAAACCACTAATATGAATATGAATCAGTACAAAAATAGTACACTCCTACGAAAGGTGTCTTTAAAATCAATATCTGCTTTGCCGTCGTTATTTTTGCTACTGCTTGTTTGTTTTTTTGACGTCATTGGCCTAACTACATTTTCAGAGCCAATAAAATGTCTTTTTTTCTACCGGACAGAATTCAGTCTTTGTATTCTCTCCTGATGAACAGTCGTCCTTTTAATACTTTCGATTTAAGTACATTCAGCAAAAGTACTCAATTGGCATTTAAATCCTCTGACCTATGAAGCGAATTCATCAAATATAAAGATTGCTTCTTCAGAAAATTTGTTGTCTTCATAATGGAATGCTTGGATCATTATCAGACTGAAACAGCCCATCTTTCCAAGCATTTGCGCGAAGGCAACATTCTTTCTCTCGATATTCATGAATTGGTCCATGAAACTCAGTTCTTCGGTGCCATTAGACCTCATACAAAAATTCAGACTATGATGTTTCCGTCACGATGCATAACTACAAAGAACTTTTTTCTTTGAACATATCAACGTGATGCCAACAAGCATGTCGAACGTGATCATATTGCAATCAGTTGATTTTTCTTTCATCTCGCCACAGTATGCTGATCTATTATTATGATTCTTCTTTGAAATATTTAAACAAAATTGCTTCTATCTCTTATTCACTAACAGTTTCCTACGCGGTCTTGGGTAAATTAGCCTATTTTGCGCAATATTCGATTGTCGTAAGTGAAACATTCAAATAAAATAAGTTCTGTTTACTTTGCAACCTCCACTTCAAGACTGTAAGCGCAGTAATAGATTGACTGCTAACGTCCATAATTTCACTGTTGAAATTACGAGAGTAAACCATTTGCCTACGATAAAATTCCCTTCTCGCCCATTTCTCTCTTATGGAGCTCTCTTCCAGTCTCTTGTTTTCCTGTCAACTACAATTTTAAGAAATACTAAACGCAACGTCATTCATCATCTTAGGTCTCCGTGGAACACGTTCCTTTTTTTTTGTCCCCCTCCTCAACATATTTTTTTCTCGGATTCTTTCACCTTCAGTAATATCTTGCGTCTTAATGGCTTTCCTAGGGTGAAATATTTAAAAATAATATTCTTAGCAGCATTCGCAGCAAATTATATTCAGCCAGTTACGTGGCATTTCTAGTCTATCCTCTATTAATATTCGGATCGCTATTTCTCGTCTATCCTCTATTGCTATCAGCCAATTATGTGCCACGCGTGATACACGCTTAGGTGATAATGTATCTTTCGATACATGACTGACGAGGCAGATTTTTTTTTCCTGCAGTAGGTTGCCATTTCTTTCTGCGGTAGACCAGTTGCCATCCAAGACTATAGAACGCGGTCTGTCCGACTATTTACCCTTAGCCTGGTGGGTGAAGAGGAGGATTTCCCAAGGTTATTAGCACGTAAGTGAATACAATAGATTCGACTTGAATTTGAACTCGGAACTCCGATTTCTTAATCCATTAATCCACCGTGCCATCTCAGATTATATTAAAATACTGATAGAGTGTAACCCGGATATAAGATACCCTGATATAAGAGAAACCCGGATATAAGAGAGATGTTCTCTGGTCCCAAATTAGAGCCTGTGTTAATGTATATATAATAGACCAAACCCGGATATAAGAGAAACCCGGATATAAGAGACTTCTTCTCCGGTCCCGACAACTCCCTTATATCCGGGTTACACTGTATAATGTATGAGATCTCGGAGTTAGATTTCATGATCGCACGGTTGCTTCTGTAAACCTCCATCTTTTCCATTTTCCTCCTAATTTTACGCAATTATGGCAACATTAATGTTGCTTAATTTCAGTTCAATCGTTATTATTTGGTAACTGTTGTTCTGTGAATGCAAATAAATAATATATTTCCTAATAAAGAGTATTATTCGCTATCATTTATGAATTAAACATCTGAATGCTGAAACTACGTAAAACGTAGAAAAGCATGCCTATTTATATCCAAATTTACTTAATACCTCTAAATGCGAAAATAACCATCTTTGGTTTCAATATATATATATATATATATATATATATATATATATATATATATATTATTATTCATATCTTTTAAATCATTTCACTCAATCAAGGCAAGAAATCCAGTAAGTGACAAGGAGTTACTGAGTGTGAACGAATAAGCCAAAGAAAAACGTTGTTAAGGAGCAAATACAATAAAAGTTGAGTGGAAAGCAAGAAGCCGGAAGTGAGGTCCGCAAACTAGATGTGCGGAAAAAAACTATTAGCATAGAACATTAGGTTAGAACTAGCTAATTCATCTTCAAAATGGTGTGACGTTGTTTCAAATCCAGTACTGCACATAACTCCATAGTCTAGGTACGTTAGAGGAAAGTTAATACGAATAATTCCCATTAAAGAGTTTATAGAAAATGCGCAGAGAAGTTACCTTACGGTGGGAAAGTGACTGAAGCCGAGACGCCAGTCCAGAACCAACAATATTGCAGATTCTAGTTCGGATTTTACCAAGGATCTCAAATATATAGCGGGGCCACCTATTCGGATTTTTTATTGAACATTTTCGCTATTAAGTGCTAAAAAGTTTTTATTTTTTATTTTCCTTTTCTTATTTGCACTTTTCGAAGATCTGCACACACACACACACACACACACACACACACACACACACATATATATATATATATATATATATATATATAAACATGCAGGGTTTATCAAAAATAATTTTACAAGCTTGGAAGGCGGGTTTCTCACACATAAACGTGTCCGAAAATCCTTCATTTTTGAGTCATTTAGTTTAAAGTTATTTAGTCTAAGTTTTAAAAAAGTTTACAGTAGATGGCGCTGTGTTCCCATATAGACTAAGTTACATTTGTCATTCGTGTGTATTTGTGGCTAATTTCTCTTCAATGGTTAACGTGTGTAGTGATGAGTTAACTGAGAATTGTTCCGTTTAAAAATGACAGGATATTCATATCGTGAGCCGGCATATATGATTTTTTTTCATACGACTGCGAGAATGGTAATGGACGCGCGGCTGCACGGTTGCATAAGGTTTCCAGACCAAAGACAACCAAATCATCAAACGCGTTGCTGAGACAGAAACCGTGGCACCAAAAACTATGGATCGAAGAGGAACGATATCTGCTCGTACGACTCACCACGAAGAACACATTCTACAGGCCGTTGGAGACGATCAGGCTATCAGCACACGTCAAGTCACCGTAGCATGTTTACCGCTGGGAAGGTACTTCAAGAGCAGCTCTTCTATCCGTATCGTTTGCAATGTGTGCAAAAATACCGAAGCAGCAATAAAAAGTATGGTGGATGATAAGAGCCAAAGCAAGAACTTGTATACGGTGGCCGATAAGAGCCAAAAATAGAACATGAATAAGGTGGTCGTTAAGAGCCAAAAAAGGTAAAAGGATATGCTGGTAAATAAGAGCCAAAACAAAAACCAGAAGATTCTGGCTGGTTATTGCCCAAACAATAACAAAGATATGGGAGCTCGAAACAGCCAAAATAAGGAGAAGTAAGAAAAGAAGATGACGGCCAAATATGATGACCAGAACAAAAATAACGACAATGCGGTGGCCGGAGAATCACCCTGTTGTTGGAAATCCCCAACAGAGAGTAAAATAAACGTTGCTGAGTTTCTGGAAAGAGTCACATAACCTAGGACTTAGGAGTTTGGGTTAGCCTAATCCTAACCCCTACCCTAACGATTAGGATTAAGGATAAGGGATTATGATTAGGGGTAGGGTTTAGGGTTATGGTTAGGGGTTAAGTTTGCGGTTTCATAGTTCGTGCAAAGTTTGTGTAATTATTATTGTTGGTGTTAAGGTTAGGGTTAGTATTCATGCTCTTTTCAAAGTTCATGCAAAGTTTGCGCATTAATTATTATTTGTTTTATTTTTGATTTAAGAGAAAAGCTTTATTTTATTATTTAATTTGTTTTTTTTTATTTAAAAAAAAGATTTACTATAAAAAACAGTTGAAAAAATAACAACACTTGTCATTGCTTTTCGACACAACTTAAGTGGGCAGTAATTTAGACGAGTAAGATCAGTTAAGAGCAGTAAAAAAAAAGCCGATAATTAAGCTTCCGCGCGCAAAATGTAGTTAATGTGAAGTGAATTTATTTAAACAAAGCCCGTAGTGGCGGACGACTCAGAATTTTTATTGACGATAACTACAAAACATTAGCTTTTATCAAAATTTGTACGTTATTTTCAAGTTCAGCATGTACATTTTCACGTAAATATGACGATTTAGGAAATTTTAGATAGATTTTCTGTGCAAAAAATACCTTTTAATCTAAAAGAGCAATTGTCAAATATCTAATACGCAGCAGTATAAGCAAGTATAAGCAAGGAATCTATATATATATATATATATATATATATATATATATATATATATATATATATATATATATATATTCTCAGTTTAAGTCTCCTTTTTGTTTCTGTTTTCGTTTTGCTTCAGTCTTCTTCGTTGCTTTACATCGTTTCATAAAACAACATTTCAGTTTTTTATTCACCTGTGAAAAAATTGTCCAGCATTCACTGATATGAAGGTGGATAGATATGACACAGTTCTTTTGTTTCCTATCGAAATTTCTTGTTTCTTAATATTGTATTCAGAAGGCATTTTTGATTTTTTGCCAGATTTTCCTTCCTCTGTTAAAACATTTCCCAGATATTTAAACTTCTGTACTTGGTTAATTTAGTCGCCTCCGATTCACGGTTTGCATCTTGGGCTTTTTCGTTTGTTGACAACAATACATACCTGATCTATTCTTACAACGGATGAATAAGCCTTCTTGTTTTCCTTTACTAACTTCTCTAAGGGATATAATTGGTCTCATCTTGTGTTGCCATTATAACAGTTCACTCTATATATCTTATATTGTTAAGACTGAACCCACTGACAATAAATGCTGGTAGAATCTCCAGATCCTTTAAGATGGCCTCGCTGTCGAGGTTGAATAAATGTGGCAAGAATAAACATTGTTGTCTTACGTTCCTTTCGATTTTTTTGTAGATACTCAATTCATATTCTATTCCTATGCAGGCGGTTTGCTCCCAGTATAAATTCTGACATCGTTCTCAAATATATCTACTCTTCCTTTCAGTTCAAATAGAATTTTCTTCCCTACCTTATCAAATGCTTCGGCGTAATCTGCAATATATGTTTAATGTAGTTTGAATGTAGCAATCCGATGTAGGAAGTAATTTGTTCAATGTAACAGCAACAATGTCTAGTAGCAGCTATTCAGGAATTCTTAATGTCTTCCATATCAGAGGTTGGCAGTGGATATTCGGAGAGAGTAGGAAAGCGTAGTTCTGCAGGTCTTTCATATCAGAGGTTGGCAGTGGATATTCCGTCAAGAAATAAACAAAATGTCCGTCTTTATACACATCGGATCAAATATTTCAAGTCTTCTGATTGGTTAACCTTCTCGTGTTAAACTATAAAATGAGTCAGCTGATTTTGGTTTACTCACTAATACATTATATACACAAAATAACTTAACATAATCTGTATAACATTTGTATTGTTCTCTAAACAGCATTTATAGATAAGTATAGCATTTATTTCATCTTCCGTGACAAAAGCAGACTATTCTTATTCTATTTCCAATCAAATTCCGCTTCGCGTTCTAGTCATAAATAAAATCGGATTATTAGCTTGTTTATGTGACGGTTATGGTCCGATGGAGCTGTCATTCATCTTCACATTGTTTCTTACATAGCACTGCGAAGATGGATATTATAGGGTCTTCGGACAGTGATTCTGGCCATTAAGACCATGGATTCGTGTGCCAGAGTCCTCTGAGACGGGAGGTTGATAGAAAGATTTTTTAGTTGTCTACTTTTGTTGTCTAAAGCAAATAGGGAAATTGTTTCCAGCGATCCGCTACTCTTTCGAAGAAAAGCATATAAAATCTCTGGTCTTAGTCACATCACAAACCTCTGTAATGTAATTATTTTAAAAGAATTTGTATATCTTTTACAACGTCTTATATCTTTTTCGTCACATCAGTATCGTGTCCTGTTAGAACTTAGTTGCTATGTGTAAAAGAGATTTGATTTTTGAGGTTTTGCGAGATTAAACAATAGAATTATATGAGAAGTATAAGGAGAAGTCAATGTCACATTAGGAGTAATTAATGAAATATTTATTATGAAATATAGCTTTTGCTACGCTATTTACTTTGTTCGGACTATCATCCTCATTTTTGTTGCCATATTTATCACAACGTTTCGGCCGCTGTACGATCCGGCCTTCAGGTAGTTGGAATGTCGAGGAGAACACTTTATTTCTCTCACTGGGATAGACTGTTCTATTTCCTCAAGGACACTTAGCACAGTGCATAAAGGCGTTAGTTAGATCCAGTGACAAGACCCAAAGAGTGTGAGTTCAATACCCGGTTATAGCGGTGGAGAACTTGAAGAGGGGAATTAACAGGAGAGAATTAATAACTGACATCCATTTGACATGGCACGTGGAACTAGAACCGAAACGTTGTGATAAATATGGCAACAAAGATGAGGACGAAAGACCGAACAATGTAAATAGTGTACATAATACCTCATCTCAGAAATATAGACAGTTAGCTTTTGCTTTAAATATATGTCTGCCTCGATATTGTGCATGCTTACCAATCTTCTTATTTCCTGTACCATGTCCCTTCTATATTTGTGAGACCGTGACTCTCCACAACTTCCTGTTCTTTGTTACACTTGGTAGCGTTTGGCTCTTTTCTATATCGACCAGTGTCTGGTTTGTCCTCATCTAACATAATTTTTTTAGGTTGGATACTCGTTGATTTCATCTGCGCTACCTGACTTCTGTACGTTTTGTGTGTGTTAAGTTTTCCAAACTCCATTTCCTTATTATGAACCGAGGAAAACTCAACCGTCTCTTTCTCAATTTAAATATAAGTGTCCTTTTAGGTTCTTATCTTTGTTTTCTCATGGATGCATTCTATTTCAATTCTCTTTCAGATTTCTATGTCCCGATTTCCATTGTTTAATATTATACTACCCAGAAAGTTGAGCTTCGGAATCTGCTTCATTTCGTCGTCTAACAAATATATATATATATATATATATATATATATATATATATATATATATATATATATATATATATACTCGACTCTCCCGTCGACGCATAAGTGTCAAGCAGCTCAGTTCCTAAGAACAGAAAGCCCGACATCAGCAAATGAGATTTGATTATAATGGTAAATTATTTGTGCATAACTGTCCACAACTATTGAAGGGCTGAATACAGAGACCTGGTGCACTACGTACCACAAGGTGCCCAAACGACCCTCCACAGGTTTTGAATTCACAGTTGTCCTTCTCCTAGATCAGTTGCCATCCAAAACCATAGAACCCAGTCTGTCCTGCCATTTACCATAGCTGGGGGTGGGAGAAAAGGATTCATATCTTTGCCGATTATTAGCACGTAAGTGAATGTAATGGATTCGACTGGAATTCGAACTCGGATCTCTAATTCTTCAATCCAAGCCGTGCTTATATATATATATACAGCTCACACAAGAGGTTAACGTTTTTGACGAAAAACCTGAATTCTCACTGAATAGTTATGTATCCTTTCTTTTCTTTATAACCTTTTTTAATAGATTTGTTTTTTATCCGTTTTACTTCTGAGAATGCCATCAATAGAGCGTCTTTTTGTAAAGAGTGTTTCCGCCGAATATAAATCCTGGTAGGTCTTCTAGATAACTAAGGCCTGTCTAGGTCATGTCAACCCGGTTAGAATATTCGTCCTTGTCTCAAACCGCATTCTGTTTTTATGCACTTGTTAAACTTGTTTTCTATCCGCATGCAGGCGGTTCATGTCCACTTAATGTTAAGTAATATATCTTTCCCATATAAATTTAATTCCCCGAGCTGTTCAAAGAGATGTTTGTGTCGAATCACGAAATATAGCAAATTGTAAACAACATATGCGTGGGAGTGTGTCTGTAGTTCTGCGTGTAGGGGCGCGCG
>OZ038480.1:127165895-127183395 GCA_964036315.1 Acanthosepion esculentum
TATTTCTTTCTTTTTTTATTTTTTTCCAATAATTTTTTGAAACAATAATAATTTGAATTTGCTGATAAATGTATTACTAATGGATACATAGCTGGTAGAGGTGGGTTCACCCCTTTCCCTGACGTAATTGCGCGTAAGTGAATATAACGAACCCGACTGGAATTGGAACACGTCTCTCTGATTTCAAATTCCGAGACGTTATCCATTACACCACATGCACGTCTAAACTTACAACACTAAATATTCTCAAGCTGCCACCCATCTAGGTACTGTTCAAACACGCGTTGCTTAACTTCGGTGATTCCTACGAAAACCTGTGTTTCCACGTGATATGACCGTCAGACTGTTTCATAGTATTTCACATATGAAAATAAACCGGACTATCCGGAGAGTCTTCATCGATTACGTCCCGAATGGATCTTTTATTTTACAGATAAGGATCACTTGTAATTGGCACACTATGAAATTACCATTCACCATGTACTTTACGAAAATCTCTTGTGTGGATATGTTTCAGTCGAATCACACATTGCACATAATGAACGTACAGCCTATCGCTGAACAGATATATCTGCTACTATTTTCGTACAGCAGAGTGTATTTTTATAATTCAGATACGAAAAATGTTGAATATTAGCTCATGTGCTAATATATGTTCCAATCATTACATGTAAGAAAATATTACCTGTGAAATAAATCATTCTTTATAGATGATTCCTGATAATAATGATTTTTTAGGATAAATTACGTTTGCATATGTGTATAAGAGACAGTTATTATCCAGAAAGAAAAATATCGATTAACAAGATGGCGTAGAAAAATATGAAATAAAAGAAAGCGCGGAAAAGTTAGGAAACATAAGACATTTTAAGTTATAACGAGCGGGAAAACAAAAATGCTTTGTGAAATTCTATAAAAATAAGAGAATCTGCTAAATTTTCTTCTTAACTACTGATTTTAAGTGGTTAGGGTGTGGCGTGTGGTAAACGTAGAACTTGAATATTGTTAAAAGAATATATGTCTGCTTGTAATAACAATAATTACTGGATACAGATTATCACTATCAATACAATGTCAATATAAACAAAGTTAATTACATCCTGTCTGCTGAGAAAAAAAATACCTTTAACAACTAAATAAAAGCGCCAAAGAGTGTTGAAATTACGATATCAATAAAAAAAATTGGCTATATATTGCGGGATATGTTTTCTCTTAAAATATGCCAAAATAGTGTGTTGCCAATATTCAGCCACTACCAACATCAAAGCATTGTATATTGAAATATATATTTGAATTGCCTGTCTACCGTATCGAAAAAAAAGGAAAAGGAATATTTATTAAAGACCTCGTGCGTTGAAGTCATATCTGGGATGAATAAGTTTTAACTAGCCTGGATGATTCGTATATATTCACCAGTGAAATATCTTCACAAAACAATTCACTGGAAACAAAAAGTCATGAGTGAGCTTGTCTTCGTCTCCAAAAAGGAATATCTCTCTTACAGACACATTTTATCCAAAAGCTATTAAAGATGACCTTTTATAGATTTTATATCTATCTTTCAAATATATATATATATATATATATATATATATATATATATATATATATGTATGTATGTATGTATGTATGTATATGAAGAAATATAGTTTTAGAGTGTGCTATATTTATGGGATAAAGAGCTCAGTATCAGAGATAGAGCGTGTGTAAATATAAAAGTGAACATAGACATCAACACTTAGAGGCGACAGTCTGTTTCATGCTAGTTGCAATCGTCAAGCCAAGAGTGGCTGTACGTTCTTTATATGTAATGTGTGATTCGACTGAAACATATGGCCTGACGATTGCATCTAGCATGAAACAGACTGTCGCCTCTAAGTGTTGACTTCTATGTTCACCTTTATATATATATATATAGCTATATATATATATATATATCAATTATGTGGTGCGGGTTCAATTTATATTACGCGAATCATTCATACGAAAAGCAGATAATGAAGTTAATGATTTTCGAGGTTAATTTTAATTTAATATTATTAAAAATTGTTTGCGAGAGTGTTACTTGCCATATCATTAACTTCATTATCTGCTTTTCGTATGAATGATTCGCGTAATATATATATATATATATATATATATATATATATATATATATATATATATATATATATATATATATATTAGAACTCAATGTCCAGGACAGAGTAAGAATATAATATAAAAGGCTTAAACACTAATATTCAAAGATTACAATTTAAAACATTGGAATCGTAATCACGATCCAATTCATCAGACCTACAAATTAAAAAAGAGATCGGAAAATATAACTCCGGGTATAAAAAACAAAATTTTATTAAGAGTGTATGTGTGGGAGTGGGAAACACGTGTGAGAAGGAAATGTATGAAAGGTCCAGAGAAAAAGAAAGAAGAACAGGAAAACCTAAAGGTAAACATGGGGGTTAAAATTTAACAGAGAGAAGCTTTAAAGAGGAGTTACTGATTCGCTGACCTAAAATTAAAATTAAAAAACAGACACCGGAAACGTTTGGATACATTTGTGGTAAATCCCAGAGGTCAATTTTCTGCATCCAGTCAGTTCCAAATAAATTTTCCGTATTTTTTAGAACATATATCTTTAATTTCTTGGTCATTCCGTTGAACGTCACATTTGTGATAATTTCCCCCTCAAATTTGATTTTTCTTCCTGTTCCCGACATTGGTTTTTTTTTCTGTTCTCAGCATGGTCGGTTTGTTTAATTTCTTCCACGTCTGTATGTTAATAATGGTTAAATCTTATCCGGAATCTAATTGTAATCTGATTTTTTTGTTTAACATTTCTACTTGTACGTATTTTCGTATATTTATCCCGTCCGCTTGGTCAGTTCTAGTGACTTTTACTCGGCTTTTGCTTTCTTTCTTTCTTCTACAGTGCGAACTTTTATGCCCCACTTTATTGCACGACAGACAAGTCTTATAGCCGTATGGACAATCTTTGTACAAATGCAAAGTCCCACAGCGATAGCATAGACTGGGTGGTAGTTTCTTCTGCGGTTTCATTTGACTTTTTGTAGTAAAATAATTTGTTTGGTTTGTTTTTGAGGAGGGAAAAAACGTGTTTGTCGTTGAACTTTTCGTATGTGAGCGACGCCAGAGTCTTCGATATCTTTCGAGTCCTTTTTTACGCTTATACATCTCTGACAGTCCTCAGCCAATTTTTGTAGGGTCAATTCTGGTTCACTCTCATGTTTTGTTAGAATTTTCCGTCTGATCTCCGCATCTTTAGTCGAAACCCGGCCTTGGACGAATATCAAACATTTAATATTGTCCGGGCTGAGTTCAGATAACTTAAAATCATCACAGTGTTTGTTTACTATGGAAGCGAATGTTATATTGTCTTCGCTATCCTTTTTTGTTAGATTTAAACATTTCCACCTTTTGTGGAATAGTGAAGTGTTCGGACTAAATAATTCCGTTAAAAGTTTCACGGCTTCCTTGAAAGTCAACTCATTCGTTTTCCTCGGTAGGATGTAGTCTACGAATTTGTATTCACTTGACCCTAGTTTCCTCAGTAGTAGACGTACTTTTTTCGCGTCTGACCAATTCCCGCAATCAAACTCATATGAATCTTCATATCTTCTGAAGTAAGCCGCGAAGGTTTTGTCTTAGTCCGGTGCATAAGTGAAGTCTTTGATAGAGCTCCATATAGCATTTTGTGAGAATGTCGTTTCATTTCCAGAATTTTGTCCTTTATTTGTTACTGCCCGTAGTAGTAATTCTTGTAGTTCGAGTTGCTTCTCTTCGTTTTTCTGTTGAATTTCCAATAGTTCTTCTTCGTTTTTCTGTTGAATTTCTAATTGTTTTTCTTCGAGCCGAGTCTGTCATTCCTCATTTTGTTGTTGTTGCTCGAATAGCATTTTCATTAGTTCCAATATGGTTGCCTTAAAGTCCTCCATGTTTACACCGTAATTTTGTGTAACGATTTTTCCTTTTTTCTCAGTGTAGACTTCAGGACTTAGTCGCCTGTTGTTCTGGAACCTTAGTACGAAAAATTTTTCCTACGTAGAATTCGAATTCGAGGCTGACAGGTAAAATTCGTGTCCACTGTTAAGATTGGTGACCAAAAAAATTTTTTTTTTCTTTTCAATACCTCCGTCGCCTCTGTTATGGAGGACCGATAGCAGAAAGTTTTTTTTTAGATTCTCCGCGTAGAACTTCGTTTCTTCAATATCCTCATCGCCACTGTTATGGTCCAGGTTAGGACCAAGGAAGAACAACACGAACACAAGTGTAGAAATAACAAAGATATATTAAAGAGTAAATTTATTTCATAAAATCGCCATTGTCTTCAACCACGGCCCCTGTACGGCTTCGGAATCTCCTGCAACTTTTCTAGGGGGTCTCTTTGTTGGTGAATGCTGCCAAAATCCTTACCATAAGTTCAAATTTGTTTCTACAAGGACTTTTTAAAATTTCTAGATCAACTGGTCCTCACAGATAATAATCAAAAGAGTTGTTGCCTTAGGTGGGGGTAAGCGGCCAGGTATAAGCGCTGATGTGGTCGCAAAAATACTCTGACAGGCCTGATTGGGTTCTCCTGCTTGTGCGGCATGGTTCAGTGTCCCGTTGCTAGACATAGTGTCTCGCATCCTACACTTGATCAAGCAGAACTACGCAGGGCAGTTGATGTAGGGCTCAGTGTTGAGTCTGATGCCCTATCAATGGAGGCACAACGTCCACATCACTAGTGATCACTCTAAACACATGTTGACTAGATATAACCTCCAATTCTCTCCGAATCCTTTGCACTCTCCTCAGAGTCACACCCAAATCTTGGAAGATTTTGTATTGGGGTTTCCGGCGCGAAAGCCAAGTACTGCAGCGTTATGGCGGAGTGAATTGTGTCATAGTGTGCGTTTTCTCACAGACGGCACCCAACTCCAGAAAATGCGTAAAATCAAAAATATAAAATGGCGACAATCTACCTAGCAGTTTTATTAAAACTATATATATATATATATTTTTAATAAAACTGCTCGATGTAAAATAACAGAAGTAAAATTTATATTAGAATCTTTTTGCAACACGCAGACACGTGTTGAAATCCTTACAGTGTGTGGAATTGTTGAATTTATCGATAACATTTCTTGTTGAGATTTAGAAACTCTACGTTTAATTCAATTTCGCAAACCAATCGATGAAATATAAAGACTTAAAGAAAAGATATGCAAAACAATGATGCATTTTTATTAATTGTTATATTGTTTTTAAAATAGCTGGAATATTTTGTATGTTCTAATAAATAAAACTTTTAATATTTCCAAAAACATTAATGAAAATTTATTGTATTAAGCTACGCACGCAATAAAAACCAACTGTTCTTTGTGCCCACTTTGTATGTTTGCAATTCTACACAAAATTTGATTTCTATTGGTCAATTTCTGTTTTAGAGGGTGTGACAAAAGGACAGTCTAACAGAAGTAACAGCATTGTATATATAGATAATAAATATATACGTGTTTCTCATCGTTTGGTGTAACACTGAGTTGTACATGTGACAGTTATCAAGTAGAAAGTGACAAATTTTCAGTTACTGCCTGATGATTGCCACGTACATGTAACTCAGATTTGCACTAAACGATGAGTAATAAATATATATTTATTATTATTATTAGTAGTATTAGTAGTAATATATATATATATATATATATATATATATATATGTGTGTGTGTGTGTGTGTGTGTGTATGTGTGCGCGTGTGTGTGTGTCTGTATTTCTCTCTGTGTGTGTGTGTGTTCTCTTTCTTCTGATATGGTTAGGTTAGGTCAGTTCCAATCTCGCCAACTCATTATAAGCTGCGAATCCTAGTATGACCCATTTCATTTGATTACGGTCCACTTATTTAACACCGAGCTTAGAGCAACCGTTGACCAAATCGAGCATATCTATGTTATTGGTTTATTCTAACTTGTGAATCTGTGTCTGTCTGGATAAGGGTTGATATTGGTTTTGGCCTGACTATGTACATCTATCCCGTCAAATGGGCTTCAAAGTCAGAGATGCATTTATTTGTTCTTAGATGTAAGGGAACACACAGATGAACAGCTATGGCAATGGCTGGCCGGTGTGCGATATCACTGATACCATTTAGCGCAAAAGCGTTGGAATCATGATGACAGCTATCGAAGAATTGTTGCTTGAACGAAAATTACAGGTTCTGCCCCTCCGTTCTTTTTCTCTTCCACTTTGAAATCCATAAATACATACATACATAATTGCATTCAAACGTAGGTGTCTCTTCTTCAACGATGACGCTATATTTTTGCTCAGTTTAATCCCATTTTTGTGCCCGAATATATGCTGCCTTTTGTCAGATTTGAACTAGGATTACTAAGATGGCAACTGGAGATTCATAATTAGCAGTGAATTCGATTGAACATTATGAATGGAATGATACATCTTCACCAAAACCTCAAATATTGCGACATTATGACATATATACATACATAAATCTCTCTCTCTCTCTCTCTCTCTCTCTCTCTATATATATATATATATATATACATATATACATATATATATATATATGCATATATACATATATATATAGACACAAATAAATATATACATATATATATATACATATATATATGCACATATATATATACATATATATATACACAAATAAATATACATACATATATATATACATATATATACATATATACACAAATAAATATATATATATACATATATATATATACATATATGTATATATATACATATATATATACATATATATATAATATATATATACATACATATATACATATATATATATATATATATATATATATATATATATATTATGAAATGGACAAAGTCCAACAAAATATATATATATATATATATATATATATATATATATATATATATATATATTATGAAATGGACAAAGTCCAACAATTAATTTTTTTTATAAAAATAACGTATAAACATAAAAATGTCTTAAATTAATTGTCGGACTTTGTCCATTTTATAATGTCTGACGTTATTTGTTTACATTTGGATATGCATCGAGCAGATATGAATGTACAAGAGAAAATCATGGAGAATCGTAGTTTAAAAACAGTAAAATCGACCTTGCTAACGGAAACGTTCGTCTGTGGCCCCATCGGTAAAAGCACGTCCGGCTATATGACGGTTCCGTATAGGAAACAGGTTCGATTCCTGTCGGAGGACGCATATTTTCTATTATTATAAACATAGCATTTACTTAAATTTTTGTATCTATAAAAAGAACATATAAATACAAAAACGCTTGTTATACGTGTTATAGTAAAGTCATAGGTTTGTGTTGACAGGCGAAATTTGCTGGACTCTACTAACGGCTTGTGGGAAAATTGCTTCTTTTAAAGCTACTGGTCGGCTCTCAGCGAAACCGAGGGAAAAGTTGATTAAGCACTAACATATTTGATTGGTTAAAAATTGACCAATCGCTGAATTTGTACTAACAAAACATTCAAGAAAGTTCTAGACCAACTGCGATTGCTAAATTGTCCTATAGAAAGGCAGTAATGATTTACTAGCCAATCGCAGACGAATAAACTGCGGGCGTGGAAAAACATAGCAGTCGCTACACTCTCTTCATGATATTATCATGTTTTTCTTCTGTCGCTAGAGTTATCGTTGCTATTATTTTCATTAATACTATTCTAGTTGCTTCTTTACTATTTCTTATCGTCTTTTCTACTTTCTTTCTGTTATCGTTATTTTTCTTTGGAATCGTTTCCGAACTTCTTGTCTGTCCTTCTTGCTCTCCCTTTCAGTATTTGTCAATTCTTTCGCAAGTCTGCTCACTTATCCTTTTGCTATAAAGTCTAAAATACTCGACAGAGAAGAGCACTGGATAATCTGACGTCTGAATGATTCAATGTATATACTAGGCTATGATGGCACCTCTTTAGTAAGCCTAACAATGAAATACATAGCATATTGGATACAGTAATAAATGAAGAAAGAGAAATACAAACATTACTTAAATAGTAGCAGCAGCAGTAGGAGCAACAACAGCAGCAGTAAAAAAAAAGAGAAATGAAGATAAATTCATTCGAATTTGACAGAGGCAGCAACAGATTCAGCAGCAGGCAGGCAGGATGAAGAACAATATATTTAATGCTCCAACTTCTATGCTCAGGATTTTCCTGCTAGTTGTTATTTTGACTCAAAATAATTATGAAGCCTCCGCTTTCAATTTCTTTCTTTTTTTACAATGTGCACGCCCGGGGTTCAATCAAGGCTGAGGGTTACCTTAAAGCGTAGTTTTATGGATAGAAGGGGAAGATAACGGTTAACTCTAGACTTGAACAGGTTAACATTGTAGTGATCGGGGAAACAATCTCTTGGGAGTCTGTTCCAAAAAGCAGGGGTTCTTGGTTAGAATCTGTTTGAGTGGAACTTACTTCTCACCGATGGAATACGGAGGGAATGTAAGTGGTTTGCTATATATGTTTTATTGTAAGTGGCATGGTGGGTTCTATATCGTGAAGATGGCGCCCAAATATGGCAAGAGTACTTCATTTCCGGCATAAACTGGCTTTTATAAATCAGCTTTTATAATCAGCTTCTTATTTTATTAATTCTCTTTTTTATTTCTCTCAGTATTATCTTAGTTATCTTTACATTTTTCTTCCTTTCTGTTTCTCATTTGATTAGTTTGCCCTTATTTTGGTCTCATCTTGAATTCTAATGTAAATTATTACTTGTTTGCCTATATCGTGAAAATGTTATATATTTTCCCCGGGGCAGTGGTTCATGGAAAGAAGCTGTTCGAGTGGAATTTACTTCTCGCTGATGGAATACGGGAGAAATGTGGACGGTTTTCTACTAAGTGGCATAGCGGGTGCTAATCATGAAGGTTAGACCTGGTAGAACCAAGGAATGTAGTTCGTCCGAGCACTTTCCATAATAGTCGCGACAGAGCAATGAGACTCGCCACAACCGGCCCGTGTGAAAGAAGCTGGAGGCTGGAGATAATTATTCTCCAACAAGAACTCGGAAACTTTTTGAACTCTATCAAGACTGGAAAGTAAGGATTAAGCAGCTCTTGTATTGCAAAACAAAGTGACAAAGATTTTCTACTGCCTGCTTTACCTTTTTATGAAAATATTTTCATAATCTTTCTGTATAATTCCTTACAGTTTCCCACGCTTCTTTGTTTGAGTGGAACTTATTTCTCACCACTGGAATACGGAGGGAATGATTTGATAATCAGTAAGTGGAAGGGCGGGTCCTATACCGGTAAAATGACACCCAAATATGGCAATAGTACACAATGTTTGACCTAAACTGGCTCTTATGAGCGTAGATGAGATGTCAGGTACTTTCCTTTTTAATAATCTTCTTTTTTTATTTCTCTCATCATTATCTTAATTATTTCTACCTTTTTCTTTCTTTCTGTTTTTCATTTTATTAGTGTGTCCTTATTTCTCTCATACCTTGAATGATTCAAAAATTGCTCATATTCTTATTTATCTTATTACCAGTTCGCCTGTACCGTAAAAATGATTTGCTGATGATACTAAGAAAATTGACGCATCGATATTGCGTCTAGTAGGACTCATCATCTGTATTCTTAAAATGGCGCCTACAGCTGATATATACCATTGACACAGGAAGCATACGGATGGAATGTAAATGATTTGATAATCAGTAAGTGGAAGGGTTGGTCCTATACCGGTAAAATGACACCTAAATATGGCAATAGTACACAATTTTCAGCCTAACCTGGCTCTTATAAGTGTAGATGAGATGTCAGGTACTTCCTATTTTAGTAATTCTATTTTTTTTATTTCTCTCATCATTATCTTAATTATTTTTACATTTTTCTTTCTTTCCTTCTCTTTTTTATTTTACTTGATTGCCCTTATTTTTTTCTCATCTTGAATTCTAATGCAACTTATTACCTGTCAAAATGTTATACCGTAAAAATCTTATATACCGTAAAATTGTTATATATTTTCTACAGGGCAGTGGTTCACGGAAAGAAAGAGGCACGAGTGAAACTGAATTCCCGCCGATGGAATGCAGAAGAAATGTGAATGGTTTACTACTACGTAAGTGGTGTCTCCTAAGCATGAAGGTTAAACCTGGTAGAACCAAGGAATGTAGTTTATCCGAGCACTTTCCATAATAGTCGCGACAGAGCAATGAGACTCGCCACAACCGGCCCGTGTGAAAAAAGCTGGAGGCTGGAGATAATTATTCTCCAACAAGAACTCGGAGACTATTTGAACTTTACCAAGACTGGAAAGTAAGGATTAAGCAGCTCTTGTATCGCAAAACAACGAGACAAAGATTTTAGACTTCGAGTATGATGCCACGTTAAAAAAACCTTGTATCTTGTAAGCAAGTAAATATCCTCTCACACGTTACCCAGTTCTGAAGGAATCGAAGCATCTCAACGGCATTATACTATCGCCAATATATTTCAATATATAGATGGCCTTCCGTCCGTTATACGACTTCCCTTTCTTTCCCCAAACATAGACAGCATCCCTATGGGCAAAGAACCCCAGTTTCCTATCATCTAACCAAATGATATGCTTCAAGCATGCGTCTTACTTCCCCACATTACTTAGCCAGGTTTGCAAGTGTCTCTTCTGCGGGTGTTACGTTTACTTTGTTTAGCGTTCGAGCAGTATTTTCTAGTAATATTTAGCAAGGGCTACATGTGGCACAAAGCCGGGTTTAATGTGGGTCTTCCGAGCCCGTAGGCTCGGTTAAAAATATTCACTATTGGAACCCGTAAAAACGGGTTCAGAGACAGTCTACCTCCCCGAACGAGACTGCCCTTTGACATAGCCTCGTCCGGGTTCCTCTCTGCCCGGAGGCAGAGAGTTCGACCAAATAACTAGACACGGTGCCAAGTTGCGGTATTTTCTAGTGGAGGGCTCTAGTTATTATCTGTTTTAAGACATTAATTCCAAATTTCCCTAAGTCACTCCCCAGTGGGTTGGAAGTTGTTCTAAAAGCTTTAGACACATACACCACTAATTTTCTTTCCACACTCTTTGGAATCGTTCGGTTCTTACCTCTGTCAGTTTTGTACCGTAGTGTGCGGCTTTCTTTGGACTTCTTGATAGTAATTCACACGCCAATTCTTGACACTTGGAAGCCCTTTGTATACTTTTCTCCTGTTTTGAAATCATCAACCCTGCTTTTTTCCCCATGTCTAAATCCTTTTGTGTTTAACAAGAAGACAGCTCAGGCCACGTTATTATACTATGTGTTTCTTGGAAAATTAACAAATTATGAGTTAACTTCACAACAATTGCCCAATAATGAGTTAAAACCATAGACCTAGCATTTGGAATTTGGCTTTTCAGGAATAAATATTAACGCATGGTCAGTTGTATGTTGCATGCTTAAGTGTAAGAAAACGTAAGAATTTATTCTTCGCCGTTAAAAAGGAAAAAAATAAATTTTCTTAAAAAATATTGTTTACCATGAGGCACTATAAAATTAAATTAATTTAAATAAATTATTAAACTGTGATGTAGAGTTTTTGTCAAAGTATTTTCCAAACAAATCAGCTTATTCAAAATTCATCGTTGGATTTCTGAATTTGAACGAAACGTAGGGTTTATAAATCTCGACAAAAATGTTATCGATGACTTCAATAATACTAAATACGGTGAGAATTTCAACACCCGTTAGCGTGTTGCAAGAAATTCTAGTATAACTAATTACAAAACAGCCCTTAAGTTGTAGGGATGCTTAAAAAATTCGACTTTTATAAAATTTGGTTTCTTTGAAATAATTATTAAGGAATATTTGCATCAACATAAAAATTGAATATCTACTGAACATACATAATAAAAATATAGTCCGTTTACTTTACTTAAAACTTAAGCGCAATATTCGATTGTCAGCTAGGTTTCATCATTTAAAATTTTAAATTGTGAGATGTAACCGTAACCGGAATTCGCGTCGGCTTCATGATTTTCAATGTGAATCGTTATCTTCTGTCTTCTTAATTCCTATTATTATTATCCTTATTTCCTTAATAATGTTTTACTTTTTCTCATATTCTTTCACACTCAGTAACACCTTGCGCCTTGGTAGCTTTATTGGCCTGCTTAGGTTGAAATGATTTTAAAAAGTTATGTTCTCGTTACCGTAAACAGAAAGCAGAAGGCATTTTATATCAACGACGAGGTAGACTTTCCAACTTTGCTTCTAGCTGGAAACAATCCAAGGTTCACTGAAGCGTTTATCACTCGTGTGAGGTTGGCTGAATAAATATTGAACGGTTTTGCTCGATTGTCAAAACCTGTGATCAAAGAAAACCATCTGCATAACCCGAGAGAATTAAGACCAAATCGAGCACATATGATTACGTGGATACCGTTATTTACAGTAAATACGCATAAGGGAACTGAGTGCGAAAGCCTAATTGATGCGACAAAAATAAATGATCATATGCTTAAACATTTCGTGTTTTCTCGAAGTGACTTTTCCTTGTCAAGGTTGACTATGAGAATAACAGCTTTTTGTTGCGATAACCTGGTCAGATTAGGTAGTTATCGGAGTGTGCTTTGAACTTGTTATGGGATCTTACCTATAACGACAGAATGTACTCTTCCTGACACGATAAAGACTGCGCCTCTCTAGAGAGACGTAGGAACGAGTCGAGACGCAGTCTCCGACTGTGCGCGACTCCTGTCGAACTCTCTGCTTTGGCAGAGAGGAACCCGGACGAGGCTTTGCCGAAGGGCAACGTTTCGTCCGGGGTGGTAGACAAGCCCTGAACCCGTTTATACGGGTTCTTAAGGGAGTATTTTTGGCCGAGCTTACGGGCTCGGAGAAACCCATGTTAAACTCGGCTTTGTGCCACATACTTTCCTCGTGGGGGACTGTTAAATATCGGAATGAGTCGAGACGGAATCGAGTCGAGACAACAGTAGTCCACTCCAAACCAGACTGACAGTCATACTAACACCTTCAACTTCTTGTATTATTATTCTGTGTAATATATCTTTGTTATTTCTACTCTTGTGTTCGTGTTGTTGTTCCTTGGTCCTAACCTTGGACCATAACAGTGGTGCGAGGATATTGGACCATAACAGAACTACAGTTAAGTAACACTATTCTCCATCCACCATTGTGGCATGTAAGTGATGAGATATTTTAAATACTGTTCGTTACTGCATGAGAATACAGTTCTCGATACATGACTTTTGTGACATCATTTGTGATAAGAATATAAAAAGCTATTCTGGTAGAATTCGATCGCAGATTAGGAATCTGCTTACCTTGGGGATGATCCTTGTGCCAGCCCTGCACTTCAGTAATCCCCCAAAGAAACGACAAAAACTGTGATTTTTCGGCGACATATTCCTATTGTTTCATCTAATGTCTTTATCTTGTGAAAACAAGGATTGATTTTGAAATTTAAAATTGTTTACATCGCAGGAATTTCAATCATAAACACTAACACTCGGGAGACAGAAAGGCTTATACAAAATATTTTTCTAATTTTCATATGAACATTAACCCTTTCAGCCCTGACCACAGCTTTATCGGTGGCAGATTAAAATTGGTAATGCCTACAAACCGGTTGAACAGTGCTAGAGAAAAATGACTTAATGTCCAGTGCTTTTATCGACTTTTTTAATACTAACGTTCCCTCATTTCAAGGCCTAAGAGCCATTCAAAGTAGAGGGTCACTAAATGAAGTTGTGAAGTTCTTACATAGAAGAAGAGATAAGAATATATGAATATTGTATATGATTGATTTATTGACTTGTTTTTACGGATTATCATCTTTTTGCAGGTTATTTAAAGCTAAAAATATTTTTAAACTGTAAGAAAGTTTTGTAGATAATAATGATTTGCTGATACAAATCCCACTTATTAAACCATAGCTGGAGAGAAAAATCGGATTCATGCATTCCCCAAGTACATTTACGCATAACTGACCCGACTGGAAATGGAACTCGCCTCTTCGATTTCAAATTCTGAGCCGTTATCCATTACACCTCCCGTACATTCAAGATTAAAGCGCTTTGCATTCTCAAGCGGTCATTGACCAAACTCGACCTCGCTCAACTTCGGTGAACGTACGAGAAACGTATCTTTCAACCTGATATTGCGGTAAAACTTACTGCTTATAAGAACATGTAGGAAATATAACAGTTAAATATAAATTTGAAGCGGTTAAGATTGTAATGATCCTCTCGGAAGTCTTCCAGAAAATTACGTTTCTTGGTATAACTTTCTTCTTACTAATGGAATAAGAAAGGAATGCAGATAGTTCGTCCTAGTGTAGGTGGCATGGAGGATGTTAGCGGTGAATGTCTGGTTGGATTAGAGAAAGTAGCTCGTCAGACCATTTGTCGCGGAAATAGCGAGAGAGAGAGAGAGATTTGACATTTAGTTTGTGGGAGAAGGGCTGTAGGGTGGAAAATAATTCATCACTCAGAAGGCCATGTAGACGCGTTTTGTAAATTTGAAAGTAACGACTGGGTAGCTCCAGACCAAATATTACAGCAATACGCCAGGTTTGATCTGATCTGGCTCGTGTAAAGTAAAGCGTGGCGGGAGGAGTCCGACACATAATACAACGTTACTGGGAAACTACCATATTCCCAGCAAATTTGGCAACGGTTCGTATATGAGTTATTTATATATATATATATATATATATATATATATATATATATATTAGATAGATAGATATTGATAATATTAGTTATCAATATATATATATATATATATATATATTTGAATTGGACATAGTCCGATAATTTATTTAAAGACATTTATATGTTAAACGTTCTTTTTTTTTATATAGATACAAGTATTTAAGCAAATGCTCTGTTTTATAATAAACAGTATTAAATAACAATGTCCGAGAAATTTTCATAGAAAATTTTCGTTCTCCGACAGGAATCGAACCTTTGTCCTATACGGAACCATCATTTCGCGTGATGTGCCTTAACCTTTCGGCCACAGAGCAGCGTCTGGTTAGCAAGGTCGATTTTACTATCTTTAAACTTAAATCTTCCATGAATCTCTTCTATTCATATCTGCTCTAGCGTATCAAATGTAAACAAATGACGTCATATATTTTTGAATTGGACAAAAATCGACCTTGCTAACCAGACGTTAAACATATTATAAATGTCTTTAAATATATATATGTATATATATATATATATATATATATATATATATATATATATATATATATATATATATATATATATATATATTGTGTATTTAGGCAGCAATGCTTCTTTCATGCACATTTCATTAAAAACGACTGACAAGGTGCTTTTATTTAGTTTTTTTATATATATTAGATATTGATAATATTAGTTGTTAATATATATATATATATACATATATATAAATATATTGACAACTAATATTATCAATATCTATCTAATATATATATATATACATATATATATATTTATATTAGATAGATAGATATTGATAATATTAGTTGGCAATATATATATACATATATATATATTAGATAGATATTGATAATATTAGTTGTCAATATATATATATACACATACATATATATATATATATATATATATTTCCAAGAAGATACAATCCAGGGAGAGCTCAATGTCCAGGACAGAGCAAGAATATAATATAAAAATCTCAAACATTAATATTCCATATGCCAATTTATATATCGATATATAGAGTGTGCGATGGATAAATTGTTGCCATTTCTTATTTTTAATTTCGCGCCTGCCGGTTGTTTTTGTTTTTACCGACTTCTGGTAGGTCAGTTAGGTACTGTCTGTGAGAAAAAGTGCGTCATAACGCAATTCTCTCCGCCAGAAATTTCGAAACAGCATGCTATACTGTTTAGCATTCGCACCGGAAGCTCCAACTCGAACATGTTAGAGTGTTTGGTTGTCAATCTGAAGTCAGTGCAAAAGATTCGAAAAGAGTTAAATTATATAT
Organism: Acanthosepion esculentum; assembly: GCA_964036315.1. Lineage (NCBI taxonomy): Eukaryota > Metazoa > Mollusca > Cephalopoda > Sepiida > Sepiidae > Acanthosepion > Acanthosepion esculentum. The sequence goes on from OZ038480.1 coordinate 127,181,893, forward strand.
GGTTTTTGGAGTGATCCAGAGTGATGGCGAAGTAATGCCTTTCATTAATATTCCCAGAGTGATTCAGATTCAACACAAAGAAAGTGCCTTAAAGAGTTTGTGTTGCCCTAAGTCATGAATGTGGATGTTGTAAGTTCATATGCTTGGCAACAGGACTCTGCATCATGCAACACAAGCAGGAGAGCAGTCATGACTGTCAAACAAAATCTGCGACATCACCCATTACATCTGGTCACCTATCTCCCTAAACTGCAACCCCTTGATTATTATGAGAGATCAACAAAATTCCATGTAAGACCAAAGATGAACTGAAGGCAAGGATTATGGCTGCATTTACTAAAATAAATAAGGAGACCGTCTCTAGAGTTACAAGAGATTCCGAAGACGTCTGGAGACTGTGGTTGAAGCCAATGGCGATTTTATTGAATAAATTTACACTTTAGTATTTCAGAATATTCAGAAGATTTTTATATTCTTATGTCCTGAAAAAACAAATACTCATACTAACACAAAAATTTAATAAAAAGATTATTCGCAGTACCTTGTCAGTCGTCATTAATGAAATTTGTATACATACTTACAGGCATATATATATATATATATATATATATATATATATATATATATATATATATATATATATATATAACCAAAAAAGGTTTGCGGTTTCTCTCTTCTTTTTAATATATATATATATATATATATATATATATATATATATATATATATATATATATTAAAAAGAAGAGAGAAACTGCAAACGTTTTTGGTTGTAATGTGGATGTTTTTAAAAAATATTAGGCTTTATTTTCCATAATTTTTCTACACGTGTTTCCGGTCTTGTGACCGTCACCATGCAAAGGATGGAGATTTCCACATATTATTAAAAATAATTAATTTTTATTCCTTTATGTTTTCCGATGTTAAATATTCTCGAGTTCCAAAAAGACATCAGGTCACTAACACAAACAAAAGATGATGTCTCATATCGAGAATATTTAACATTCATTAAATATTCTTTGTAATATACACACTTTTCTCTCGTTGGAACTACTATAAACTCTTCCTGATATATATATATATATATATATATATATATATATATATATATATATATATATAGAAAGAGAGAGAGAGAGAGAAAGAAGGAAAGAAATAGAGAGTGATGGAGGAAGTGAGATAGATTGATAGATATCACTGGATCTGATTGATAGATAAGATTAAGGCTGAATCAGAAATTAAGTAATCCAGCTGGTCACTTTGCCCATAAATGTCAGCCTGTGCAGATAGACGTATGGGAATGATGGTCTCCATTCACCATTTCTTCTGCAATGTAACAAGATTAAACATATACAGGGTGGTCATTGAAACACTGAATGAGATAAAACAAAAATAACTTCGCAATCTTGGGGTAGTAAATGTTGGAGCCAACAGCTTCCAATCCTGCCTCAGACCGCTTAGGACATCTTCCCGGAAGATCGCCGACTGATCCAATTCTTTCAA
>OZ038480.1:127188395-127190895 GCA_964036315.1 Acanthosepion esculentum
TGGAATTTCTACATTACCTGGCTCGATAGTAAGGCTGATCAGTCGGACATGGTCACAATGACAGCTGATGTCCACAATGACCTCAAGATCGTCTTTAACTCGATGGCTTGCCAATTTGAACTCTTCCAAAAGTAAACTTCTCGCCATCAATCAATCTCCGGTTAATGTTCTCAAGTGACCTGAAGTGTAAAGACTATATTGAAATCATTGTTAGGTCACCTGCTAAGAATGTCCCACTCTAATTACCACCTAAATGTGTTGGAGGCCATCTATATTCTATCATTAAACATTCTCTATGTAGACAGAAAGACTTTGTATTAGGCCTCCAAATAATTACCATCTATTTTTTCCCAATACACTTTGTCCATTTTTCTTTTTAAATAATTTTGTTTAACTTCGATTTAGTTCTGTTGAGCGAGGTTCGAAACCGGTTAGCTAGCCCGTTTTTCAGTTTTACTTTTTATTATCATCATGAGTGGTAATAATAAAATTAATTTTTGTCTATTTATGGCGGTTATATATATATATATATATATATATATATATATATATATATATGAACATCTTAAAAACAAGGTAACCAAAAACGTTCTGTCCGTTTTTAAAGGAAAAAAAAAGAAAACGCTTCACGTTATGTGTAACTTATATTTAGTCTTCGAAATAATCGCCATCGGCATCCAGCACCCTCTGCCAACGTCTCTCCAGCTGTATGGTATACCTGACCAATCGCGCGACATTCGGCCTGGCGTTGTCATGGAGGAAAAGCACACCTTTGCGATTCACCAGTGCTGGTTCCTTCTGGCGCAATGACTGTTGCACACGTTTCAATTGCTGCGAGTATAGGTCTCCAGTGAACGTTTGGCCCGTTGGTAGCAGTTCATAATGAACCACTTGACGACCTATCCACCAGACACAAAGCATAATGTTGCGTGGGTGCATAGGCGGTCTTGCGGTGTGAGGAACAGCATACTGAGTAGACAACCAATGTCTGGAACGCTTGGGAGTTTCGTACAGAATTCACTTTTCATCACTGGTAAGCACTCGATTGAATAAAGATGCGGTACGGTGGCGAGAAAGCAGTGGTACGCAGGCTGCTACCCGTTGTCCCTTGTGGACATCCAACAACGTTTGCGGAATCCACTTGCTCAGTTTGTACGTCTTACCTTGGCGGTGCAGGTGAAGTCTAACCGTTTCATCGGAAACGTTGAACTGTCTTGCAAGTTCACCACACGTTAGACTATTGATATCTTCAATGGCCGCCTTCAGGACTCCGTCATTCAAGACCTGTGGTCATCTATTGCGAGGCTTATCATGGAGAGACAAATCTCCCGACTTGAATTTTCGAAACCAACGCCTTGCAGTACGTTCATCCACAGCATTATCCCCAAACGCTTGACATATGCGGCGACTTGATGCAGCTACTGATAAGCCCACTTTGAAGTCGTAAAGCAAACAGCCCCGAACAAGTTCTCTAGACACTTCCATCCTTCTCACAGCTGTCCGGCTTATAACTGATTTTTCATAACGACTGTTGTTCCTACTTTCGTCTGCCCGAATTTGAAAACAATTGCTACACGCATTTCGTATATATTTCAACTTCATTCAATGACTAATCAGAAAACGGACAGAACTTTTTTGGTTACCTTGTATTAAGTATCAAGTAAGATTTGATAAAGACCTTGGAAATATGGAAGACATTACGAAGAAGTTTTGAATTATGCAATTTTTTTCCAGAGTAAATTTCAGAAAAAAATCAAATTTCCGACCAACATACGAAAATTAAAATCGATGAAATATATGGCGTGTTTTTGGATATTATTTTGAATCATCATCGAATCAATGAAAGTTATGTCCGCATTTTGAACTATGCTGAGTAGGATTTAAAAGAATTTAAATTGATGTATGGAAAATAAGGCATGTCTACGATGATTTACTTCTGGCGCGATAGTAAGGCTGATCAGTTGGACAAGGTCACAATGACAGCTGATGTCCAAAACGACCTCAAGACCGTCGTTAACTAGATGGCTTGCCAATTTGAAATCTTCCGAAATTAAACTTCTCTCCATCAATCATCTGCCAGACGCATCTATACCTTCCATCAGCATGGCTCATGGTAACATCCAGGAAAGTGAATCGTTGCGCCTTCTCGGGTTAATGCTCTCAACTGACATGAAGTAGAAAGACTTTATTGAATCCACTGTTCGATCAACTGTTAAGAATGTCGTTTCACTGTTGTGCGATACAAATTTCCTCTCTCCAGAATCTATCTTGTATATTTATAAGTCTACCAATCGTCTATGCTTATAATACTGCTGACATATATGGTCCAGTGTCCGCGATATTTACCTGTATATCCTTGGTAAGATCCAAAGAAGAATCAGCAATATTATTGCTCTTGCCCTGGCTGCTCGGCTGCTGTGACTTTTTTTATAAATACTTTCATGGTAATTGTTCGGACTAGCTGTTCGCTATGGTAATTAGACTGTATGAATTTAAGCAC
>OZ038480.1:127195895-127208395 GCA_964036315.1 Acanthosepion esculentum
ATGTCCGTATTCTACAATAAATACGAATGTTTATTTTATAAAATATTCCTTGAGTATATCAATACCAATTTCCTTATTCCACTACAAAATCGATTATTTTCATGAAGGTATCGATTCCTGGTCCAAATCGAAAAGCAAATATTATTTTCCATATTTATTTTTTATAAAATCGAATAATTTCACGAGAATAATTTTCCAAGAACAATATGAGAAATGCTAGTTTCTAGGTTTTATGTTTTTCTATTATGCTCACCATTGCCCCGAAATAATAGTAAACGGATCCATTTCCATCTGACTTCAATAAAACCAATGTTTTCCAGAGATCACCAAGTTTTTATGTTAGAAAAAATAAACCTTTTTCTATTTTGTTTTATTAAATTGAGTATTTTATGCGGATTAGTGACATAGTAAGATTACAAATTTTTCTTTTAGTAATATCGTTTCGTTTTTTGATAATATTTCTTATTTCTTCCATTATTTACATCGTTCGGACGGTTGTCCTCGTCTTTATTGCCATATTCATGATCCGGTCTTCTTCGGGTGATATTCGTTGGAATTTCGAACCGGAACCTTTATTTTGTCTACAGGGTGGTGGATATTATTCTATTTCCACGTGCCATGCCATGTTTTTTGGTGGTGGCTATCTCAGATTCAGTTAATTGTCTTTAGTAGCTCAACTCTTCAAAGATTTTGTAAACTCTGCTGATTTTTGTAACGTCTCACTGCATTTTGAGTTCAAGTCACTTTTTAATTCCCTCGAACAACGCAATAATTAACTGGGCCATGTGTCATTGGGAACATCAGTGAGGGAATTTTGGAGGTTTATAAACCTAATGCCTTTTTATCATATTACAATTTTTTGTTATTGTTGTTTTTCTCTAGTTCTCTGTATTCCTGGTTACCATATTGCATTCATGTCTCTGCTTGGCTAGTTTAGATTTTTGTGGCTTAGCATATGCGCTGATTCGTTAAGTTTTCGTATTTTCCAGTGATATTCTTTATTATTTCAATTTCATCCCCCAGAGGGTGGTGTTTCCCCTTTTCTCTCCATATATATAATCAGTCACGTCTGATTTTTCTACAACCTTACGGTCTTCCTCCCGTCGTATCTAATGGTGTGGCCTGCTTCACCTTTATATTTATTTCCATAGATACAAGGCATGACATACATAGAGGCTTTAATCATATTCTCCTCGATGAGGAATCGTATTCTGAAGAGATGTCTCCATTGTGTTGAAACACCTCTGAAGTTTGTCTTGATGTTATATAGACCGCATATATTTTGCAATATTTCCGCTATGCCCTTCATATAGAGTATGAAGAACGAAACCTTTTTCTGGGTGTCTGTAACAACTTGCACCATTCTATCGCAGTGTGTTTGGGCTGCTGTCAAGTACCCAGAGTAGTTTTTATGTTGCAGAGTACTGATTATATAGAAAACAGCGTCAGTCTGCCTACCCTATGAGAAATGCTTATCGGAAAAGTTACAAAGCTGTTGTCTGTATAATACCAGGACAAGCAGAAGAAGAGCGTACAACGGCCGAAACGTCATGAATATGACAATAAAAATGAGGACAACAGTCAGAACGATGTAAAATAGTTACAATACCTAATTTCAGAAATATAGATTTGTTACTTCACTGAATAGTAAAAAAAATGTCATATTCCATCATCAAGCTGAGTATTTATGTACTTAACTGACCTTGGAATATTAGCGAAAACATTAATTTATACAATAGTACATAATATCGAACTTGGGTAAGACGATAAACTACGTCCGACAGCAAGGCCTTTGGTCAGGAGATTTTGAGGAGCGTGGAACCACCTCCTAATTGCTGGTGTTCCCATGTCCAATCTGACACCGGATGGTAGCAAGTGTCAAAGTCCCAGCTATGGGCAAATATGTAACTCCGCAAAAGGGGTCAAATACTATGAAAGTATTAAAATAGGTTTTAATACCAGCAATACCTTTTGGGTAAAATTAGTACATTTTTGAAATAGAAAAATATTACCAGCAATACATTTTTAAAAAAAGAAATATTACCAGCAGGATGTTTTTGAAAAAATAAATATTACCAGCAATACATTGTTGAAAAGAAATATTACCAGCAGGATGTTTTTGAAAAAAGAAATATTACCAGCAATACATTTTTGAAATTGAAAAATATTACCAGCAATACATTTTTGAAAAGAAATATTAAAAGCAATACATTTTTGAAATAGAAAAATATTACCAGCAGTACATTTTTGAAAAAAGAAATATTACCAGGAGAATATTTTTGAAAAAGGAAATATTACCAGCAATACATTTTTTAAAAGATATATTACCAGCAATACATTTTTGAAATTAAAAAATATTACCAGCAGTACATTTTTGAAAAGAAATATTAAAAGCAATACATTTTTGAAATAGAAAAATATTACCAGCAGTACATTTTTGAAAAAAGAAATATTACCAGCAGAATATTTTTGAAAAAGGAAATATTACCAGCAATGCATTTTTTAAAAGAAATATTACCAGCAATACATTTTTGAAATTGAAAAATATTACCAGCAGTATATTTTTGAAAAGAAATATTAAAAGCAATACATTTTTGAAATAGAAAAATATTACCCGCAGTACATTTTTGAAAAAAGAAATATTACCAGCAGAATATTTTTGAAAAAGGAAATATTACCAGCAATACATTTTTTAAAAGATATATTACCAGCAATACATTTTTGAAATTGAAAAATATTACCAGCAGTACATTTTTGAAAAGAAATATTAAAAGCAATACATTTTTGAAATAGAAAAATATTACCAGCAGTACATTTTTGAAAAAAGAAATATTACCAGGAGAATATTTTTGAAAAAGGAAATATTACCAGCAATACATTTTTTAAAAGATATATTACCAGCAATACATTTTTGAAATTGAAAAATATTACCAGCAGTAAATTTTTGAAAAGAAATATTAAAAGCAATACATTTTTGAAATAGAAAAATATTACCAGCAGTACATTTTTGAAAAAAGAAATATTACCAGCAGTATATTTTTGAAAAAGGAAATATTACCAGCAATGCATTTTTTAAAAGAAATATTACCAGCAATACATTTTTGAAATTGAAAAATATTACCAGCAGTACATTTTTGAAAAAAGAAATATTACCAGCAGAATATTTTTGAAAAAGGAAATATTACCAGCAATACATTTTTTAAAAGAAATATTACCAGCAATACATTTTTGAAATTGAAAAATATTACCAGCAGTACATTTTTGAAAAGAAATATTAAAAGCAATACATTTTTGAAATAGAAAAATATTACCAGCAGTACATTTTTGAAAAAAGATATATTACCAGCAGAATATTTTTTGAAAAAGGAAATATTACCAGCAATACATTTTTTAAAAGAAATATTACCAGCAATACATTTTTGAAATTGAAAAATATTACCAGCAGTATATTTTTGAAAACGAAATATTACCAGCAATACATTTTTTGAAAAACTTATTACCGGCAACACATTTTTAGGAAAAAATTATTACCAACAATTTTGTGGATAAAAAATTTACCAGCAATACATTTGTGGAAAAAATATTGCTAGCAATACAGTTTTGAAAAAATATTACCAGCAATAAAAATCTTGTCGGAATTAAATAACTCATGAGGTTGATATACCGTGAAACAAACCAAACAATACCAAACCATAAAATCTATATTTTACGAAAATTATTATATCATGAATAAATACGACAAATATTAATAACCTTTTACTACAATTTATTAATTTTTCTTAATCGATTTATTCGGATTAAATGTTAAATATGTTAATTTCCATATTTTTTTAATTAAATCGAATGTTACGAATAATTGTGGCCTTTGACTAAATATTAATAAAAGAAAAAAGAAACTGTCACCCGTTTTTATTATATAAAATATCCGAGGAAAATAAGTGACTGATTGATTATACTAGTTTCCATATTATAAAAAAAACTGAACGAGAATCAAGAACATTATACATATTATTCTATTTAATCGAATATTTTTAAATAAAATAAAACATCTTGGCTAAAAATTAAATATAGTATTTACCCTGCTTTTTCGTTACTCGAGTATTTATGAAGATATGTCGCACTGAGAAAAATAAAATAAATCCTATTTTGTATATACAGTGCTGTTCGATAAAAGTGACTCACCTGATTTTTTTTACTTAAAATTGTAATTGGGGTCAAACTAATTTTTAATCTTACTAATATAAAGACCCCTTCCCGACCACCTAGTAAAAAAGTTTACTCACCCTAAGGTATTCTATTGATAATTATAATTTTGGATTTAAATGAGATTTAGGGAAAAACTGTGCATAAAAATTGACTCACTTATTTCCTGCAACTAGTAATCAATAGAAACATAACCGAACAGTTTTAAATAAAGAATAATAGAGGTATAACTTATTTATAATAGGTAATATAGTTCGAAATATTTAATAATCTATGGGTCTTCCTTTATTTTGAATAACCTTTTCAACCCTTTTTGGCATTGACTTGATCAGGTTCTGGCAAATCTCATCTCCAAGCATTGAATTCCATTCGGATATGAAATTCACAATCAAATCCTCTTTGTTGCTCAACTGCTTCTCAACAGCCTGTACTTTATAATGCTCCATAAGTTTTCTATGGGGTTGAGGTCAGGAGATTGGGGCGGCCATGTCATAACACTCACCTGCTTCTCATCAAAGTATTCCTTCATCAATTTTGATTTGTGACAGGGAGCATTATCCTGCATAAAAATGAGCTTGGTGGGGTCGATTTGCACCCTTTTAGCAGAAGGGAGCAGACAATACTCTAAAATTCTCTTTCTACTGCTCGCTCCTGAGGGTCTTTTCAATAGGTTTTAAGAAACCAGTTCCATGAAAAGAAAAGCATCCCCAGAACATTATACTGAACGGATGCTTGACAGTACTTACTGCTAAATTCAAAGAGCTTTCAAAGCTTCTTCTTCGGATTTTAGATCGCTTATCCTTTGAATTTAGCTCAACTTTCGTTTCATCGGAGAAGAGAACATTTAGTAAAAAAAATCAGGTGTGTCACTTTTATCGAACAGCACTGTACTTCAATGAAGTCTAGTACGATGGAGTGCTGGAATGTTTTCATTCCAACTCAGCACCCAGAATCTGATCAAATGACCGAATACCAGATTGTTTTCAAGGGCTTCTTCTTCGTCCTTATAAACTGACACATATTTTTCTAACAAATGAGACCCGATTTTCGGAATGATCCCATATTTTTCTATTAAATTAGATTTTTTCATCAGGTATTTCGTTCATTCCTGCTCAGAAATTTGATCGAATCTATGACAATTTCCAGAATTATCAAAAAACAGAAAAAGATTTTTTTTTTTTTAAATTTGAATTATTTAGGTGATTTTCTTTTTCTAAAGAACGCTTACGGCCATATCACGTGGAAATATCGGTTCTTATCCGATCACTGGAGTTAAGCAAATTTGAACATAGTCAATACTTAGCTGGGGGACTTCTCGCGAATATCAGGTACTTTAAGTTTGGATGTGCGGGTTGTGTAATGGATAACAGTTCGGAATAAGAAATCTAAGTTCAAATTCCAGTCGGGTTCTTTACATTCACTTACGTGCCATAACTCTTACAAGAGGCATGAATCCACCTCTTCTTCACCCAACTAATAAAACTTGTATTTTCTGTCAAGTATCATTTCGCCAGGAAGGGGGAATTCATTTTTTCCTCTAAACGTGATCCATCATGTCTAATTTTAATATCTCACCTGTAATTATGCCTTTTCGATATCCCCCTTGCTTTATTTTTAGGTGTCAATTGGTATTCCCCTTTATAATTTTTGCAACTACAAAGGACAGAATTCCCATTTTTCTTGGTCATCATGTGTTATTTTTGATTTGGCAGAAATTTCATTGCACGGTCGCGCAGTTCCTGATGTTGTACAGATCACAGAACTTTTTATTTTTTTTATGGCAAGCCTTTGACAGTTTTCTGACCTTCTTTTGATCCGTCTTTTCTAGACTCCAGGAACTGATGTTATGTTCGTAGTTTTATTAGATAAATGTGGATTGTTTGCATCTTTATTTTTTAATCTCGGATACGGAACACATCAGCAGGATAAAACTGGTAAACCTTTATCACAAAGAGAAATCATCATCAGTTATCTATCTATCTATCTATCTATCTATCTATCTATCTATCTATCTATCTATGTGTGTGTGTGTAAGAGAGAGTGAGATAACGACAGATAAATTTTCATATATATATATATATATATATATATATATATATATGAAAATTTATCTGTCGTTATCTCACATACACACACACACATACACACACACACACACACACATATATATATATATATATACACACATATATATATGTGTGTGTTTGTGTGTGAGAGAGAGATAACGATAGATAAATCTTCATATATATATATATATGCGTGTGAGTGTGTATGTGAGAGAGAGATAACGACAGATAAATTTTCATATATATATATATATATATATATATATATATATATGCGTGTGTGTGTATGTGAGAGAGAGATAACGACAGATAAATTTTCTTATATATATATATATATATATATATATATATATACATATATATGTGTGTGTGTGTGTGTGTGTGCGTGTGTGCGTGTGTGTGTGTTGTGTGTGAGAGAGAGAGATAACGATAGATAAATTTTCATATATGAAGAACAATACTGGGGAAAAATGTGTGACAAAGTAAAAAAATGTTTTCTTGTGACGTGTTTCCTCTATTAGGACTTCATTGGAAGAAATTTTTTATGTAGGTACGACTACGCATGCGCACGAACGAGGGATGCTGGGAATTTTAGCTTTAAAATATTTTTTATCTCTCTTGTGTATATGATCTAGCTGATTTCATTTAGCTTCGTTTTCTTTAGTTCTTATATTTTATATTTAATTATTGAGACTAACCGTTTCATCAGTGTGGAATTATACTCTCAAAATAAATGTAATTTGATATATGAGAGAATTTATCTTCGAACTAAAGTGATATATACTTATACGAGTAGAAGTTGAAAGGGGAAAGCGAAAAAAAAAACGAATGGATAACTCAATGAGTGCCAAAGAGAAAATTAATGAATATAAACAAAATGGATTCAAATAACCCATAGCTGTTTATTCAAGTCAGTTTTAATTTTCTTTTGCCAGATGTGCTACGTTCTCTGCGCTCAAATTTAAAACTAACAATATCACAATATATATATATTATATATATATTTCCTAGAGAGCAAGAATGAAAGATAATCCAAAATAATTTTTTTCTTCCTCTACGTGCATACAACATTGTGCAAATTAATTGTTACAACCGCTTTAGTTTCCTTTCTGTCAATATACGGTCACTTTTAGATCCACTGGAATGACAGGGTTTAATCGATTTCTATTTGTTCCTCAGATTAGGTCATTTGCAATAGTGTGCAATAATATGAATCTGTTTTCGGGGTGTATGATGAAATTTGTTTGACCTTTAAAAATATTGCGTCATCCGTGATTGCATCAGGTTTTTATCGCGTCCAGACACTATTGTCTCGACTATCGATTAATTGTCCTACAGCCATTGTTTGCGATGGACGTTAGTAAGGAAACTTACTAAAATTGTAACGCTGCACAAACACACTGGCAAGCCTTACTATTGAGCAGGTCAAAGTACTATAGAATGGTCGGGAAACTCGCCTGCTTTAAATTCAATCGAGAATCAGTGGTCAGTCTGCAAGGATGTACAAGGCAGAATCTCAGCTTTAAAATGACCTTGTTAAACTACCACCATTATTTTTGTATGGACGATTCCTGGCATGGGAAGATTTATCTCACAGAAAAATACCAAAACTGAATAGTCACTCTTGATTCACGCCAGAATTTGCTGCTGACATGGATCAAACAAAACCACAACTACCAATATAAATAAGTACTATATAGGAGAAACCTAGTTGAATTCAGAACGCTTCTCAATAAAACGTCATAAATATGACTGCGTCCATGTGTCTGGATCATGATATTATGATTCACGTCTCAAGTAATGTTAAGGTTGATACCAAACTGAATGCATTCCCTGATGTCTTACATCAATGAAGAATCATTCGGTGCACAAAAACTAACTGAAATAGATTCAGATCTTACATTGCAGAATCTTAGCTTTAACAAATGACCTTGTTAAACTACCACCATTATTTTTGTATGGACGATTCCTGGCATGGAAAGTTTTGTCACACAGGAAAATACCAAAACTAAATAGTTAGCCTTGATTCACACCAGAATTTGCTTCTTTCATGGCTGAACGTAGCCACAACGACTACCAATAGTACAGTGTAGGAGAACCCTTGTTGAATTCGGAACTCCTTCTATCATTGACGGATAATTATAGAAAATTTAAGGAACAGCTATTTATAGTCAGCCCAAGTCACGGTTGAAAACAAAAGAACTGAGTTCGAGAAAATCTCAAACAAATTTCTCAATAAGTGCCAAGCATCACTTTATATTATCATAAATTACATAGATGTTATTACATCCACGTCAGTTAAAGGAAGGATATTGTAATGAACTTTGCCTCTAATTCCATGTTAGACAATAAGGATCACACTCTAGTCTATTTTCCACTCTCACAAAATGTGTAATATATCTATCACGACAAAGAAAGTTTCCCAGACTTATCAAAAGCTTTGACTCTAAGAAGGCTGTCCGTCCGGATAAAACCCCGTTAAGAACATTAGAATAGTGTTAACTCCAATCTTGGCAAAGTTGATTAAACTCAGACTTATAGAGAAATGCTTCCTGTGTCAATGGTATATATCAGCTGTAGGCGCCATTTTAAGAATACAGATGATCAGTCCTATTAGACGCAATATCGATACGTCAATCTTCTTAGTGTCATCAGCAAATCATTTTTACGGTATAGGCGAACTGATAATAAGATAAATAAGAATATGAGCAATTTTTGAATCATTCAACGTGAGACAGAAATAAGGACACACTAATAAAATGAAAAACAGAAAGAAAGAAAAAGGTAGAAATAATTAAGATAATGATGAGAGAAATAAAAAAAGAGAATTATTAAAAAGGAAAGTGCCTGACATCTCATCTACGCTCATAAGAGCCAGGTTAGGTCACACATTGTGTACTATTGCCATTGTGACACCCAACCCTTCTCTGTCCTGGTCAGGGCACCGTTTGTGACACCAGTACTGGTCGCGGCGCACTTGTGACACCCGACTTCTTTTTCAGTCACGACGCCAAAATATGACGTCGGTCCTTTGCGACGGGCTAACCCTGGGATATCGGTTGAAGTCTTGTTGGGTTCTAGCACCAACTTGTCGTACTCGGCTCGCTTCCAACGCCTGGTCACCGAAGCAACTGCTTTGATCTCGATTCAACCCACCCACGTTGTGATTTGATCTTAGGTTGACGAGATCAATCAAACGTCGGGCCGTAGTGCCAGCCGAATCCGGGTCAAGGTGATACTGCACAATAAATGTAGACAAAACAAAAAACAAAAGCACAAACAACAACTTCAAGGCGAGCGACTGGTTAGGAATAGTGATTAATTTTATGTCGGTTTGTTGAGTTACAGGAGTGCGTCTCTCTCTTTCTCTCCCAGCCCGAAGAAAAAAAAATGTGGATTGTAACACCTTTGCGTTCCTTAACTAGTTCTGGATATCTGGATGGAGAATATAAGTCAGACTTCTATAATTTGTTCTTGGTTAGAAGTCTAATTCGGAAACTTGTTTTGGTGGGAAATCTAAAGTCGGTCTTCAACAAATCTGTTCTTGGTTAGAAGTCTAAGTCGGAAGGCATGGAATCGTGCGGTCACCTGTGCGAGGCGCGTCTCTCGCTTACTGTACTGGCTGTACTCTTCTGACTCACTGTCTGGACTCGACCCGACTCTCCGAACTCGACTCTCCTCGACGAACTCGACGAACTCCACTCTCCTCGACGAACTCTCTGAAACACCCGCAGATGTTTGCTTATGTGGACGCCGATCAAAACCTGGCGTGGGGTCGGACGTGGTGTGGCCACCACGTTGATTTCAAATCCCCAATAAGGATTTTCTTTGTTTTCGGCCAAAAATAATGATCATTTTCCGTATTTGGAAATCTTATTCCACTCCCACCCTCTTCTGCTCTCATATGGGTATCTCACCATACTTTAGAGGGCGTCAACGGTTTTCCCACTTCCTCGCAGTAACATCTCATACCTACCCTCTCAATGGGCGGTGGCAGGCCTCCTCTCTGCGTCACATGATCATCTCCGCCTGGCTATTCGGCCAATAGGCGTCAACTGATAATCTCAATTTTTATCCAACTTCACGGGATATGTTTTTTTTCTCAACCCAGTTTCTCCGTTAACATGGACTATTCTTCTTGGCGAAATTGGGTTAATTAAAATACCCTAACACAGCCTTCGTTATCACAAACGAACGTAAACAAAATGCAGATGCCCTGTCCAGGCGACATCTCATTCTAGGGCTCTGTGTGCGGTCGGCAGACGACCCATCAACTACTGATAACAGCCAATGTTTTATCTGCCCAGAAGTTCTGGTATCCCTCAAAAAATGACCATCAGAATTTTCCTCAATTCCACCACTCAAAACAACATCGCTTTTGTGGGTGGCATTCTTTCCTTCTCTTATCATCTAAGTTGTTAAGACTTGTCCCTCTGTTTCTTTCTCCTCTTTCTCTCTTTCCTTCTTTTGTCCTCGCAGGTAATTTGGCATATCTCAGCATCACACTTCCGCGAGAAAGTAATGTGGTTATCTTGAATTCGCACTTGAAAATAACAAAACGAAAAATCTTTTTTTTTTCACCGATACTCTGTTTGGGAAAATAACAAAACAAAAAGAATATCGCTCAGTATGTCTTTCGTTATATCTATCGGTGTAAGTAATCGCTCAGTATGTCTTTCGTTATATCTATTGGTTTAAGTATCCCCGTAATTAACTTCTGTGGTTAATCAATTGATTAATTAACCTGCCGTTCCTAAATAGTGTTACACCATATTTGGGTGTCATTTTACCGGTATAGGACCCTCCCTTCCACTTACTGATTTTCAAATCATTCCCTCCGTATTCCAATGGTGAGAAATAAGTTCCACTCAAACAAAGAAGCGTGGGAAACTGTAAGGAATTATAAAGAAACTTTATGAAAATATTTTCACATGAAGGTAAATCAGGCAGTAGAAAATATTTGTATCGTTGTTTTGCGATACAAGAGCTGCTTAATCCTTACTTTCCAGTCTTGATAAAGTTCAAATAGTCTCAGAGTTCTTTTTGGAGAATAATTATCTCCAGCCTCCAGCTTTTTTTCACACGGGCCGGTTGTGGCGAGTCTCATTGCTCTGTCGCGACTACTATGGAAAGTGCTCGGATAAACTATATTCCTTAGTTCTACCAGGTTTAACCATCATGCTTAGGACCCGTCATGCCATTTACGTAGTAGTAAACCATTCACATTTCTTCCGCATTCCATCAGCGGGAATTAATTTTCACTCAAACCTCTTTCTTTCCGTGAACCACTGCCCTGTAGAAAATATATAACAATTTTACGGTATATAAGATTCAATAAGGGCAATCTAATAAAATAAGAAACAGAAGGAAAGAAAGAAAACTGTAAAATAATTAAGATAATGATGAGAGAAATAAAAAAATAGAATTATTAAAATAAGAATTTGACAACTCATGCTATTATCTACGTTTATAAAAGCCAGTTTATGCCAAAAATGGAGTACTGTTGCCATATCCGGGTGCAATCTTCACGGTATAGGATACGTCATGCCAATTACAGCAAACGACATATAGCAAACCACATACATTCCCTCCGTATTCCATCGGTGAGAAGTTCCACTCAAATAGATTCTAACCACTGCCCTTTGGAACAGATTCCCAAGAGGACGTTTCCCCGATCAATACGATGCTAACCTGTTCAAGTCTAGAGTTAACCGTTATCTTCCCCTTCTATCCATAAAACTACGCTTTAAGGTAACCCTCGGCCTTGATTGAACCCCGGGCTTGTACAGAGTGAAACATTGTAAAAAAAGAAAGAAATTGAAAGCGGAGGCTTCATAATTATCTTGAGTCAAAATAACAACTAGCAGGAAAATCCTGAGCATAGAAGTTGGAGTATTAAATATATTGTTCTTCATCCTGCCTGCCTGCTGCTGAATCTGTTGATGCTTCTGTCAAATTCGAATGAATTTATCTTCATTTCTCTCTTTTTTTACTGCTGCTGTTGTTGCTCCTACTGCTGCTGCTACTATTTAAGTAATGTTTGTATTTCTCTTTCTTCATTTATTACTGTATCCAATATGCTATGTATTTCTTTGTTAGGCTTACTAAAGAGGCGCCCTCATAGCCTAGTATATACATTGAATCATTCAGACGTCAGATTATCCAGTGCTCTTCTCTGTCGAGTATTTTAGACTTTATAGCAAAAGGATAAGTGAGCAGACTTGCGAAAGA
>OZ038480.1:127210895-127263395 GCA_964036315.1 Acanthosepion esculentum
AGAGCCCGAGAGCAAATATACTGTGGATGATCTTGCAATCACGTCACCCTCTAGACATTTTCATCGTTGTGAATTGATTCCATCTTTGATTAGAGTACCAGTTTTTTTTATATATATTAAAACTGTCGTCAGTCTCATGACGGTAGGGAACCAAGGCATTTGATGTATTGTTTAATCCCTTGAAGTTCTAAAAGGAAGAACCCCGTCACAATTCTTTTCCAATTTGTCATATTTTTCCCAATATATATATATATATATATATATATATATATATATATATATATGTATAACTTTATTATTATTATTAGGAGTAGTAGTTTGTAATTTGTGTGGGTTATAAACCGATGATGATGGTTTCGATGCTTTAAATGACTAGACAATTTCAATGTATTTATTTGAATATGATCACTCGCTTCCCCCATCCTATTTTTTTAACTTCTCAAGTCCCGAAAGAAAAAACAATATTTTCTGTGTCACCCTGTCGACTTGCTAAGTTCCTTTCTTTCCCTCTCTTACTTTATTTCCCTCTCCCCTCTCCATGTATATCTCTCTTTCTCTTCCCTCTAAAAAAAACTTATATTGAAATATCTGTCTTTCGCCCCCCCTTTTTCTTTCCCCCTTTTAATATTAAAACTTGTTTCCTTTTTCTCCCTCTTTTTTTCTTTTCTTTGTGTCTGAATGAATTGAACTCTATTTGTTTTTCTAAAACTGGTCTGAAGAGATGGACGTGGGAAGTCCACGAAATAAATTATCACCTGACAGAATAAATTTTTAAGGATTCTGTATTCATTATCGTGTATATATATATATATATATATATATATATATATATATATATATATATATATATATATATATATATATATATATATATAAATAAATAAATAACTCGTTCACTGTGTGTTTATATAAAAATAATTACGCTAAAATCCACCTTCATCCCTGTCGTGCTTATTGGTAGAATTTCCGACTGACGCCAATTCAGTCGGGTTTCGATCCTAGCTAAAGGCAACCGGACGTGTAGCCACAATAAAGAGCTGTGATACAGCGAAACAGTCTGTCTGTGGATGACAATAATATAGGTTCCTGAAAAATTAATTTCGGTTGAGCTCTCTGGGGAAGGAAGTGTGGGTTTGTAAGCAGTGACTATTAAGGCTAATATAGCGGGACTCTTCGGTAAAAGCGAATTAAGTCCTGTCGGTCACTGTGTGTTTATCTTAAAATACATACGTTAAAATTCACCTTCATCCCTGCCGTGTGCGACGGCTTAGTGGTAGAATTGCTGACTGACGCCAATTCAGTCGGGTTTCTTCGATCCTACCTAAAGGCAACCGGACGTCTATTCACACTGAAGAGCTGTGATACAACGAAACTGTCTGTCTGTGGATGACAGTAATATATATATATATATATATATATATATATATATATATATATATATATATATATATATATACGCAATGAGCATTTAGAATGACTCATATACGAAAGAACAAATGAGGAATTCCCAACAGAGATCGAATTTGTAACCCCCTTTTTCATCAAGGAATACAGATTTGAATCTAGTCGGATGCATTTGTTTCTTTATTCGGGCTTCTCGGTCTAGGCTGGTTGATATTAATTTTACTTATAAAAAAAAATTAAAAAGACAAAAAAGAACAGGGATATGAACTCAAAGACGTGTACCCACTGAATTACCAATAAAATACTAAAATACTAAAATTAATAAAATAAGAAATAATTTCGGATTAAAAATAAATCATTTAAATTTTTATATATATATATATGTATATATATATATATATATATATATATATATATATATATATATATAAACTTATCTCGTTTTTTCTGACGACGTGCTTTTCAAAGTTGCCGAGTACTCGGATGCCCTTTCAGGCCGATAACATCACTGTTGTCTTCCTAAAAAAAATCATCAAACGAACCATGCTGAGATTTGAAATACAAGATTTTGGGAGCAGAAAGAAAATTTACTAATCACTCGAATGTGTGAACTACTTAATTCCTGTATGTATTTACATAGTTTTCGTATACATATAGGATGTACGCCGTGATGCAGAGTAAAGAGTTGAGAAGAGTTACTGTTACAGGGATGTGCATTATGGATATTGGCTTGGAGTGAGAACTCGGAGAGCCGAGTTCAATTTCCAGTCAAGTTCGTTAGATTGACATGCGCAAATACCCTAGTGAAAGGTGTGGATCCATCTCTTCTGACCCACCACCATCTAAGAGTTGAATAGCAGGACAGGTTGAGCTTTTTAGCCTTGATTTGTAACCAGTTTACCGCAGAAAGAAATGGCAACCAACTGCGGGAAAAATCTGCCTCGTCTGACATATATTGAAAGATACATAATCTCCCAAGTGTGTATCACGTATGGCACTTAACTGACTGACTGATACATATGCATGCATGAGGGAAATTTGGATAGATAGATAGATAGATAGATAATGGTCTGGGTTGGTTTGGTTTGTTTTACACCGGTTCAACCTCATTTAATGCCGACAACTTTTTTTTTCCTGGTAATATTTTTGCTTTGTCAAAAATCTATTTCTGTTAATATTTTTCTCAACAATGTATAGCTGGTAATATTATTTTTCAAAAACCTATAGCTTGTAATACTATTTTTCCAAAAACATACAGCTGGTAATATTATTTTTTCAAAAACGTCTAGTTAGTAACATTATTTCTTTTTCAAAAACATATAGCTGGCAACATTATTTTTTCCAAAACATATTATCAGAGGCCTTGCTGCTGGACGTAGTTTATCGTCATACCCAGAAAGCGGATATAGTCTGATTGTTAACTATTTGCCCATAGCTGGGAGCCTAATAGGTGTTACCACCCAAGATCAGGGTGCACCTGTGAATACCAGCAATTAAGAGGTGTTTCCACGTTCCTCAAAACCTCTTGATTAGAGGCCTTGCTGCTGGACGTAGTTTATCGTCTTACCCAGAACGTGGATGTAATTTATCGTCATACCCAGGACGCATAATGATTTATCAGGACGTAAAAAGTAATTTTAAGTTTCTGATATGGATCCGTATTTGGTATACTAATGAAGATGAAAGTAAGTTTGCTTTTATTATTTTAAAACCAGACAGATAAATACAGTAAATTTTGCGCGTCTTCTAGTCTCCACCTTTCCCTATGTCTATTTGCTAGACTACGCTATTATTTAATATTATATGTGTATTTTTATGACTAGCTTAATTGAAGGACGATGCTAGAAGATCTAATAAGTGAAAAGTGAAAATTATCATTCTGCTATACAATAGTGTTCACGATTTGTGAATATTATATGTATATCTCTGTTTCTGTTTGTCTGTCTCTCTTTCTAATTTATATATATATATATATATATATATATATATATGTGTGTGTGTGTGTTTGTGTGTGTATTTGTGACTGAGTATATGATTTTGAAATGTGCAGCTGACTACAGAAACTCTCTCTCTCTCTCTCTCTCTCTCTCTCTCAGGCACGCACACACACACTTAATTCCGACATATTATGAAACCTGATTAAAATAATAGTAAAAAAGATTCAGTTTGACCGTTAAAAATGGCTCCAACTATTACAAAAGATTTGCGTATACATATAAACACACACACACATACACACACACACACACACACACACACACACACACACACACATATATATATATATATATATATATATATATATATATATATATATATATATAGTCAAACCTATTTATTTTATGTAAATTATTTTCATATCGTCTGATAAGCTTAATAACATTATCATTAAACGAAGAAAGAAAATCACAATATTGAAACATATTTTTTAAACCTATCTAAGCTTTCGGCTTACATAAGCCATTATCAAAGATGATAATTATATTACAATATATTAAGCAATACACGGACAAGACAGTGATGATAATCTTTTTTCTGTTTACATGAAATATTTTCAAGCAACGACAAACTCGTGCATATAAGACGCTGGAAGCGAAAATCGCACCGCAGATCATGACGTCACACATGACCACGCGAGAGTGAAAACGAGAAATATTAAGTCGTTGGTATAAACCAATGACTTCTGTTACCAATGATAGGCATTTAAGAATATTTGTGGATATATATATATATATATATATATATATATATATATATATATATATTAGTGTGTTTGTGTGAGAGAGAGAGAGAGAGAGTGAAAGAGAGTGAGAGAGAGAATATAACTTCAGTGATTAGCTCATTCCTTAAAAAATCATGTATACAGCTTGACAAAAAATACACCCCACACACTCCATATATATATATATATATATATATATATATATATATATATATATATATATATATATATATATATATATACCATTGTGTGTTTATTAGAGGCAGCTGTGATTTGGGTTCCACACCAATCAATTTGAACACTGGGTTTGCCAATTATTTTAGTTAAAGTGTCACATAGTTTAACAGCAGAATACGCCTGGGTCGCCACACGCACGCATACACACTCATACATGCATACACACATCCATATATATATATATATATATATATATATATATATATATATATGGAAGTACGCACCTATCAACCGACTCCAAAAGCATTGTTTCTTCGCTGTTTGAACACTACGATGAATTCAATGCTGACACGAAAGATTTACATGTTAAGACAAGGGATCCAATGAAATAGAATGTAAAAGAGGAGAAAGATGATAAGGGCATTAAAATCGAGAAGGACGTGGTGTGGGGAGAAAATGACCAAAAATAAGAGTAACGGGTTAAAGAAAAACAAGATTTCTGTCACTGATAAAGAACAAAATGGAAAAATGTGAGTGGTGTTAAAATGAATAAGAATTAATAAAAAATAAGAAATCATGAAAAATAAAGTAGAAAGGAACGCGGGAAAGGGAACACATTGAAGAATGAATGAATGAATGAATGAATAAAAAGAATGAATTAAAGAAACAACGTATCGTACTATTTGAATAAGGAAATGTACCAATATTCGATAAAGGGGAAATAAAAAGAAATGAATGCTGCTAAGAAGAATACAACATAGCAAAAAATAGGTACAAATTAAGGAACGCCAATAAACTGATGAAATAAATAAAGAAACAAAAATACGTGGAAATGAAGATTGAAAATAAGAAATACGAAAGGAGGAACAAAAAGCGAAAAATTTTCAAAGTAAAATAATTAAAAAAGAAACTATGATTGATTGACGAATTTGTTTTTAGTACGGCTTATCAACCTTTTTGTTATATCAACCGCCCTTTGATTAATGTAGAAATCTAAATATATTTTAAACGTAACTGTATGCCTTCAACTACAGATAAAATGTATTGTTGATAATCGTTTTTATAAAAACTTATTGCTGGTATTTTTTACTATAAAAAAAGGATTTTTACACTTTCATAATGTTTTGTTTTAGTTTGGGCGTCCGAAATTTACCCATAGCTGGGACCCTAACAGATGCTACTGCACCGGGTCAGGGTGAACCTGGGAACAACATCAATTAAGGAGTGGTTCCACGCTCCTGAAAACCCCACATCTCTATATCAGAGGTTTTGCTGCCGGATGTAGTTTATCGTCAACCTCAGGACTAATGAACCTTTTGTCGGTTATGTAAAGCCGAAATATTATTCGGTTTATAGGGCGTTGCTTGCAATATCGGGCGTTCCAAAGCGTTCCCCCACCTCCGCCATTTAAGCACTGACCGGTTTCGACACTGCTTAATTTCAGAAGGAAAAGCACAGAAAGCCTAATAAAAGATAAGAAAATATTACGAAGAACATGCAAAACAGGAAAAGGCGATAAATTAAAAATAAAAGCAGACAAGAAATGTTTAACTGAATGCAGAAATGCAATGTATGAAAGAGAAAAATTATTTTTATTGATGTTCATATAATTTTAACTATAATGTCTGATGAAATAATAAGAGTATGTCTATTTTTAAGGAAAAAAGCGCATCATTTGAAATGATGAACAGCTTGAACATAGCCAGTACACTCAAAACCTCGGTCACAATGGCTTCTGCTTTCGTGCTAGCAAAACCATTGACAAACAATTCCGCTTACCCAAATTCACTCATAAGCATTCAGACAACGCGTAGAATAATTTTCAGACAATTTCAAAACATATCGGATATATATATATATATATATATATATATATATATATATATATATATATATATATATATATATATATATATATATATATATATATGATTGGGTTACTAAAATTTCGCGGTTGGACATATCAAAGTCGGAGAAATGGTATATATATATATATAATTTCTATGGGATAACCAACATACCTGGTATTGAACGCACCTGTAATTGTAGTACTGTATAAAATTGTCCAGTAGAGGGCAAATGCAAATCTATCAATTTATAAATATACTGTAATGAGTTTATAGATATAGGGAATAAAGTATAGACATTAGAATTAGTTTTACTGTCGACATTTGAAGAGTTTGATGGGAGTGTATATTATGGAAATATGGTGGCCAATTAAGTTAACCCTATATTATGGAAATTTGAATTTGTTGTAATGTCGACATTTTAGAACTTATTCATTCCTCTGGTTCAATAGTTGGCTTTATTGTATTTTATTATTCTAATCTTTTCTCCTAAACCTAAGTCACACCTATCTCTAAGACTATTAGGGATACGTGCAGAAACTATCATTTTCCAAACTATCTGTAGGCTCAAAACATTCTCATTCCTTTCCCAAAATGTTTTGAAAGAATTGTCTTGTGTTTTAGATTAGGGTAAAAAATTGAGTGCTTATGAGTATAAAATTTCTCTTTCCATTCCCCCACGGAAGTTCCAATGTAAACATTATAATTTTCCATATTTTCTTTGAGGGACAGCCTTGCTTGGGGTGATAAGCTTAAAAAAAAAAGAAAAAAAAGCGATCATGACTCTCTTCCAATTTCTTTTTGTTATTATTTGTAAACTGCCACGACTTCTTGAAAAAAAGTGGTGGGCTGATTTCCCATTGACATCTCCCCGATTTGAAATTTAGAGTGGTTGCCACTCAAGGCTAGCATAGGGAAGTATAATTAACTCATTGTTGGAGGTAGAAGATAAATTTGTGCGAAAGTAAACGCAATAGACTAAGCAGAAGCTTGAACTCGGCTCGCCGAGTTTACTTTAAACACTGATAACCGTTGCCCTACACGTCCAGCAAAAACAATCCGTCCATTGAATTAAATACACACGAAAGCGCGTGTGGGTACACTTACACAAACAACGGAATTAATACGCAAATACTTGTTTACGTGTCTGTGTGTCCCGTAACTCATTTGGGTCGTAGGGTCACCATGTGTACTGCAGCCATAGCAGCGGTGGTGTGTCTAGAGCAAGAAAGCCTGACGGAGCCTAACCTACTCCAGGCTTGTTTTTCTTCTCCTAGTCTGCCAGCCTGCCTTACTATTTAACCCATACATGAAGGCAGATGGATTCATGCCTTTTCCAAGGTGCATCTCCCATGGTGTATATTTCCGAATGATAAAAGTTATTGTGAAGTATCCAATTCCAATCCCAGGGCCAGCGCGTACTACCCACGAACGTCCCGACCGTTTATAGGTTACAAATTCAACTAGGCACAACTGACTATTAAAGGATGAAACATTTTCGCGATTTTGACTTCATTCTTTTTTTTTCTTTTGTCCAAATGTGTAAATTTGTTTTGCTCATGCTAAGACTCTAAAAACATTATATAAGATTCATTAATTTCTATCCATAATATTGACGGGGTGGTAGAACCTGTTAGGGTCTCAGCTACGGAAAGAAATATAAAGGGGAGACAGGCGGCCCCCTTAAGGTAAGGCTTCAAGAACAGCAGAAAGCTGTAACACGAGGGGAAGTGAAAAAATTAGGCGTGGCTGACCACATATGGAGAGAGAAGGGAGAACCCCCCTCTGTGGGATCAGGTTGAGATCATAGACAAGGAACACCATTGGAAAATTCGTAAACTTAAGGAATCAGCACATATGCTAGGCCACAAAAATCTCCGGAGCCGACCAAGCATAGAAATGAATACAATATGGGAACCAATAATAAGGAGTGCCAGAGAAAAGCGATAATAACAACAAAAATTGCAATATGAGCTCTGGTAAAAATATAACATGATAACAGCAAAAAAATTGCAATATAAGCACTGGTAAAAATGGTTGCTGAAAACATTAGGTTTCTAATACCCAGAAATTCATACAGAGATGTCCTCAAGGACACATGGCACAAAGAGTGTGAGTTCAATACCTGGTTAAGGCAGTGGAGAACTTGGAGAGGGGAATTAATCCACTTCCCTTCTCCACATCCTTTCCCCTTTCATTCCTATCGGCTCTCGCTCCAAATCTTCCGTAACCCCCTTGCCTTGATCGATCCACTATCTTTCTGCACATCCTCTCCTTTACCACTCCTATCTGCTCTTCCTCCAAACCTTCTGTAACCCCTTTCGCTAGATATATAAATATTTTTGTGGAACAGTTTTAATATTTTATATTACTAGGATCCACTTGGATTATATACCAACGGAATTGTTACCTCGACTATATATATATAACATAACGATATATATATATATATATATATATATATATATATATATATATATAACGATATAACGATATATATATATATATATATAACATAACGATATATATATATATATATATAACTTAACGATATATATATATATATATATAACATAACGATATATATAACATAACGATATATATATATATATATATATATATATATATATATATATATATATATATATATATATATATATAAAGAACAATATTGGGGGAAAATGTATGAAAGTGTTTTTTGAACCCACCATCGATATTAAAACAATAGAATCTTTGGATGCCAGCAAGAGCCCGAATAATGAATCTGAGGCGTAAAAATCCCACAATTATAAAATTGACAATATTTGGGAAAATTTTAAGAGATGACGGAAGATGTAACACACAATTCCGAACGTGCAATGGAATAGTGCCCTCTAAAACCAAAGCAATGTATAAAGAAATAGGAAAATCTTCTTAGAAACAAAGAAAATGATAGTGAACTACTATATAATATGAAATTTCTTATATTTGCATGCAAATGTCTTCACACATTAAGAGACTTGAGGCAAGAGAGATGTGAATCTATAAAAGGAGGCTAAGGTCGCCATAGACATGCCATGCAAACAATGCGGAAGTTGGAAGAAAAACAGAGAAAATAATGACCCTTTTGTTTAGGATTAGAAAACATGATAAGGGAAGAAGGCTTGGAAACTTTGACACACACACTGAACATATTGATTCCAAAAGGCCCAGGGAAGCAACGAATAAATGACATGATACGTTTGCGCGAATGGAAGTTCAAAAAATGGGTTGGAGGGATAGTAAAATATAAACATTGCTGAGAGCTACAAATATAGGATGTCGTGGAGAGCTATGATCACCCACATCCTGAAGGGATACGCTGCATGAAAGAAGAACAAATCTAAAGATTATAACTTTTCTGCTGGCATATTTGACCATCACTTTTCATTAACATGATCTTGACGTACGGTCGCAAATACGCAGACAGAAAGTAATTGATAAATAATTCAATACACATGCCTTATTAGTCACATTCAATAAAATAATTTTACTGTCTGTTCTAATATACGCCTTGGTTACCCATTTTAATCCGCACCTTTTCCATATACTGTTTTTCGAATGGAACATCGCCTGCAATTATTTAGTTTTTGAGGCAGAAATTAATGCATTCTTCCAGAGATGTAGTTTGCAATCTACTCAAAAAAAATCTTTTCCATTCTAGTAAAAGTCGATTGGCTAATAAATCCCTGGCAGCTGAGAAGTGCAAATGGAGCTGGAATATTCCTAGGCTCTCGTAACATATACGCATATGATAACCATTTTAACCTTGCGCCATGTTCGCTTCGAATGAGCGTGCACATAAATACAATGGTCGCACACCAAATTTGTGGCTTTCCACTTATAAATTGAAGGCTTTCCACTTATAAATTGAAGTTCATTTTTCAGAGTTCGTCAGCCCATCTGACATATTTATTTTAAAATGGTAGTTATAGTTTAATCTCTGACATCTATGTTTTTTTCCAGTTTACAAATTCTGTGGGAGATGAAACGATTTTGGTCCCATGCAAGAGAACGACACCCACTTTAAAGTCAGCTATATCTGATATTAATACATTGCTCTTCAAGTACGAATTGAGCTCACCTGGCTACTGGCGTATCTCGTATAGAAAACGTTAAAATTTCCCTTTACGTCGGCCGTGCGCCGACAGATTAGAGGCAGGACAAATTCTGATGCCAAATCAGTCGAGTTTCGATGCCGGCTTGAAGCAATCAAACGTCTATCCACACTGAAGAGCTGTGATACAGCGAAACAGTATGTCTGTTGATGACTATATATATATATATATATATATATATATATATATATATATATATATATATATGATCGGCTCTCCCGTCGAATTCGACGTATGAGGGTCAGAAAGATCAGTTCCTAGGAACTGAGAGCCCGACACATGAGATTTGATTATAGTGGTGAAGGCTTTGTGCAGGGCCATCCACACTTTTTGGAGGAACGAATACAGGGACCTGGTGCAGTGAATGCCACAAGGTCCCCAAACGACCCTCCGCAGGTTTTGAATTCAGAGTTGTCCTTCTCCTAGACCAGTTGACATCCAAGGCTATAGAACCCAGTCTGTCCTGCTATTTACCCATAGTTGGAGGGGGAAGAAGAGGATTCACACCTTTCCCAACGTAAGTGAATATAATGGATTCGACTGGAATTCGAACTCGGCTCTCCGATTCTTCAATCCAAGCCGTTATCCATTACTCCACCGTGCCTCCTGTGTGTGTGTATGTGTATGTGTGTGTGTGATCTGAGAGTTGCGTTCAAACATGGAACAGACTGTCGGCTTATAGAGTGTGCAACAATTCATGAAATTCCTGGTTCAATTCATGTAACTCAGCATTGTGCTATATTCACCTTGAAGACAGAAATATTTTTTAATACTGTTTCAGAAGACCTTCACACTAGGCATCAGCTTTCTGAAGGATCTGGATTAATTCCTGGCGAATTTGACGTCCAACCATTTAGTTTCTGACAGGAATGGAAAATATATGTTTTGTGTCCCCTGTTCTCATGGATGATCGATTCTCCCAATTTAAAATCGTTTTTTGTCGATATTCCTTTTGAGTTGTACGGATAAAAACCATTTCATTTACAAAGGATTATTTCGTACATTTCAAAGATGAAACTCATAAAGTTTAAGATGCCTCCCCAACCACAGATAATTGCACCCAAATTCATCTCTATCTTTCTCAAACTACACAAAAAATGAATTTACTCATAAAAGAATTATAAAAAAAATCGTTAATGTTCTCTACCAAAGAAGCTATATTTTTTCAAGTTCACTTAGTTTTCTTGATTTATCCGACTCTGAACTTACCATATATACGAGGAATTCATTAACCAAATGTTGAACTGCCTTCTATCGGCGTATTTTGACACTAATAAAAAGTATTGAAAATGAAATATTCTATACTTGCATAGACACATGCTAATCCATACAGTGTGAAGCGTCTAGCTAAGATGGAAAGCAAAAATCGTAGACCCAAATACAAAAAGGTGAACAAACTCGTAACTAAAGAATTACTGCAAACTTCCAAAATATTAAAATTAAAAATGATAACATTTATGAAGTGTACTTTCTTTTGTATTTTCTAATTTCAGTGCTAGTCACTTAACTCGAAAAACGAGAGCGTGATTTTTGTGCGCCCTCATCGCTACCGAATATGACACAAGATCGAGTTTTAAATAGCTTTAAACTACAATACGCAGAAGAATTCTGCCCTCTGACCCTACTAGCGACTAGCCTTTCCCCAAATCCCTTCTTCGCAACCACGAGTGGGAGGCATATGTATGTTGAGGAGTGTGGAACGTGACTCAACTCAGTCGCTGTCATACCCACTATAGGGGTATCGACCAAAACAGGGATTTTGGTTGCCTGCGTCCGGAACTACATAGGCTTTCTCCTTGGGCAGGAAGAAGAAGGTTGACTAGTCTCTCCATACTTCCAGCAAGTTGGTTTTCTGTCGCTCACAATGATTGGCATTTCCGGTCGTGAACACACAGACAATTGAGGACGGGGATGAAGGCATCAAGATTGGGCATGATGTTGAAACTCCATACCCCGTTCAAATTTTCGGAAGTTGCATCTTGGATTTACCCATATTGGATTAGGTCAACCGCTAGGTGTTCTTCTATATCAATGAGGAGGGACCTCGAATATTACGCCGATTCTACGCAAGTAACCTGTTCCATTCACAATCATTTGGGGCTTATCGATTTGCTGCAGAAACGTCAGTAATTTTATCCCTATGTCTTGAGGAGTGACAAACTTCACGCGAACGCTTATTCATGATGAAGACTGGTACCATTCTTTTCCAACCTTCTGCAATTCTTGGGAGTCTTCCAAAAGACCATCTTATTTTAGGAGTGAGGAGTAATTTTTGGTCCGCTCTGAAAGCTCCACAATGTCGATTTGGGAGTAAGGGAAGACTTTCAACAAGGGGCAATTCCCGAGTCTAAGCATTGTTTGGTTTCTCCATACTCGCTGGTCATTTATATTTCGGCCACTTTTTGCCTACATACTTTTAAATTTTCGTTAAAAAAGTTTCTTTTCTTTATCCAGAATTCTTTGAGTATCTTCAGGCTTAGACGACTGAGTATTTTTTTCGGGCGGCTCTGCTTTAGAAAAAGTCCCGAAAATTTTTGACCTATATTTGATTGCCATTTTGGGTTTTGGTTCTTTCTTGTCAGAAAAATGTCCATTCCCAAGCCAAACAAAAAAAACATTATTTTCATACTTATAAAACAAAAAAGGAAGAAAGGAAATGTAATAAAAAATGAACTTAAGGAACAAAAATTAAATAAATTTCGTCCATCATGAGGAATAATGAAATAAATTTAATAATAAAACAAAAATTAAAAATTTACCACGACAAATAGAAATGGAAAGCAAAACAGTAAAAAGCTGGTTTTAACAACAGAAGAGATTAATTGCTAAGACAGATATCCCACGTACAAAAAATAAAGTTAAGATTTAGCAAAATAATCTAATTTAACTGCATAATTATACAAGTAAAAATAAATAAGTTTTTAAATCAAAATGTTATGACACAAAAATAAAAAAAAGTGTGAAAAAATAAAAATAGGTGGTTTGAAAAAGAATAAATTCAAAGAGAAAAATGTAACAAGAAAAAATAAATATTCGCTGAAAAAGCGAAGAGGAAAACAAAAACATAAAATTAAAATAAACTAAATGGAAACAATAGAAGGCAGATGAAGAAACACGTTAACTTAATACAACTAATAACACCGACATCAGATCGGCTTATCTTCAAGCAGCGTACGCGTTTATTATCTGGTCTACTTACAAAGGAATGTAAAAACGCATACAACTGGTTCAATTTTAATTCCTCTTATTTTACAAAAAAAAACAACTCCCGTATATCATTTACCTCAGTCTACAAACCAATTCATTGTACTGTACGTAAAAAAAAAAATAATATGTTATTTCTGCTAATGTATTTTCTCCAATATTGCACTCGAATGAAGTTAATAATGACATCCATGCTTCGAAAGATGACCGAAAGTCTGTTTACTTATGTCCCGGCCCAAGAAAATATGAACATAATAATGCAATATATTTTTTAAAAGATTGTTGCTCGCTTTCTTAACTAATTCTCCTTAGAGTTGTGCTGTTCTGTGCTACACAATTACCTTTCTATAATCATTGTAACTTGTGTGCACAGACTGGCAGCGTATCCATGACAGAGCCAATCAACCGTACTTTATCAAATTTATATATGGCTCACGAAAAAAACAACATTTTTGACAATTTTGCCAATCCTCTATTATGCGTTCGACTCGCCCTTTAAACTCGGTTTTGTGCAATTTTATTTTTAAATGTGCGAAGAAACAAGATGAAATAAATACAATTCAAACAATTTTTAAGTAAAATCCTGTTCTACACGTTAGATATGATCTTAATTAAAGAATCCCTTTGTTGTTTAGGTAGAATCTTACAGAACGAATTTTACTACTATATATAAAAAAAAAACACGGGCCAAAATTAACGTTTTCTTAAAACATTAAGGTGTATCTCCACACAGATATTATTAAGAATTTGATCAAGCAAACTAAACGTATTCCTGTTTTACACACCATGTTTTAAAATGAATTAACACAGACATTTATATGTAATAACTTTCCTAGCCATGTCATTATTACCGTAAATATTCAAGTATTATGCTACTTTGAAGACCTAATTTTGAAGCTAATTTTAAGTGGGGTGCTTCATACACGAGATATAAAACTACCACATGTACAGCTGGCCCTGGCTACACCATTGACCAAACACTATATTCATTTACTGTGGTCAAAAAGTACAGCTATATTTAAAACAAACATGACTTTGATAAAACGGATGTTTTACTTAACTGTATCTAATAATAACGCATGTAATATTCACATATTAGTATCGTACTAAAAAATGCAAGCAGTAGATATGAGTCTTTTTTCATTGTTTACATTTATAAGATCATTAACAGTCTCTTGTTCCGTTGTTTACGAAAGGAGTATAGCGTTACTAACAATACTTTTATCATTCTCTTTTAATTTTTTAAATTATCTAACTAGAAGTTGGGATTAGGATATACAGGAAAAGTGGTTCGTCTATTGTAAATTGGCGTCCTCAAAAAGGAGCTCGCATGATACACGAGATTCATGATAAAATCATTTTTTATAAGTGAAAATGTTAGGGTCGCACGATTCGCGAGTTCCCACGGTACGATAAATAAACTTAAATTAAAACTTTCAAAAATAATACAAAACAAAAATTCTGATATAAAGAAAAATTAAAATATCATTATGCATTATGTTGAGACCAAATATAACTGGCGTCCTGGGTATGACGATAAACTACATCCGTGTCCTGGGTATGACGATAAACTACATCCTTGTCCTGTGTATGACGATAAACTACATCCGCGTCCTGGGTAAGACAATAAACTACGTTCAGCAGCAAGGCCTCTGATCAGGAGGTTTTGAGGAGAGTGGAATTACCTCTTAATTGCTGGTGTTCCCAGGTCCACCCTGACCTGGGGTGTTAGAACCTGTTAGGCTCCCAGCTATGGGTAAATAGTTAACTCCGAAACTGCGGTAAAAAACATTATAAAAGTGTAAAAATATGTTTTAATAACAGAAATACTTTGTAAAAAAAAAAAACTGTGACCAGCAATATATTTAAAAAAAAAAAAAACTATGACCAGCAATATATTTTTAAAAAAAATATTACCAGCAATATATTTTGAAAAAAAAAATTACCAGACGTACATGTTTTGAAATAATATTACTAGCTATACATTTTTGAGGAAGAAAATATTACCAGAAATAAATTTTTGACAAAACAAAATATTACCAGGAAAAACAAATTGTCGGCATTAAATAACCCATTGAGGTTGATATGACGTAAAACACAACAAACCAACCAACCAGATATAATCGAGCTGTAAAGTAAAGGGAGAATACATTAAAAATATAATTGATAGACACATAACAATTAAGAAGTATAATAAATACTTATGACATATCTTAGTAAAGAATTAATGCACCTAATCATCCCTATTAACAGTGGAGCTCAAAAATCAATCTTTAAAAATATTGCCTATCAAGTCCTGTAGCCGAAAAATATTGCATCTTTAACAATAATTGTTAAAATCTAAAACATTAAATTCTCAATATGATTATTAATATTGAATAGCATTCGTCGGTCCCGAAGACCATGGATCTGCGACAGAAAAGTTACGCCCTCTCCATAACGCAGGTCTGATTAGGGTTTTTTTTCTGAGAGAACGACAGTTGTCCATGCAGCACGTCTCCTCTCTCCACGCATTTTGGGATCTGTAGCCATGACTAGCTACCACATTAGGAGAAGGACAACTTTGAATTCAATTCCGGAGCTGACAGTCCGATGTCATGTTTACGTTTTCCTTACCAACGTACCTTAACATGATGGGCACGTAGGTGAGTGGTTAGAACGTTCGAATTTCACCATAGTCGATTTGTCAGGAAGCAGACCTCCTGGCGTTATCGGACTGGAGGAGTCGATCCAAGCGTACGAAAACTTTGGAAAGTGCCTGAAAACCATACAACGGGTTGACCCAAGCCTTTTGAGTGAAATTGGGTAGACGGATCCCTTGGAGTCCGTCGATAGCTGTGCTAGCACGAAGTCACAAGTCATTGTTGGCCATGTTCACCATAGTCTCTGAATACAGAATCCAGTGCAGTACGTAATCTGTTCAATGAAACAACGTTAAAGATTAAGACTCACGAGTCAGACACTCTACTGAATCTGACTATATCGCCAATACCACCAGCAGCTGTTCCGTAATTCTTCAGTCTTCGATATCAAAGGCAGGCAGTTAATATTCCGGAAAGAACATGGCCGCCTTTATACACGTCGAATTGAATATTTTGAGCCTTCTGATTGGTTAATTCTTCTATTGGTGAACTATAAAATGAATCAGTTCATTTTGTCTGGCTCACTAGTACACAAAGTTACATAAAAACTCCAACAGTCATCGTGACCGAGGGTTTGAGCATGATGGCTGTGTTCAGATTGTTGATCACGCTAGATAACACGCATTTTCCCAGAAACTGTAACTAAGGTCTTCTCAACATAGTTGCAGCATAAACCACAGGTCGGCTCTGTGGGTGTTCAATAAACACAAATGTGCCTGGGCAAGCGTCTGCAAATGTGATTGGCTAGTAGATAGGTATCCTCGAATACGAGTGGCCAGCTATACCTACCAACCTCAACTTGACTATAAGCAACCAAAAATAAACTAGCTCAAAAATCACCTAAACCCTTTAAAATTATCTTCTCCAATATCCGTGATATTCGTACCAACTTCTGCAGTGTGGAATCGTTCCATTTTGATAAGTCTCCTGATATACTAATTTTCTGCGGGACTAACCTTAACCGTTCATCCCTTCCTCTCATTTCTCGATTCCTGGCTAACCCTCTCCTTAGAAAAGATTCTAAAATCCACATCCATGGCTCGGGTTTTTAGGACTGCGATCGTCTGCCGCTAGATACAAAACATTCTTTGGAATCTCCAGACCATTCGTATATGTGTTTCCATCTAACTCTCCTCAATTCAATAAGCTATCCATTATCTACCGTCTCCCTCATCTCAAAACTTTTGTGTACTAGACAGCATTTCTGATATTATAGACAAATTCATCTCTCTACATCCGTTTGCAAACATATTCGTGTTCGGTGACTAACGCCCACCATACCATGTCGCTTAAACACTCTGTAAGTGACCTCGCTGGCATCCAAACCATTAACTTTTCAATCACTCAGTCCCTCACCCAAGTGGTTGAGTTTCTTATGCGTTTCCCAGTAACCTGGACGGTAACGCTTCCCTTCTCGATCTCTGTTTAACTCCATCACTGATTCTTGTCACACTAAGCAGCTTTACCCTCTTGGCATCTCTGATCAGGCGGGGTGTCTTCTTCCGCTCCCCACTCCTGGCTAGAACCTCCTACTAACAGAATATCTTTCTGTTATCAACGGGGAGACTGGGACTCATTCCTTGACTTTCTTCTCGACGTCCCTTCGAATGTGGTTTTAATCATCCCGTACAAAAACCATGCGTCCGAGGTCTCCTCCTGGGAAAAAAAACCCCGGCGTCGAGGCTTTCCTCTTAGCAAGAAAATACCGTTAAATCGTGCTCATCCCCTTGGTTCTCATCTGCTTGCTCTGCTGCTATAGCTCATGGGAATCTCTTCATCCGTCTGTACCGGGGCGATATGTCTTTTTGCAACACACGTCTCTCTACTCGTAATGAGTGCAAGCGTGTCTTCAATGAAGTAAAGTTACTGTTTGCTGATAAACTGAAACAACGCATTGCATCTCGCAAGTTTGGTTCTAAAGATTTGGGTGGCTCTACAAGAGTGTGCTGAACTACAGCAAATCCTCAGTCCCTCCTCTATTCAATCAATTTGAAGTCCTAATATCCTCAGCCGAGAAGGTTGAATAATGTGCTCGAAAATTCTCATCCAACTCAACACAAGACACATGTGGGGTCGGCACACATGATTTTTTCCCTAGCACTGAGGCTATACTGAGTGAGATGTGCATAAACCCATCGATGGTATCAGACATCATCTCAAAATTAGACTCTCATAAAGCAATCAGTAGTGAGGGGATACCAGCCGTAGTTCTAAAGAAATGTGCCCCTGAGCTGGCTACAGTTTTCTCCAAACTATACAACTATTGCCTCGCCGATTTCTGCTTTCCATTCTGTTAGAAGTCCTCCTCTGTTGTCTCTGTCTTTAAGAACTTTGGAGATCCTTCTGACTCATCTACCACCTCGTCAATCTCCTACCACTCTTCGGCAAAGTTTTCGAGGCTTTTATCAATGCCGGAGTAGTTAAGCGTCTCAACTCCCAGGATCTGCTGTCTGACAAAAAATATGGTTTCCGCTTACCCCGGTCTACTGCTGATGTTCTTACGGCCATAACTTAATATGTATATCAAGCTCTTGATAATAACGGCGAAGCTCGAGCTGTTGCTCTAGATATAGCGAAGGTGTTTGACAGGGTTTGGTATGCTGGCCTTCTACGTAAGCTTCAGGGATACAGTATTACAGGACGATTATTTGTTTTAATCCATTCTTGTAAAACTGTGAAATGAAGATTGTCCTTAACTGGTTATCTTCCAATTCCTTCCATACGAACGCTATTGTACTTCAAGGCTCTATCCTTGGTCCTACACGGTTTCTGATTTTCATCAATGATCTTCCTCGCGTCATCAGTTCTCAAGTAGGCATCTACGCAGACGGTACGACCATTTACTCTTGTCTAAATAGTAAATCCGACATTGCTGACAAAGTTAACCTGACCGTACGTCTCAAAAACCACCTCCGATCTGTGGTTGACTGGGACAGGAAATAGCTTGTGAATTTTAATGCATCCAAATCGAAACTGATGTCATTTACTCAGCACAGAGAAACTACGCTGCCTGCAATCAGTATGGTTGATGTTGAACTTCACGAGAGCGCTTCACTTCGCCTTCTTCGTCTCACGTTTTCCACTGACCTAAGGGGGAAAAATTCATTAAATCAATAGCTTCATCTACCGCAAGGAAATCTGTGCTGTGCCTGAGAGTTTACTCATCTGAGTCCATGCTTCAAATCTACCAATCGTCCATGCATGGAATACTGTTGCCATATATTATCTGGTGTCCTAGCTGTTCACCTCGAGGTTCTCGACAAAATCCAAAGATATGATCAGTCTTGACTTGGGGTCTCGACTTCAGTTACTTTCTCACCGATGCAATATGGCTTCCCTCTGTCTTTTCTATTAATATTTTCAGGGCATCTACTATGACGAGCTTTTTTCACTGGTGGCCCGACTGCTTGAATTTAAGTGTGCTATTCGGTTGGCATCTTGGTCCCACTCTTTTACTGTCGAAACAAATTTAACCGCCTCTTCTACACCAACAGATTTTTCTCTCGCACTTCCCGACAGTCGAACTTCCTTTCCTCTTACTTGCTTCCGTGATAACTATAATCTTCAAAAATTTAAATGTAATATCAATCGACATCTTCTGTTGCCTTGATCCCCGTTCTTCTTTTTATCCACCTCCGTTGTACTTTTTATCCTTTCTTCATCCTATCTTAAGTTTTTTCCCTTACTTACACTCTCTGTAGCACTTTGCGTAGTAGTGCTTGGGGTGAAATGCTTAAAAGAATAAAAGGTTTCGTTCCCTTGGAAAACATTGGATTATTAATATTAATTGTTATATATTAATACAATATACAGTAGTAATTGTAAAGAAATACTTGAAACCTTGAGGAACAAAATATTTTTCATGATAATGAAAATTATTTTCATAATTGAAAAAACGAACAATTTGTCTCTCATTCACTTATTAACAAGATGTTGTGTTTTCTCATGGACTTAGAAAAATGTGATATATATATATATATATATATATATATATATATATATATATATATATATATATATATCAATTATGTAGTGCGTGTTCAATTTATATAACGTTAACCATCCATACGAAAAACAAATAATGAAGCTAATTATATGGCAAGAATCATTCTCGCAAACAATATTTAATAATAAAATACAATCAACTTCGAATCCGTTAATGAATGGTATGATCCTTGTTTATAAATTCCGGTTTTATCAGGTCCTATTTTTTCTACTAGCCCGGCTTTCAATCGTTTCGAACGACCATCATCAAGTAGACATTTAAGTGAGTTTTTGTTAAATTCCAGGTAATAATGAGACATCGAAAGATAATGCAGACCGAAATAAGTTGATTGTATTTTATTATTAAATATTGTTTGCGAGAATGATTCTTGCCATATAATTAGCTTCATTATTTGTTTTTCGTATGGATGATTTACGTTATATATATATATATATATATATATATATATATATATATATATATATATATATATATATATATATATATACCGTACGTAACAGTAAAATTGTTAAATTTTTATATTAAGATTTCAATCTTTGTAGCTTAGAATTGATTAAAGATATGTTACTGTAATTCTCCGAGGTTTTTTGGACATTGAGGCATAAAAATGTATAGTTACTGTATAACGCTTAAAAGAGGAATCATGATGAAATCGATCATAATCGAAAATGACATGTTCATCATTATTTAATTATAGCTAAGGATCAGAAACTCATGAAGGATTGAAATAGAGTTCGAGTATATATATATCTAGTATTCCAGGATCATTTTCCAACTTATTAAAGATGATGTTCGCCCTCTCTAAATTTCAAACTTTTTGTCCTTTTGTATAAAAGTTATCTAAAAAATTTCACGTACGATTTCATTTTCACGTCTTTTTAGCTGCTCTTTGGACTGTCATCGCTGTTCTCTCTCAAGTGCCAAACGTCTTATGAATGGAGTTGGATATTTTTCTATCTCCAAGTTGAAATGATGATACTCTTCCTGTTGTGACATTCTGATCCAGTTTTCCTCCCTAATGTCCCCTCTTTTTAAAATTTGTTCACCGCTCTCTTGACAATACTTGAATGGACTTTGAAGATGGAAGCAATAATATGATATCGGTGCCATTACTTAATGCCTGAATGATTTTCCTCCCGCCATTGCTCAGATGAGAAGACAGTGGCTCTGACACTAAACGATTTTAACCTGTTCTCTTTCTAGCTGAATAACTCAAAGGGTTTTTCAGGGATTCTTACGACAAATGATATCAAGATGGCGAAACATATCTGAATACTCGTAAAAAAGAAACTCAATTAATTTCAGATAATAAACATTTTGTGGGATGGACAATTATGCTGTAACAAAATTTGTACAATTTTGCTGTTACTCCCGGTATATATAACGGCCATAAAATTGAGAGCGTGTCCGAGAATTATTCACAAATTAACCAACTAAACACGATGGACATCAGTGGAGTCGACATCCTTAAATGTGTTTAATAGTTTACCCAAAAGCACTGAAAAGGAACAATAAGATGAACAAATTCTACATACTTAATGTACAAAAATAAATCTCTTGTTCATACGCAGAAAAATCACAGTAAATTTTAACAGATGTATTGAAATATTGAAAAGAATAAAAGTGAGAGATTGTTACCCAAATACACCTTTATCTATCTACCTCTTCTTATCCGTTGTGCTGCATTCCATCTGGGTTATCGTGGCTCTCCACATCTCCCCATTCCTTTTAGCCCTTAGTGATATTTGTCTTTTTGCTATGTCTCCTGATCGCTGTTTTGCCAACCATTTACACAAGCACGTTAGGTATGTTATACGCTGTTTTCACTGTCCCTCTTTTCATCAGTCTGCCTTGTGAGTGTCAGATTTTCTGAGCCATTTGTTATGTGCCTTAGAAATTTTAATTGTCTCTTTCTGATGGTAAATAAAAGTGCATTCTCCTCTTCAATCTGTCAAACTATATTTCTCTTGCCTTAATTATCGTCTTCATCAGAGATGTAGATGTTCAGCTTTTATTGCCATATGGGAGAATGGATATTACATAACCGTTCTGTACTCTTTCCTTTGATTCCAATTACATTTTCCTGTTTCTTAATACATTTGGAAGGCATCTATTGCAATCCGAACGTATCTTCGGATATCGTTGTCACAAATTTCCGTCCCCTGTTAAAACACTTCCCATATATATATATATATATATATATATATATATATATATATATATATATATATATATATATATAATATTGACTTTACTAATATTTTGAAAGAAGATTCCATAATGTACCCAAAATGGAGGGGGTGTTGAAGACTTTGGGTACTCTAATGTACTAGTGATACAACCAAAATGAACTGACTCATTTATAGTGTACCAAGAGTTTAACCAATCAGAAGACGTGGAATATTCGATCCGATGTGTATAAAGCGGCCATTTTGTTTATTTCTTGACGGAATATCCACTGCCAACCTCTGATATGAAAGACCTGCAGAACTACGTTTTCCTACTTTCTCCGAATATCCACTGCCAACCTCTGATATTGGAAGACCTTAAGAATTCTTGAATAGCTGCTACTAGACATTGGTGCTGTTATATATATATATATATATATATATATATATATATATATATATATATATATATATATATATATATTACTTGCTTCATTATGGTATCGCTAATTTGTAATTTGCATTTCGGGCTATTTTAGTGACTGCCATATATTCTATCTTCTTAGAACTGATGTTGAACAGTTTCATCTTGCTTTCCTTTACGACTTTCTATAGGAGTTCCTGTACTTTTCTTTGTGTGTCTGTTAGCAACACTGTGTCATCTGCGTATTTAAGTTTGATTGTGGCCGCTAATAATGAATTTTGGTAGGACGTCTAATTCTCTCAAGATTACTTGATAACCAAGACTTGTGACTTTGTGCCAGCACAACCACTGACAGCTCCCAACGGTACCGTCAATTTAACTTAGGTCAACCCGTGGTATGGTATTCAGGCCGCACGCTGGGATCGCCTCCTCGAGACTGATAACATCCAGAACCAGCTTCCTGACTAATCGATCATGGTGAGATTCGAACCCGGGTCTCATGGTCAGAAAGCAAACCACTCGGCTGCATTCTTTACTTAATTAATCATTTGTTATTGAATTCATTTTCAATATGCAAGTAGGTAATTTTCCGCCAGTATAACTTCTTAATTTCTCTATATTTCTGAGATGATGTATTATGTACATTATTTACATTATTCAGACTATTGTCCTCATCTTTGTCACCATATTTATTACAACGTTTCGGCCGTTGTACATTCCGGACTTCTTCAGGTGGTTGGAATGTCGAACTGAACCCTTTATTTCGCTCACTGGGGTAGACTGTTCTAGTTCCACGTGCCATGTTTAATGGATGTCAGTTATCAGTTATCTCCTGTTAATTTTTCCCTCTGAAAGTTATCCACTGCCTTAACCGGGTATTGTCACTGGGCCCTGTCACTGGATCTAACCAACGCCTTTATTCACTGTGGTATGTGTCCTTGAGGACATCTGTGTATGAATTTCTGGATATTATAAACCTAATGTCTTCAGCAACCATTTTTACCAGTGCTCATATTGAAACTTTGTTGTTATTATCGCTTTTCTCTGGCAATCCTTATTACTGGTTCTCATATTGTATTCATTTCTATGCTTGTTCGGCTCAGGTGATTTTTGTGACCAAGCATATGTTCTGATTCCTTAAGTTTACAAATTTCCCAATGGTGTTCCTTGTCTATGATATCAACCTCATCCCACAGAGGGCGTTGATCTTCCTTCTCTCTCCATATATTAACAGGAGATAACTGATAATTGGCATCCATTAAACAGGACACTAGTTCGAATAAAGTAAATAATAAACTTCTGTATTGTTGTAATATCCTTGCCAAATAAATCAAACCTACCTAGAAGTTCAAACAATTTTTTAATTATGTACTTTATTAAATGCTTTTACATAATCTATAAAATATAGGCATACATCCTTTTCCTTTTCTATTGCACTTTCTGATATAGATCTGAACATAAATATCGCATCTATTGTTCCAGTATCTTTAACAAAACGACACAGTCCTTTTTCCTATTTCCGGCCTAATTCTGCAGTGCGCTCTGTTTATCAGAATTTAGATGATAAATTTTATGTAGTTCATTAGGTTGACTGACCGATGAAGTTCGTTTTTTTAACCTGGATTGTTAGGCAGCTATAGCTTTAGTTAGGGCTTCCCGTGTATCACCACTGTCGTAAATCCCATTTGTGTTTGTAATTTTGTCAATACCAAAATCATCTAAAAATGCCAGTTCTTCTAATACAGTTCCGTCTGGCTCCGTTGTTTTGCCCCTCTTCAAGTTGGCCAGTGCTGGCTTTCACTTCAGGCTTTAACGTTTCTAGTGCTTCGATATTTCTCTGTATTGGAAGTTGTCCTCAAATTTTCCTCCTCGGATTTTTATCTCTCCTGTGAATGAGCATGTCTTTTGTCCCCTTAATTTTCTTAATCTTCTATCTGCTTTATCTGTAATATTCAATCATTCTTTTTCTGCGGACCTTTCGTTGAGCCATTCCTCTTTTGCCTGTGGTTGTTCCTAATTTCTTTGTTCAATGTTCTGTGCCATATTTTGGAATTGTTTGTTGTCTTTTTTCCATCATGTCAAGAATTTCATCTCTTTTTTTTCATTGCTTTTTTCTTGTCTAGTTTTCTTTCGTATGATCTGAAATGTTTCTTTTAATGTGGCCAACTTCTAATTTACATTTAGTTAATAGTATCTGCTTTTAACACTGTCCGTATATTACTTCGTCAAAATAGGATCATTCAGGAATCAGACGTATTGCAGTTTGAGTGCTACCTTGGCCTTCATCAATTTCTGTAGTTTTATTTTAAGATTACATGTAACTGGAAGATGGTCTCCCCCGCAGTCACTACTTTGCTACGTTTTACAGTGTAAAACTGCATTTATTAATCTCTTATTGATCGTCATGTCGTCGATTGGGTTCTTTGTTTCTACTCCATTTCAATATTCACCTGGGGAATTCTTGAAAATAGATATTGGCTAATAACTGATCACGAATTCTTAGTCTGAAATTGCCAATTATTTCACGATCCCTCTCCTTCGCTACTGTGACATTCAGGTCTCCTATGACAATTGTAATGTCGGGAGATTTGCATTGAGCCTTACCGTCGTCTACCGTACAGTATAACTTTTCAATTTGTTTTTCCGTTCTTTGTGCTGTCGGTACATATACAAATTCTCCTTATATGTCGTGTCCCCTCAGGATTTATTATTATTATGGCTCTCCACGAGTTCCTGTCCTTTGTAGCTCTTTAAAAAAATTCTCGTTATTCTCCTAACCCTGTTACGCCATCCATTTACTTAAATTCATCAAGTATGTTATGCGCTGTTTTCCTCTGACCCTCTTGCCTTCAATCAAGATATTGTTGGAGTTTTTGGGTACTCTAATATACTAGTGAGACAACCAAAATGAGCTGACTCATTTTATAGTTTACCAAGAGAAGGTTAACCAATCAGAAGACGTGGAATATTCGATTCGATGTGTATAAAGGCGGCCATTTTGTTTATTTCTTGACGGAATATCCACTGCCAACCTCTGATATGAAAGACCTTAAGAATTCCTGAATAGCTGCTACTAGACATTGGTGCTGTTACATTGAACAAATTACTTCCTACGTCGGATTTCTACATTCAAACTACATTAACATGTTTTACAGATATCCTGTAGCAAATTTTTCAAGCCCTCCGTACTTATTATGTGACTCAGAAATTGCGACTTTCAACGTTTCTCACATGTTTGGTCCATGGTATCCTCAGCATCCTTCTGTAGAGCCAAATTTCTGTTGCTTCGTGTTTATTCTTCATCTTTGAGAATATTTTCCAGCATTCGGTTCTATATAGGATGACAGATATCAAGTAACAGTTTAGTACTCTTTGTTTTCAACGATTTTTTTTGTCTCTTCTTACTCTGTTTAGCTTTGTGGATACGTCTTCGGATTTTAGTGTTAAATTTTCCGTCCTCTGGTAGAACACTTCCCAGATACGTACATTTTTGTAGTTTTTGTTTTTGGTATCTCCGATTTGTAATTTGCCTTTTGGGTTCATACTTTTACTAACAACCTTGCATTCTGTCTTCCCACAATTTATGTTAAGTACTTACCCCTCGTTTTCCTTCACCTTCTGTTGATGATTTACCTTCTGTAGAAGCTTTTGTGGTTTATTTTTGTGTCTGCTACCAACACTACATATGTTATGTGGTTGGCCGCCAACAATAAATCCCGATAGGACATCTAATTCTCTCAGAATTGTTTGGTTGTATAGGTTGAATAATTCCGATGAGAAGACACGTCTTTGTCTTACACATCTTTCTATTTTTGAATATCTGCTGAGTGCATTTTTCTATCCGTATGAAGGCCTATCCTTCCCAAATAGGCCAAGGTTACTGAGCAATTATAGCACATCTTTTTTTGCGTAATTTATCAAATGCTTTTGCATAATTTATAAAAACACAGGTACGCATCCTTCTGCATTTTATTGCTCTTTCTGATAATATCCTGAGCATAAATATCGCGTTTCTTTTTTCCTGTGTCTTTGACGACACCGCGCTGTTTTTGCCTTAACTCCTGTCTAATTATACAGCGCGCCCTACTCATCAGAATTATGTATAGCTCATTAGACTGATTCTCTGATGGAGTTCACATTCGTTTCGTTTCATAGGTAGTGTATGAAAACAGATCAACTTAGTCTTCCGGTTTATCGCCACTGTTGTAGATTTCTTTTATTATTTCTGTGATCTTTTCCATGACGAACTCATCTAAGGCTGCTGGCGTCTCTATTACAATTCCGCCCGGTCCTTCTGCTTTCTATTGTTCAATTTGGCCAGTGCATCATCCACTTTTGCTTTTAGAATTTCCGGCCCGTCAGATGTTCCTCTGTATTGCCGCTTGTTCTCTTTTGCCGTGGAAGAATTCCCCGGTCTATTCGTTCCATCTCTGAAGTATTTTCTTTCTCTAATATCATCATTCCGTCTTTAGGATTTATGCATCCTTTTCATAAACTTGTCCTGATAGCTATCTAATTTTTTATACAGATCTGCTTTCACTGTGATATCCATTCGTTTTATTTCTGTACATTTTTCGTTGAGCCATTCCTTTTTAGCCTTTCT
The DNA here is from genome assembly GCA_964036315.1 of Acanthosepion esculentum. Lineage (NCBI taxonomy): Eukaryota > Metazoa > Mollusca > Cephalopoda > Sepiida > Sepiidae > Acanthosepion > Acanthosepion esculentum. Next base: position 127,238,229 of record OZ038480.1, read on the forward strand.
TCATTTGTTCCTTAAAGATGATGCCTTTCAATTTAACTAAAATAATTCTATCAGATATTTAATTGCATCCCCCCCCCCCAAATCTTCATGTCTTGGACTAATATGAATCCTACACATCCTCTCATTTTTCAGTCCTCCTGTATATACGACCGTGTATTTGTCAAGGAAAAATCCCCTTTATTTACTTGCATCGTTTCACATCGGCCTAAAATATTAACATTAAACCAATCCATTTCCTGCTTTATAGCCAATATCTGGCTGCATTGGTTTAAACTCCAAACGTTTCATGTCTATTTCTGTTCGATAGATGACGGCCTTAGGTCACCTGTCGCTTATGTTTTCTCTTAACGGGTGAATGACGTCAATTCTAAAGAGTTTGACGTCATTGATACTTGTAGATTGACCAGTGATATCATTGACCTAATAACACGAGTCATGTTCTAAAATAAACATCTTATATTCAGACTTTCATATGGATGCCATACATGGAGCTAGACGACTCAGAATTATCGAAACTGTCAGCTGTATACAACTGCATTCTCAGATGAATGAATAAAAATAACTTCGAGACGATGAAGTCCGTAGGTCTTAGTGAGGACCATCCTTTTTCAGACACTGTGGACTATCCCTACAGATCCACATACAAAGGACAGCACAAATAACAGACACTACACCACTTTCAACAGCAACATATATCATATATAACTCTAAAAATAGATAGCATATATAACTCTAGGAGAAAATGATATATTGGAGATTTTGACGTGTTGTACTACTTCGAAGAAAAGGTTAGGAAGTACTTGAAAGTGCTATAACAGATAGCGAACTTTAGAAAGCTATTTTCCCGGAAAGTTGTTTAAAAAGTCTGATTTTATAAATTTCAACCGAAGTCACATACCCTGTTCTATCAAGGAATGACGAATATTACCATTACCATTTATGCGTGTCTGAGTACGTGTGTATTTTATTATATGTGTATGTATTTAAGACATTTTTATGCTTATATATTCTTTTTTAGAGATACAAATATTTAAGTAAATACCCTGTTGATAATAAACAGTATTAAGAACATTTACCGGCCTGAATGTCCGAGAAATTGTCATAGAAAATATGCGTTCTCCAACAGGAATCGAAACTGTAATCCTATACAGAACAGTCATATAGCGTGACGTGCTTTTAGCGATTTCGCCACAGAGTAGCGTTTTGGTTAGCAAGGTCGATTTTACTGTTTTTAAACTATAATTTTCCATGATTTTCTCACGGAAATTCATATCTGCTCGATGCGTATCCAAATGTAAACAAATGACGTCACACATTATGAAATGGACAAAGAACGACAATAATATTTAAGACATTTTTATGTTTATTCATTCTTTTTATAGATATATTATCCATTCCATAATGTGTGACGTCATTTGTTAACATTAGTATACACATCAAGCAGATATGAATATACGTGAGAAAATGATGGAGAATTGTGGTTTAAAAACAGTAACATCGACCTTGCTAACCGAAACGCTCTTCTGTGGCGAAATCTGTAAAGGCACGTCAGGCTATATGACGGTTCCGTATAGGATACAGGTTCGATTCCTGTCGGAGAACGCATATTTTCTATGACAATTTCTCGGACATTCAGGTCGGTAAATGTTGTTAATACTGTTTATTATAAACAGAGCATTTACTTAAATATTTGTATCTATAAAAAAGAATGTATAAATATAAAAATGTCTTTAAAAATTATTGTCGGACTTTCTCCATTTCATAATATGCATGTATGTATGTATGTATATGTTTGTACGAATTTAATTGATATATATAACCTTCGAATATTATGCTCGGCATTATAAAACTCATATCCGAATGCAATGTATAGTATGTAATTGAATACTGCACTTACATTTTTTGATGATTGAACGATTAACATGACTGAAAAGAAATAAAAAATTGTTTCAAGTGTGTGCACGTATATATCTCAGTGAGGAGAAACAAAGATGGTTATTTACGACTTTAAACCGAGCGCGTGGCAATGTTACTTCCCAGATCGAAACCCTTATTACTTTTGCTTCCATTTTTAGGAAAAAATGTAGAATGCTGGTGAGCCGAAAATTATCCGTGATTGAACTAGAAATTGCCAAAATAAGTTGCAGGGTGTAATAAAAAAAAAATGAGAAAACTTGTAGCCGACGGATGGCACGCAAGATGATATCCGATCAGTATTGGCTAGTTCACCGTGTAGAGGGCGTATGCTGTTGAAAGACCCGAACCTCCTATTGAACCTCGGTAAAAACGTCACTGATGATATGTGACAAAGCATCAAACATATATTTCCCGAAAAACAGTACAAAAATATTCTTCAGCGGTTGGCTGAGTTTAGAAGATGAGACTTTTAAATCCATGATCGACTGAAAAACTAATCAATTTTGCAAGGAATAAATTACGCGTATCTTTGCAGAACATAATTATTTGATATTAATTTGGTACAAAACCAAAATAACAAGGATTAAACCTTATTGCAACGATGTGCCAATCTAATTAGCTAACAAACAGTCTATCAATGACACACACAAACCTATCCATGATATAATAGTCATATAGATCGTATTTGAGATTGCCAAGAAATGTTTCCTGTATATATTAAGAAAATCCCTTTAGCATATAATCACCGAGTACCATTATTAAATCAACGTATTTTCGTCAGTTTTTATGAGGTTAAGTCAATTTTCAGTAAAATTCCGCTTCCCATTAAATAAGAAATTTGCCGGTTTATATTCACTGAATTCTTGGAACTCTTAAAGCAGAAAGGTTAAATGAAAAGAAACAACTGTGAGTTTGAAGGTGACATTATTTACTAGCACGTCACGTTTGACCCGTTTCTTGCGTTGTGTTTGCAATAGGACAAAACCTGTCATGCGGTAAATTTGGCGGTTCAAAACTTACTTCTTATTCCAATGCATCATTCTAATAATATATTTGCTCACTATAGATTGTGACAGATAACACCTCTTCAGTTCTTTCAAAAGGATGAGGTCTGTTTTTAATCCCTGGTCACAAAGGTGTTCCAAATGACAAGTGCCGTAAGAACTGAACAGTTTTCATCTTTGTTCCCATATAAGCGTATACGACTACCACTTAAATCCCTGTCATATGTCGTGTATTCCATGAGCAGACGTGAGGATAAATACTGCCTCATTAATCAATTAGACCTTCTAACAAATCATAATGAATATTTTCTTTAAAATGCCATAAAATGCAATAGTAAAACATTCCCAAATTCTATTCCCTCTAGGTAGAATTATTCAATGTTATGAATCAAGCTACGATATATGTGCTGGATTTAGCCATGACTTACTCTGTCTTGGATTGAACTTCCAATTAATATGACACCAATTTCACTAACCAACGCTTTAATTCATAAGTTTGTTGGGGTTGATAAGCCGTAAAAAAATACAGTCAATCAAGTTTATTGATTGCGGAAACGTTGTGAGCAATAAATGAGTAGTAGTAGTAAATAAAGACTAGACGAGATATGACGAGACATGTTTAGCAGAACGAGAAAAATCTACCCGCAACCCAGTAGATTAAATAAAATGCACGGTTTGAAATTATCTCAAGTTTATACAGATCAACTCACCGGTGGGCACAATGATTGAAACATTGTTAATAGCAAGAAAGATGAGTACAATAAACTGCATGTAAACAATGATCATTCCTCATTCCAGAAATTCAGACAGAAAATGACAAAGGGGAAAGCAAATATCGATACGGAAAAAAGAATATTATAATGCATATAGTTTTTTATATAATTTTATTAATGTTCCATAATTTCTTCTATTGGAAAAAAAAAAGTGAATGTGACCTACACCAATGCTATAATTACGTACATTGGCGACAATTTATCAATCGCACAATCAAAAAACAAACAACGCGCATGCGTGAATTTAATAATATATTTTATATTATTAATTTCGTGCATGCGCGTTGTTTCTTTTTAATTTTGTCGACTGCACAGTATAGTAGGGTCAGTTGGGCACCGTCTGTGAGAAAAAGAGTGCCTTGACGCAATTCATTCCGCCAGAAATTTGGAGACGGCGTGCTGTGCTGTTTGGCAGTGGAACTGAAAGCTCTTATCTGAGCATTTCAGAGTATTTGAGTTTCAATCTGACAACAGTGCAGAGGATTCGGAAAGTGTTGGATGATATATCCAGTCATCATCATGGTGCTTGGAGTGATCACAATGATGGCGACGTTATACCCCCATTTATCTTCCCACGGGGTCACAGACTCAACGCTGAGGCCTAAATCTGATGCCTTGAGGAGTTAGTGCTGCCTTTGGTCAAGAGCGTAGCTGCTGTAAGACCCTACATCTGGTAACAGGTCTCTTCACCCATGCGCACGAAGCGTGTGTGCCCAGTCACGCGACCTCATCACCCCTTATATCTGGCCACCTAACTCCCCAGAGTGCAACACCCTTGATTATTATGTGTGGGGCACAGGTTGAGTGAGAGACCAATAAAACACATAAAGACCAAAGATAACCTGATGGTAAAGATTAACACAGCATTCACCAACTTAAAAAAAAGTGAACACCTAGAAGACATACAGAAGATTCCGAAAGCAGAGTCTGAATGCCGTTGTTGAAGCCAATAGCGATTTTATTGAATAGATCAGCTCTTTAGTAGATATTTCAAGAAACTTTTTGTGTAATTTTGGTAAATATATCCGTTAAAATGAGCTATCAGTGTTATTTTCATTTATGCGTAATTTAGACGACAATTTATCCATCGCACTCTTTTTCAGAACTGTTTGGGTGTCAGTCTGAGGACAGTGCAGAGGATTCGGAAAGAGTTGCACGCGTCTAATGGTGATTATCAAGGTGTTTGGGGGGATCACTAGCGATGGCAACGTTATGGCTCCATTCATCTTGCCACGGGAGACTCAACACAGAGGCCAAAATCAAGTACCTCGAGGAAGTAGTGTTGTCCTGCGTCAATCGGGCAGTTGCTAGAAGATCCTCTGTCTAGCAACAGGACTCTACACCGTGCCACACAAGCAGAAGAACCAAGACAATTTTTGCGAGTACATCATTCCTTACATCTGACCAACTAACTCTCCAGGCTGCAAACCTATTCATCATTATGTGTAGGGCGTAGTTGAGCAAGAGACCAACAAAAGTCCTTGTAACCGCAAAGATGAACTGAAGGCAAAGATTATGGCAGTATTCACCAATTTAAACAAAGAGACCGTTCAGAAGAGTTTCAGGAGACACTGAAGTCATCTGGAGGCCGTGGTTGAAGCCATTGGCGATTTTATTGCATGAATTTGCTCTTTAATATTTCAAGATATTTTTGTGTAATTTTGGTAAATATATCTGTTAAAATTAGATGTCCGTTCTCTTTTCATGTTTGCATAAATTAAACGACAATTCATCCATCGCACTCTTTACTAGTATCTATCTGCAGTTAGACTGAAGCATATTGACTGACTTGAATGCTAGCAATTTTGCGTGAAGGGAATGTCGATTCGGCATATTTCTGCTAGTGGAAACAAAAGGACAAATAGGCAAGGAATCATTTAGGTGGCATGAACATTTTGAAGGAGATTCATGAGGGTGGTAGGAAGAAAAAAATGATCACCAACGACTGTTACAACCTCGGACTACTTGAAAATGTGATCCGGCGGGTGATTTCGTCAAGTGGGGTGCGCGTCGTCCAACAACCGCTGCGCCATGACACATTAATAGCGTCACATCACCTGCTGATTCTTAACATTGTCACTTATCGCAGTATTAATCGGTGACTGGCTACTTGCAATAGGGAGAGACAATAGGAATGTGTTCTTCAAATTTATTATAGATACATACTTTATATATATATATATATATATATATATATATATATATATAGAGAGAGAGAGAGAGAGAGAGAGAGAGAGATAGATAGGAAGTGAAAGGTGTGGGGAGAGTGTGTAGAAAAGGAAATGTGACGTTAAGGGGAAACAAAGCAGGGGTGGTACCGAAAAAAAGGCATTAATCGGGTTTAATGGATAATTAAAAATGTGTGATAGACTAACACAGTGACACACAGACACGTTCTCCCTCTCTCTCTCTTTCTCTCTCTCTCTCTCACACACACACACACACACACACACATATATATACAAAAAAACACACACACGCAGACACACGAGAGATGCTGAAAACATGTTGTCCCGACCCATTTCCATGAATTGGTATTCTGATATGAAATTATATATATATACACGGAATCACCGGTGATGAGCTTGCGACAGTGTATTAAGTTCTTTAGGTATATATATATATATATATATATATATATATATATATATATATATATATATATATATATATATATATAGAGAGAGAGAGAGAGAGAGAGAGAGAGAGAGAGAGAGAGTGAGAGAGAGATAGATAGATAGATAGATAGATAGATAGAGAGAGAGAGAGAGATAGGTAGATAAGACGATCACGAGTACTTCATTTTGCAGTGTCGACTGTCGTAATTATCAGCAAATATTATGATCTGCTTGATAAAAGCTAAACTGACTGGTCTAGTTAAGAGTTTTCCCAAACAGCACAACTGGTTTGACTGGGGTGGGGGGAATTAGGATAATTATTACGAATACCTACATGAAACGTTCTGAGGTGGGAAAAGTCACTAATCTCATTCTATTTAGGGAATGGTAAAGTGAACCGACTACGTTTCCAGCATCTTTAACAATATATATATATGTTGAACTTGAGATCTGAAGTAACCTTGAGTTCCAATCGACTTTCATGGCAAGGAGCCTCCTTGAGAGAATACGCATCTAATATGATAGGCGAGAGTTCAAGGTTGCTTGGTGATGGTGGAACGTTGCTAGTTTCGTTTTGGACGTATTGAATTTTAAAAGTCAGTCTTTCCTCAATCGGACCACCCGGAGGACGAGGTCAGAAGGGAGATGAACTGATGGGTTCTGGTCATCCAGATTTTATAGAGATGCACCAATAAACTACTGTGTCACCCGCATAGATACTAAGAATCGGAGTATGCTTTTCGGTAGAACATTCTCCGGTAGAAGAAAGGTTTACAGAAGCTAAACAAATTTGGATATTGATCCGTGTTGCGCTTTGTTCGCTTTGTTCATATAAGCCATTTTGGGGTCAATGTTGTTTTGGCTCTAAGTTTTTTTGGGACCTGGCATCTTGCTGAATATGAAGAATTTTATCATTACAGTTTTCAATGACTTGCAGTTTTGTCGAGTTCGTACTTCTCCTATGGAATGAAACACTGAAAATTTTAGAAACTAAAATCAGCAATGATAAAAATAGTGACAAAATTAAAAGTAAAAACTTAAGTTTACAGACTTTATATGATCGAATACGTCACTTTTATTCGAAGACTTGTTGCTTTATATTTTGCAACAAAAAATATTTAGATATTGTAGGTTTTTTTTAACTTGTCTCCTGAAGACATTGAACTACAGCTGATTCATCCAGATCAGTGTTTCTCAACCGATTTGGGGCCATAAAATACTTTGGTATTTCTAAAATTCTGTTGCTCCCAACCCCCATTGTAATATTTGATTCTTGCATATTCAAAACTTTACTGCAATTTACGTGAAGGAAGCTTAAAAGGCCATTAATTTGGTCTTTAAACAGTCTCGAAAGACTATGACGTCTATGAAAGAGAAAAATTAGAAAAAAACAAAAATATAGCTTAAAAACATATAATAGAGAACTATGAAATACTTGAATGAAAGCTTATTCTGTGATATACTTTGGTCATTTTAACCAATAAATAATAAAATTAAATTTGAGCAAAAATTAAATTTGAGTTCACGTTGTTATAGTAAGTCGAAAGGTGGACATCCTACGCATGCCCTACCAAAATATTACCTTGACCCACCGGTGGGACATGCGTCCCAGGGTGGAAATCATTGACATAGATACTAAGAATCGGAGTTACGTGCGCTGATAGAAAGTTGGTAGAAACTCCAACTGATACCAAATCGGTCGGGTTTCGATCCCGGCTTAACGTAACCGAATGTCTCGCCGCACAGTGCCGAGCTGTGTTGAATAAAACGCGTAGGCATTGTTTAGATCTACGAATGCTTTTGGACACGTCGACGTGGTGCAATGGTTAACAAGCTTATCTCGCTAGAACAATTACGACGGAGTAGTGAGTTTCTCATTGGGTGCCCCATACTTTCGGCCTTGTGCCACAACTAAGCCGGGCTTAGAAAATCACTATATATGTATAGTAATGGTTAGCAAGCTTGTCTTGCTAGATCAATTACGACTGAGTAGTAAGTTCGATCCTCACTGGGTACCCCATAATTTCGGCCTTGTGCCTCATCTATGCTGTGTTTAGAAAATCATAACTAAGAATCGGAGTATCGTCTTTGGTAGGACATTCTCTGGCATAAACTAAAGAAAGGTTTACAGAACTTAAAGAAAAGATGTATATGGATTAGTGTTGCGCACCGACCGGTACAATCTTAATCTCTCCAATTAAATCTCAATTGTTATACATCCCTAATATTCTCATAATCTTCACTTCCAACTTCCTCTTCTTGTGTTCATATCACCGACCTCATTCACTATTACATTAACTTGAGTGGCTCTCAAGCCTTGTATTTAGAAGGCCTTAAGAATAAAAATAAATATCTCACTAGATGCATCTTAGTAAATGCCTTATCCGAAACAGGAGTAGGTTTACCGGGAATACCGTCTAAAAATTGCCTACCCCACCTCAGCACTGCCCCTTTTTGGGGTCCCCTGGCAATAGACCCAGACCCCTCCACAAGGAGAGGTACTGCCAGGTAGAGAAAGCCCTAAAATGGAATTACTTTACATACAATAATTTACTGAGTGTCGCTTACATGTGGCACAAAGCCGAAATTGTGGAGCTAAGAGAGAGGATCGAACTCACTGATCATTCGAAATTGATCTCCCGAGACAAACTTGTTAACGTTGAAGTGCCCCGGCTAATCCGAAGCAGGTTATCTCGATAGCAATGTTTTGTTTTTATAAGCATTGTTCTTTGTTGAAGTGTGCTTAGTTTGTTCAAGTTGTGCATATTATAAAAGAAAAATATATCAACTGTTTTCTCTAAACATATAACTGTTTACAGAATCATTGCCAAAATTGAAATGCTTTTACTGATTATTTACTGGTTACGACAGCGGACTAACCTTCTAGAATTCTGAGGATTCGTATTAAATGTGTAGCTAATTACTTTTCTAACACTTAGTAGGAAAAGAATAAATTTGAGACGAAAGCCATAATAAAACTACACATCTCGAAAACGGTCACTCTGATATTTATACTCAAGTGGCTTTAAAATTTATAACCATGAACAGAAAAAGTGCTTAAACATAGCAAGGGCTGTGTCAGTAGATCTTGAAAAGTTTCACTTACCTTATCTTTCGGATAAGTTATTGAAGAGTACTCGTTCTAGAGTTCAATGTGAGTCATATGTAAGAGGTTTACACGGGGCTTTACACATTATGAAGCTTAAGTTAGGTTGGAGATGTAGTTCTCAATGTGGGTGGTAGGACTTCAGCTAGAAATTGAAAATAAATAAAGATAAGAAAAATGTAAGACGGTAAGCAAATTTAACGTAACAAACAGATTGAAGTTTGAAAAGAAAAAGACGGAAGAGCACATCTCAAGAAGATTCAAATATTTTAACCACGGTGGAGTAATGGATAGAGACTTGGATTAAGGAATCGGAGAGCCGAAATCGAATTCCAGTTGAATCCATTACATTCACTTACGTGATAATACCCTTGAGAAAGATGTTAATCTCCTTCTTCTCCCTCCAGCTATGGGTAAATAGCAGGACAGACTGGGTTCTATAGCCTTGGATATCAACTGGTCTAAGAGAAGGATACTCTGAATTCAAAACCTGAGAAAGGTGTGGTTACCCTGTGGCACGTAGTGCACCGAGTCTCTGCATTCGGCCCTTCAAAAAGTGTGGATGGTTCTGCACAAAACCTTCACTGTAATCAAATATCATGTGCTGGCGTCGGACTGTCAGTGTCCTAGGAACTGATCTGCTTGGAGAATCGAGTATATATAGGGTGTCCATAAAGTTCGTGTGCACTTTAAAAAATGTATAACTTTATTTGTATTTGCGATAGAAATAATTTGTAAAAAGGATTAGAAAGAAGTAAATCTATATTTTTTTAGGTTTTATTAAAATTTGACTTAAGTTTCCACATGTCCTCCATCATTAGCAATACAAAGGGCAATACGATTTTGCAGTTCACGGAAAACATTTGCCAATTTATTTACAGTAATACCTCGACTGGTCAGTATATATATATATATATATATATATATATATATATATATATATATATATATATATATATATATAAAGTGAACATTGATGTCAAAAGTCAGAGGCGACAACCTGTTTAATGCTAGACGCAATCATCAGGCAGTGATATATTGATTGACTGGATTTGTTTTGGGAAGGATAGTGGAATGACTTCCTGAAGGGCGCCAAGGATATTAAGGGGACAAATATCACTTCAAAATACAAAAGATGAGAAGTTCTGGAATCATCATAGCCCACGTCCTGAAAGACGTACATCAAGAAATGTTTCAATTCATACCTTTTTATATTTAATGTTTAAGATGTTAAGAACTGCCAAATTCAAAATATATGTTTTGTATCAACTTGCTGGATCCACTTTCTTAAATTCTGTATTTCGTTGTGTATAAGTCTAATTTTAAAGATAAAAGATTTAGGTAAAATATTGGCCATTGGGGCTTTCAGAATCAACGGTTTTCGGTTAAATTCTGTGCGCGATGATAGAGGCAACTCTTACCTTCAGTTGGAAAATGTTCACTCGATCAAATAATATTTGTGTCGGCCAGATATGTTTAAATTGTTGAAGAGACATATGGACTATTTTGGCTAAACGATATTTACCAAAATTCTCTTTAGAAGATTTTTCAATAAAATTTTCGCAATATTAATTTTAGACATGCAGGTAGCAGAACGGTTATCATTGTGGAATCGGAAAGTGAATTTCAAATTCTAGTCTAGAATGTTGCAACCACTTTTATTCTGGAGAAGGGCACGGAACCATCTATTCTCCTCAGGTTCAATACTACTTCAAACAAAAGATTAGGTAAGAAGCTGCCATCAATCCTGTAATAACACATAACAATGGCCTTTACAGAAAAACATATATTAACAGAAGGATTTAAAAATTGCAACCGAAAGTAGCATTGTCTGCTTGCTCAATGAATGCCGAATGTTTCCTTATAAGGAAGCGGAATACATTATTATATACACACCGCAACCATAACCCTCGTATATATATATATATATATATATATATATATATATATATATATATATATATATATATATATATATATATATATGTATGTATATATATATATATATATATATATATGTATATATATATATATATATATGTATATATATATATATATATATATGTACTAGGTAATAATAGATATCTATCTATCTATATGTAATTAATATAAGTAAAATTTTGTCACTGAGCTGATTAATGTTACCTTCAGCATACGACTCTAGAGATTTGCCGACCCCCAGGGGTATCACACACACACACACACACACACACACACACATATATATATATATATATATATATTTTACATCAAACGTCATTTTTAGTGGGTAGCCGTATTTGAGTAGACGCACCGTTTTATTTTAATAGGGGTATTTATTAAATTTTAAAAGAAAGTAAGACATTGCTTGCTCATTGAATGTCGAATGTTTCCTTATAAGGAAGCGGATAACATTATATACACCTCCAACCACAACCCTCGTATATATATATATATATATATATATATATATATATATATATATATATATATATATATATATTACAATGAATCATTCATACAAAAAGTAGATTATTAAAGTTAATGATATAAAATGGCAAAATAAGGATTATAGCATTCGTCGAGTGATTCGTAGTTTAATGCAACTTTAAAATTTTGTTTGCGAAAGGATTTCGCCATTTTATATCATTAACTGTAATAATCTACTATTTGTATGAATAATTCATTGTAATATAAATTGAACTGCATCACACACACACACACACTCTCTCTCTCTCTCTCTCTCTCTCACACACACACACACACACACACACACATATATATATATACATATATATATATATATATATTACATCAAATGTGATTTTAGTGGGTAGCCGTATGTGAGTAGACGCACCGTTTTATTTTAATAGGGACATTTATTAAATTTCAAAAGAAAGTAACTCTCTCTGCTCGCTCAATGAATGCCAAACGTATTCCTAATACGGAAGCAGCAAATCTTATTGTACAGACACACACACTCACACGCACGTACGCACCCCCATACACGCACACACACACACACACACACACACACACACACTCACACACAACCACACCTTCGCACACACAAGCGCACTAACATACACATGCACGTACAATAATACGCACACATACACCTCGCTTCCACATGCACACACAACTACCTCTGACACTACACAAACCCTTCCACCCACACAAACGCAACCACTCCTCCATGCATACATTCCACAACACACACACAACCGCTCCTCTAGACACACCCGCAAAATTACCGCTCTATACACAAACCACTACACACACACGCACTTCTCGACACACATACACACACGAACAGACATCACCCATCCCCCATATATATATATATATATATATATATATATATTACTTCAAACGTTATTTTTAGTAGATACTCGTATGTGAGTAGACGCTTCCTTTTACTTTAAACGGTATTTAATTCGTCTACCGACCTGCGCAGTCCATAAAACTTATTAATACGTGCAAGCCGATAGGCAGAATATCTACAGTTTAAAATGAAACTGGGCGTCTACTCAAATACGGGTATCTACTCAAAATGCCTGAAGCTGTGATAAACAACTTTTTCGATAGTGCTTTACTGGAGTATATAAACTTTGACACAACTTGAGGTATTGAGAAGCCTCCCCTATAATACTTTGGCGATATTTACCTAACGATTTATACAGGGTGTCCATAAAGTTCGTGTGAACTTTTAAAAAATTATAACTTTATTTGTATTTGCGATAGAAATAATTTGTAAAAAGGATTAGAAAGAAGTAAATCTATATTTTTTAAGGTTTTATTGAAATTTTATTTAAGTTCCCACATGTCCTCCATCATTAGTAATACAAAGGGTAATACGATTTTGCAGTTCACGGAAAACATTTGCTAATTTATTTACAGTAATACCTCGACTGGTCTGTATACATATATATATATATATATATATATATAAAAAAATATTTGCCAACTGATTTACAGTAATGCCTGAAATCACATTAGTTATTTTAGCTATACTTAAAACTAGGTAGATTAAACTTTATAACATTTTTTCCAGATTATTTCTATCGCAAATACAAATTAATTTAAAAACTTTTTAAAGTACACACGAACTTTATGGACACCCTCTATTTCGCAATTAATGTTCACCTCGAGGCGGTGTAATGGTTAACAAACTTGTCTCACTAGATCAATTACGACTGAGTAGTGAGTTCGATCCTTCACTGCGTGTCCCCTGCTATCAGCTGTGTGCCACATGTAAGCTACGCTTGAAAAATCACTATATATCACAAGATATTGGTTATTCAATTGTAGATTAATATTCCGTGTTCTCTTAACGTATTTTGATCGCAAAATCGTTGGCACAAGGTCATAATTATGCAGCACGTTTGCATATCTTGTAAGATGCACATAAATATGACACACTAGTACACTTTTTGCACAATTCTGAGGGTTATGAAGAAATTCATTGACGAAATCGTAAATAAAAAAACAACAAAAAATTAATGACAGGAGAGTGATTTAATTTGCAAGTCGATTTATCCAGTTCAATGCTTTGATCATGTATTCGCTATTCATATTTAAGTACCTGACTAATAATCAAAAATTTTGATAAAACGTTATTCGTTGGAAAATACAAAATGTATCTGTGAGAGAAAGTGTCTCTGTCTGTCGCTCGTTCGCGCTCTCTCACATTCTTTCTGGTGAAAATGTGAAGACGTTTTTGTGTCAGAAACGCTAAACCAAATACAAAGTAAAAGCCACTAAAAGTCATAACCAAAGGGAAATTGATAGCTTCACCAATCGCAATTAGGAACCAAGACCCGCGAGAGACACCAAGGAAAAAAAGATTTAAATAGAATTAACGATATCCTTGGAAATTGGAAAGTGAAGCCAGTAGAATAAATCAGTGACACTTACGATAATGATTTCTTGTGAAGGAGAAAATCTGCGAGAAAATTGGTGGAAGTATAAAACTATATTAAAATGAACATGGTTAAAGACTGAAGATTCTGTGTAACTCTGACATCATATGCTTTGCAGATTACGCATAACAAGGTAAAGATGATAATTATAATTGCTTGAAACTGAATTAAAACAACAAAAATCACAAATGCTGATGAGAAAATAACAGAAAAATGTCAAAATTCGGAGGAAAAACAAATTATGAAAATTTTAAGCAAAAGGAATTGCACATGCAATGACAGAATTATGATTGCGCAGAGGATACTTAAAATGATAAATGGAATTTATATTAACTGAAGAGTGATACAACGGCATTAATTAGTATCTGTCTATATTTCTGAGATTAGGTATTATGTACACTATTTACACTATTCGGACTAGTGTCCTCATCTTTGTCGCCATATTTATTACAACGTTTCGGCCGCTGTATGCTTCGGCCTTCTTTAGTATCCGTCTATATTTCTGAGATGAGGTATTATGTACACTATTTCAATTATTCGGACTATTGTGCTCATCTTTCTCGCAATATTTATTACAACGTTTCGGCCGTTGTACACTCCGGCCTTCTTCAGGTGGTTGGACAGTGATCTCTATTTTCTCTCTATATGTGGTCATCCACGCCTGATTTTTCCACTTCCCCTCGTGTTACAGCTTTCTAGTATTCCTGAAGCCTTACCTTAAGGGGGCAGCGTGTCTGTGGGATCAGGTTGACATCATAGACAAAGAACACCATTGGAAAATTCGTAAACTTAAGTAATCAGCATATATGCTAGGCCACAAAAATCTCCTGAGCCGACCAAGCATAGAAATGAATACAATATTGGAACCAGTAATAAGGAGTACCAGAGGAAAACGATAATAACAAGAAAAGTTGCAACATGAGCTCTGGTAATGACATGCAGTGATAACAGCAAAAAATTGCAATATGAGCACTGGTAAAAATATTTGCTGAGGACAGTTTTATAATACCCAGAAATACATACGCAGATGTCCTCAAGGACGCATGGCACAGTGGATAAAGGTGTTAGTTAGATCTAGTGGCAGAACCCAAAGACTGAGTTCAATACCCGGTTCAGGCAGTGGATAAGTTGGAGAGGGGAGGTAACTGACAACTGACATCCATTAAATCGTGGCACGTGGAACTAGATCAGTCTACCTGAGCGAAATAAAGGGTTCAGTTTAACATTCCAACCACCTGAAGAAGGCCGGAGGATACAACGGCCGAAACGTTATAATAAATATGGCGAAAAAGATGAGGACAATATTCCGAATAATGTAAATAGTCTGCATTAATTAGTATTCTATTTTTATATTTTGTAGGAAAAAAGTTCTTTACTGTGACTGAATGTATATCAGACAATTATTTTATAAATAGAAAGTGCTGGAAAATTTTGCACATCGCTAAAATATTAAAGCCCAAAATACAAAGGCGCCAAAGAATGATTAATATCGTCTGTTAATTATATGCTGCAAGCAGTGAGTATAAAAAGAACGGTGACTGTATAGGAAAACGATTGATTCTATCACATGTCAAGTAATGTTGGTTAATTTCATATGAAGATCAAACTCAATAATAAGACATTACCCTACAGTAAGAAACCAACAAGGAATTGAACAAACGAACAGGATTTGAAGTTTTCAACTAGGAGTTTAAACAGAAAAGGATTAACAAAACATGAAACAGTTACGGATTTTCAAATTCCATTTGATCTATCAATTTAAGTCTTCTTTCTTTTTCTATGTGCCGTGTCCTTTCAGGCGATCATAGCTCTCCACCTCCCTATATCCCTTCCGTCTCTTAACAAGTTCCTTCTCTCTGTCACCTCCCGCAGACCACGTTCTGTCATCCACTTGCTTAAGGCCGCTAGGTATATCATGCGTGTTTTTCCCTTGTCTCTCTTCCCCTCTATTCGACCCGTGACTATTAGATTCCCATTATATGTCCCAGGAACTTCAGTTGCCTCTTCTTGATGTTAAGTATAAGCCTCTTCCTTGTTTGCATCCTCTCCAAGACCTCATCGCTCGGTCCATGATATCCTTAGCATCCTTCTGTAGAACTACATCTCCGTCGCCTCGAGTTTCTTCTTCATCTTTGAGGAAATCGTCCAACATTCGCTGCTGTAAAGAAAGACAGATGTCATGTAACAGCTCAGTAATCAACGAAATCCTCCTGCCTCGTAATACCCTGGCCAGCTTTTGGAATGCGTCCTTGGCTATCCCAATACGTCTACTACGTTCAACTAGGCTGATATCTCGCTCTCACCCTTTCACTGTCGAAACTGTTAAATGTAGCCGTCTCTTCTACTCCAATAGTTTCCTGTCTCGCACTTCTCTCCTGTGGAACTCCCTCCCCATTTCTTGTTTTCCTGATAGCTATAATCTCCAACTATTCAAATGTAACGTCAATAGACGCCTCCAGATGACCTGATCTATCCCCTAACCTTCTCTTCATCCTTTCCTCTATCACTCCTCTTTGTTCTCGCTCCAACTCTCTGTAACCCCTTGCGTGTTAGTGGCTTCCTGCCTTCTTGGGGTTGAATGCTTTAAAAAAAAAGACTCAATTTACTGCCATGGTATTTTTCTTCAGTGTGCCTGATTTGACCAACCTTGGTAAATATCTGCATAATTAAATGAACCTACATTATTCGGACTATTGTCCTCATATTTGTCACCATATTTATTACAACGTTTCGGCCGTTGTACGTTCCGGCCTTCTTCAGGTGCTTGGAATGTCGAACTGAACACTTTATTTCGCTCACTGGGGTAGACTGTTCTTGTTCCACGTGCCATGTCTAATGGATGTCAGTTCTCAGTTATCTGTTGTTAATTCCCCTCTCCAAATTCTCCACCGCCTTAACCGAGTATTGAACTCACACTCTTTGGGTCCTGACACTGGATCTAACTAAAGCCTTTATCCACTGTGTCATACACAGATGTCCTCAAGGACACATGACACAGTGGATAAAGGCGTTAGTTAGTACAAGCATTTAACTATCAAGGAAGTGTTTAAATGATGGCAGAATATCTAATACCAAAATATTAAGACGCATTGCAATAGCGAAAAATGCCTACGAAAACCTAAGCAAAATACTAAGAAATAGGAAGATTACGTTAGAAACAAAGAAAAGCGTACTGAACTGCTGTGTAATATGGTTTCTCCTATAAGATAGTAAAGAAGAGATCAGACGCAACGGAAATTTGGTTCTGCAGAAGGACACTGAGAATATTATGAGCTGAGCATGTGAGTAATGATGAAGTTTTAGGGAAAATGGAATCTAAACGACATATTTAGAATCCGAAAGAGACATTCGAAATTTCTAGTATACATAATGAGTAAAGCGAGTTATTATTATTATTATTATTATTATTATTATTATTAGAAGAAGAAGAAGAAGAAGAAGAAGAAAACTATTATCTTCAATCATTTTATTATAATAACTGCGTAGATTAATGCTATAGTACGAATATACATAATGTAAATGAAGCAAACACCATCTCAGAGTCCTGTCATTACCGTTTCAACAGACTACAGATTACAATTGTAAAACAAAAATGTCTGAGAACTGGTCAGAAGCATACACACAAAAAAACTGTATACAAGTCTAATAGGTCCATTAGCAAATCAATTCCATAATTATCTCCGTTCCTCAATTTCCACAATTATCTCCGTTCCTCAATCTCAAGTACGCAACTCCTCGCCAGAAAAGAGCCTCCTCGTGCTTTTATGCACCTGATCCCGCCATCGCTCAACCAATGAGCGCCGAGAACCAGTCAATAAAAATAGCTAGAGGCGGCGCCGCCACTTCTGCCCACACGTAATGCTGCCCGATTCACCTTCAGTCTGAATCTCGCCAATTCGCCATCTCCAAACTCCATTGCAAAACATACACGCAACTCTGGCCGTTTTAGGTCGCCGATGTAAGTCACCGCTACAAAAAGTTCCTGATTGGATTTTGCTATTTAGAAATCTTACGGAATATGGACATGCCAATTCTGTACATGATTACCGGGGCGCAGTCTTGAAGAGCCTTTCTTAAAGATTGGAAGAACTAACATCATTACTAAACGAAGAAACAGTATTGAGAAGGTAACTGTAGAACTACAACATCATCTTGTTACTTGATTTCTAAAGTGTGCCAACAGACACTAATGGCGTGAAAGTTGAACGAGGGAGCAATAGTAATGATAATAATTTTACAGTCCACAGAACCTTAATAATTTTTCAGTTTTGCTTCTCACGGAGCCCGTCCTGGGTATAACGATAAACTACATCCGGCAGCAAGTCATATTATCTGGAGATTTGAGGATCTGAGGATCATTGGACCACCTCTTAAATGTTGTTGTTTCCAGATTCACCCTGACCCGAGTTGGTAGTACCTGTTTTGGCTCTCAGCTATAAGCAAATGGTGACCCACCAAAAAAAACAATCAACAGTACATTTTTATAATAAAATTACTAACAATACATTTTTTGTAGTGAAATTACCAGCAATACTTTAAAAAATTACCAACAATACATTTTATAAGACTTTTTTATGTTTATAGGTTATTTTTATAGATACAAATATTTAAGTAATTGCTCTGTTTATAATAAACAGTATTAACAACATTTACCGGCCTGAATGACCGAGAAATTTTCATAGAAAATATGCGTCCTTCGACAGGAATCGAAACTGTATCCTATACGGAATTCTCATATAGCCTGACGTGCCTTAACCGATTGGGCCACAGAGGGGCGTTCGGTTAGCGAGGTCGAATCGGTTAAGGCGCGTCGGGCTATATGACGATTCCGCGTGGGATACAGGTTCGATTCCTCTCGAAGGACGAATATTTTCTATGAAAATTTCTCGGACATTCAGGCCGATAAATGTTGTTAATACTGTTTATTATAAACAGAGGATTTACTTAAATATTTGTATCTATAAAAAGAACATATAAATATAAAAATGTCTTAAAAAATAATTGTCGGACTTTGTCCATTTCATAATGTACAATACCTACAAACTATATATCTAATATACATAACTTTATATATATTTACTGTGAATGTATAAAATTATGCCGCACTTTCCAGCATCTCCGAAGGCTTGTGGGTGACAAATTGTTTTCCACTCTCTATCCTCTCTTTGACAGGCGGCATGTGACAAGCCTCTCACTGCTCTGTCGCTACTTTTACGGAAAGTGGAAAGAAAAAACATATTCCTTAGTTCCGCTACTCCTTAACCTTCACAATATTGACCGGTCATGTCACTTACAAAGTATCAAACCACTGACATTACCTTCGTATTCCATCGGTTAGTAGTAAGTTCTACTCGAACAGATTTTTTCTTCGAATCACTGCCCTGTGGAACTGGCTCCCAAGAGGGTGTGTCCACGATCGCTACAACCATAACCTGTTCAAGTCTAGGGTTATCCGTTATTTTCCCCAAGTTATCAGTATAAACTCTCACGGAACGAAACCCAACAGTTTCTCTTCTCGTGTTTTCCGCCTGTGTTTTCCGTTTACTTGCTTTCCTGGTAAATACAATCTTCAAAAATTTAAATGCAACTTCAACCGCCATCATCTATTTTCTTGAATCCCGTTCATCTTTTGTCCTTTCCTCTATCTTATTCATACTCAGTCTTTTCTGTCACTTACACTCTCTGTAACCTCATGCGTAGTAGTGGTATTCACGCCTTGTTTGGGGTAAAAATGATTTAAAAAATACAGAAACCCTCTACCACGAGTGGCTCACGGGCATTGTACAGGACGAACCTTACTGAAAAAACAAAATACAAAAAATAAAATTATGTACAACATATCTGTAGTTGCAGGCCTAAAGTTGTGTTCAAAATATTTCGTCATTATATAATCCATATTAAGGTTAAACAAAATCAACTAACCATGGGAAAAAGAAACATTTTGTTTTGCAATTAACATTAACCAATAGGCTAATGCTTCAGTTACAGTTGTGTTCAGTTTAAATTCTTTTCCATTTTTAATTACAGTGTCTTGATACAACTGTAACGGTCTTTGTTTCTTTCTTAATCTATAATTACTATTTTACCCTGTTATTAATTTGATCTTAATTATAAGAATATCGATTAACACTAAGGCAAGTGTCAATGCGTATATTTACTGAGATAGTTTCACGAACACGCATTCGTTAAGCATTAACCTTAATTAACCTGATTAACATAAACTCAAATCGAGGCTTCCATATGGATGTCAAACCCGTTCAGATTTATTTAAAATGTCAGCTGTATATAACAGCTTTCTCAGATTCATGGTTAAAAATGGCTTTGAAGCGGTGGGTCTTGAGGAAGGCAATTTTGTGACCTGACGCTACAGAATCACAGACGAAGAACTGTGCCAAATAAGAGAAACGACATTAATTGAGGAATTTCACCTACAGAGACAGCGAAAATAGATACCACGTCTAACTCGAAAAGAAAATAATGACCTAATCAATATGCTGACGTCTGACACGATTTCAAATAAAAGGTTAGGAAAAAAACACAAATGGAAAGAGCGGTAACAGCTACTTTACTTGATAAACATATTTTCCTAAAGTTATTTTTTTCAAGAGGAAGATTTCATAAATTTCAACCGACACTTGTACTGGCTGCTCGGTCAATAAATGCTGAATGTTTCCTTATAAGGCAATGGCTAATATTAACATTATACTTCAGAAAAATAAAACAAGAATGTGTAAAAGCAAATTATTTAAAATAGGTCATGTGTAAATTATCTCGTATATTGAAATATGAAGCAAAGTTTGTTTTATTTTGTCAGTATTTTCATATTTTTAATATTTTCCTAAAAGTTCTGATAGGTTTTAGCCTTTCCATCGTAAGGGATTACTTTCTAAAACTATGACATCAATAGAAGTCGCTTCTGATTTCTCCTATCATTCCATCAAACGTCAAGTGGGGCCAAGTAAATATTCAGTACATTTCAGCAATCATTTCTTTGTTTTTAATGAAATCTGCCTGTTCAGTGACTTCAATTTTCCGAGGATGCCTAACCCGTCTAAACGTATTTTTTTTTATCAGAGACGGACTCTACATTAAACACAAATTTGAAAGTTCTTACCAAAGAAAATCGGTTCCTTGAAACAGTGGTCACTTTTTAGTGTGAAAAACTGTACGTGGTTTGCTGATAAATTCTCAATTTATTTTACTAAATCTTTATCCAATGCATACTGAGTCACTGAATATAGAAAGATATTAAATGACATTGTTTTATGCAGGCGGAAGAAATTGCAACTAATAAAGATATGTTTGATAACAGTTGACTCTAATCGTGAAGAGGTTAAGTGTGTAGTAATATGGGAGTCTGTCCCACCAAAATAGCTGCTCTCTGAAAGATGTTGTCTGGGTAGATTTATCTTCTTTCTAATGGAATACGATGAGAATAGGGATGATTCCGATCTTTGACTTGGCAAGACGTCCATACATCGATGTCATTCAATAAAGTTCTCCATTCAGTGACACTTGGGTGTGCAGTGGGTAAAGATTTAGTAAAATAAATTGAGAATTTATCCTCAAACCATGTACAGTTGCTCACGCTAAAAAATGTCCACTATTTGAAGGAAACGATTTTTTTGCTGGTTAAAAACATTAAAATATATGTTTAATGTAGACTTCGTCTCTGATAAAAAATACGTTTAGACTAGTTAGGCAAACAGGTTTGAACCATCCACAGAGAACTGAAGTCACTAAACAGGAAGATTTCGTTAAAAACAAAGAAATGATTGCTGAATTATAATGTAATATCGGTCCTTCTACATGAAGGTAAATTCTGAAAAATATCCTCACAGATGAAGAAAATATTTGAGGCAACAGTTAGCATGTGATTGGCAGAAAGATGCTATGAATAACACGAACTGAACATGTAAGAAACGACAATGATTTAAAGAAATGGAAACAAAATGAAACTTATATTTAAAATCAGAAATTGAAAATATTATGACACATGAGGGAATAGGATTTTGAAAAATTTGACATACAGGATATTCCTTGAAGACAAGAAACTTTAAGAAATGTACTCCTAAACTGGCTATTGTTCTCTCTCTAAATCTACAATAAATGGATTTTGTTTCTTGCTTCCTTGCGTGTTGGTAATTCTCTTTTGTAGTTCCAGTCATGAGGAACTCAGTTGAACTATATGGACCTTTTATCAGTCTGATAGACTTCTAGCTTTTTTTAGCAAAGTACTAGCGTCTCTACTCTAAATTGCTTAAGCGTCTCACCTGACAAGTTCTTCTTTCCGACAAGCAATATAGCTTTTCTTCTCTAGGTCAACCTCTGGTGTAACGACGATTATTGCCGAGAGAGTCTATCAGGCTTTAAATAGAATAGAAGCTCGAGGTGTTGCTTTGGATATCTCGAAGGCATTTGACAGGCTTTGGCATACTGCTCTTTATCACAATTTGAAGGGTTATGGTATTTCTGGAGGAATTTTCGAACTGATTCAGTCTTTCTTATCAAATCTCGGAATAAATGTTGTCATGGACAGCCACTTTTCTAGATCACTTTGCATTAATGAAGTTGTCCCCCAGGGCTTTATCATTGGACCTACGTTACACCTAATTTTCATCAATAAAATTCCTGATAGCTTCCGCTTTCAACTCTGTATCTAAGCTGATGTCACAACTATTTACTATGTAGAACAACTAATCGACAGTCGAGACAATAGTGTATGGGCGTGATAAAAATCTGATGCAATCACGGATGACGCTATCTCTATTATGTAGGAAGTATTAGACACTATTGTCTCGACTATCGATTATATGACCTACGGCGATTGTCTGCAATGGTCGTTACTCCAAGGAAGCGTACGGAAATTGTAACACTGCACAAACACAAAGGTAACCCTTACCAGTGAGTAAATCAAAGTACTATAGACTGACCCGGAAAATCTCCTGATTTAAATAAAATCGAGAATCTGTGATCAATCTGCAAGAAACGACTTGGTGTAATGGACGTACGAGATACTAAAAAGTGCACTGGGTCATGTTTCATTGTAAAAATACGAAAAAAATATTAAAGGAACTAATTGTTTTGTTTCAATTATTTTTCACAAGGGTGTGTATGCCATATCACTTTTAGACTTAGGCGATCATGGCTCGACACAATACACTGTCCTTTGAATCTCATAGTAACGTTTGTGTTTTACCATTCTTCCCATACCTGTTTATTCAACCATTTACATAAGCTCGCTAGTTAGGTTATATATTACTTTCCTTTGTTTCTTTTATTCTTTTTTAATTATTTCACCTCACACATAGCAATAAAGCCACTAAGAGGCAAAGAATTACTGAATGTGAAAGAATATGAGAAAAAGGAAAAAAAAATATTAAGATCAATAAAAGGACGAGAATTCTACTATAATTAATAAAATTATTTCATACTTACAACCTAAAGAGATAGCAATTTAAAATATAGACATATGATGCTATGTTGAATTAAAGACATTGACATTAGATCATTTAGCAAGAAGATCCGTGGAGTCATCGTTGTTTGGCTAATTGTTGCCAACAATTAGCCTGAGATACTACATGTGAATAGATGTGTAAACATATATATTCTGGGACTAATGTCAGTATAAAACTAAATATTAATAAATTTAACCTCCAGTCTTGTTTTATGAATGCAATGTTTATAGTTAATTTCATTTGTTATATTTAAAGTTATTCAATGGTCAAGCAGACTCGACACGATGTTATTTGCATATCATTAAAACAACAAAGCAATTTATGAATAATTAAATACAATTATGGATGTGTTCCGAATGGAAATATGTAAAAGGATTGACTTGATATTCGGTCCCTATTAAGGAAACTGGTTTTGCCTTTGATTAAAATTTCATATACATACAAATAATAATAATAATAATAATAATAATAATAATAATAATTATTATTATTATTATTATTATTATTATTATTATTATTATGACTGAGCATAATTTAAAATTCATAAAATTTTATTTTTCATTTTCTTCTTATACGTTTTGAATCCATTTATTAAGCTAGCTTCCGGTATAAAACCGGAAGATAGCTTAATAACATTAATATTATCCCCGTAATGTGCACGGGAAGATAAATGATTTTATTTATCTACTTATTTTTTAAAGACTTGTTTGAAAATTTAATTTTTTTAAAAGTTTGCAAAAACTGTACAGTAATAAAAACCAGTTAACGTTTCGATAAAGTGGATTTAGATGTGAAAGACATGCTGGAATTATTTACATGCACTGGGTCGACCGCTCACTTTGGAAAGGATGAAAAGTGTGAGATTAGGGAGCCAACCACAATGAGGATTGAAGGAGAAGGGGACTTTAGAGTGGGGGGGGATTGTCGCAGGTTAGTGAGAAACAAAGTTAAACAAAAATAGTAAGTAAGAAGGAAACAGGGGAAGCGAAAAGGAAGACGAGAAAAGTGAAAAAGAAGAAAGAGAAAATAAAAGCAATAAAGTAAGTGAAATAGAAAGAAAGAAAGAATTCGAAAAAGATGACGTAAAATATTAATAAAAAAAGAGAAAAAGAAAGAAACAAAGAATAGAAGAAAAAGAAATCGAAAAATAAAACTAAATATGTGAGTGATAATGAAAATAAGAAAGAAATAGGAATTAAAATGTAAGTGAAAATAAAAAAGAGAAAGTGAACAAAGAGAAGCGAAAAGAAGGAAGAGAAAAAAAGAAAAAAGCAGTAAAGAATTTGAAAATGAAAAATATGCAACGAATGTGTAAAGATGAATGGAAGAAATAGCAAAATTACACTTTATGAGAGAAAAAGCAACAAAATGTAATATAAACAAAGCAAAG
>OZ038480.1:127268395-127278395 GCA_964036315.1 Acanthosepion esculentum
CAAATGAATAATACTAGCCATAATATTTGGAATTAATAAAATAATATTTAAATAATTTTGTTTTTAAGGTTTTTGATCTGTGATGTAATTCAGGGATATTTTCTAAATCCCAAATCTTTATAGCGTATACTTTTTATGGAAAATTAAATACAGAAACATTTCATTAATTTAAAACAAAATATTTTCTAATCGAAGAAAATATTTACTAAAAACTTACCAACTTTAATTTATTTAGTATATAAAAAATGAATGGTTTTTGCAATTGCATCAATAGCTTATAACATAAATATATTAAAATCTGTAAGAAACTAACAAAGAATTACAAAAATAGATATTAATTCGTGGAAGCTTTGACAAATCAATTAAATATTAAATAATCTTGGTCGGATGAAAAAAAAAATGTAATTTTGGGGTGTCGAAATGGATTTGTGTCTGGATTGTAGTCTCATTAAAATTTTCTAAAGTTATTTCTCATTTTGTTTTAATTAACAATATTTTCTACTTTTTCACACGTAAGCCGGAAGATATTTTTAAAAATAAATAAGCTCAAATGCTGCAAGCATTTCCACATTCAGTGTATAAGAGAAACATCTCAGCCATTATTGTATTCGTATTGTCATGACAGTAAGACAACAGTAAATGTCAGAGTATTCTCCCTTTAATTTAAGAAAATTAACATGGTAGGCTATTTATTATACATAAATCTGATGTATTCATTCAATAAATCATTATATTATTGAAAATAATTTTTTGTTCCTCAAAAAATCTCTTTATTTTATTGGTTGTACAATTCTGAAGTACAGATTTAATTATACTCTTGGTAAAATAAAGTAAGGCCAATTTATATTTTAAATTTGCGAAATATTTTTTCTTACTTTTGCACAAATAAAATAACCTAGCGATGTTTATGTTGATTATACTAAAGAGAAAAGGTATTTTGGGGGAAAATATCTCAGTTATTTCCTTTCTCTTCATTTATGGTTAATAATTTTGAAGATTTTATTTTTTAATATGATCTTCATCTGAGATTAAATTTATTCATAAAGCCAATGTAGATTCGCAGAATAAAAAATTAGTCAAATACATACATATATATGTGTGTGTGTCGGCCTTGTGCCACATCTATGCTGTGCTTAGAAAATCACTATAAATATGTGTGTGTGTGTGTGTGTGTGTGTGTGTGTGTGTGTGTGTGTGTGTGTGTGTGTATGCGTGTACGTGTTCACAGCTATATATGAGGGATCGCATTTACATGTATATGTTTGCATAGGTGTATATATATACCAGAAATATATATATGTGCATATATATATATATATATATATATATATATATATATATATATATATATATATATATATATATATATATATATGCGTGTGTGTATGTGTGTATATATGTTTACACTTTTGCGTGTATAAAAACGTACAGGTATATATGAGTGGGCATGCATATACATATTTATGCAAGTATATAGACGGCGACTTCAATATATATATATATATATATATATATATATATATATATATATATATATATATATATATATATATATATACAAATGAGAGACAAAACAGATAGAGTAGAACTCCACAGCTCGTAGCATTTACTTTTTTAAAATTTACTCAATACAAAGTAGAACATTATATTATAACATATCAATATAATATATACAATATATATATATATATATATATATAT
Organism: Acanthosepion esculentum; assembly: GCA_964036315.1. NCBI lineage: Eukaryota > Metazoa > Mollusca > Cephalopoda > Sepiida > Sepiidae > Acanthosepion > Acanthosepion esculentum. The sequence continues at coordinate 127,270,097 of OZ038480.1, forward strand.
ATATATATATATATATATATATATATATATATATATATATAATAAGCAGACAGACAGACATTCTTGGTGTTTGGTTATTGAATGCGATAAGGTAATTTTATTTATTATCCCCACTTTTTGTTTACATGCATTTTTGTCTCACATTCATTCTAAACTCGGCGGAGCATTTATAGTACTTCCACTTTGTACCATTATTTTTACATCCACATTGGTACAAATAAAAGGAAAACAATATTCTTTGAAATGGCATAACCTCTCAGAAAATGAGCGATCATGGCTCTCCACAAGTTCCAATCTTTAGTACCTCTAAATATTACTTGTCTCATTACCAGCCCTCTCTGCACCTGTTTTTCATCCATTTACACACGGTCGTTTGCTAAATTTCTTGTTGTTTCCTTCTGGTTCGCTTACCTGGTCCTGTGAGAGGCCATTTTACAAGACAATGAAGACCAATATTTAAAAAAATTCATTTCATTTCATATGTGTCTTTCTTTTTCTAAATTTAACCCGTCCTCATATTTTCATTTTTCTTCAAACTTGCCGTTTACTGACATGTTCGGTCCATGTTGTTTACAGCATTCTTCTGCAGAAACATTTTTCCTCAAGTATTTCTTCATTTTTGAGGAAATGGTTCTGCATTCCCTGCTATATAGGAACACATTCTTTGTTTCTAATTTAATTTAATTGTGAAAAAGAAAAATTAGCAAAATTACTGAATTTATGATTCCTTCAAATTAAACTAAAAAAAAGAAGAAAAAAAACATTGAAGTAAATGTCTTAACCAGACCAGGTTCTAAAAAGCAGTGAAGCCGAAAACATTAGAAGTGTTTTGGGAATTGAGTTTACTAAATGAACTCTACAAGAGGCAGTCGTCTTTAGTGTTTAATGAATTGCAGAATCTCAGAAAAAATGAGGCCAATAAAATACTGTCTAATTTTTTTAAACTTTCCTTTCCGTATAAAAGCGTTTTACAAATACGTGTTTTCAGATGAAAAATAAATAATTTACACTTATATTCTGATCTAATCCTTTACATCTAAAAATCTGATTTAATCCTGATCTAATCCTTTATATCCTGATCTAATCCTTTATATCTAAAAATCTGATCTAATCCTGATCTAATCCTTTATATCCTGATCTAATCCTTTATATCTAAAAATCTGATCTAATCCTGATCTAATCCTTTATATCCTGATCTAATCCTTTATATCTAAAAATCTGATCTAATGCTGATGTAATCCTTTATATCCTGATCTAATCCTTTATATCGAAAAATCTGATCTAATCCTGATCTAATCCTTTATATCCTGATCTAATCTTTTATATCGAAAAATCTGATCTAATCCTGATCTAATACTTTATATCCTGATCTAATCCTTTATATCGAAAAAACTGATCTAATCCTGATCTAATCTTTTATATCCTGATCTAATCCTTTATATCGAAAAATCTGATCTAATCCTGATCTAATCCTTTATATCCTGATCTAATCCTTTATATTGAAAAATCTGATCTAATCCTTTATATCCTGATCTAATCTTTTATATCGAAAAATCTGATCTAATCCTCATCTAATACTTTATATCCTGATCTAATCCTTTATGTCGAAAAATCTGATCTAGTCGTTTATATCCTGATCTAATCCTTTATATCGAAAAATCTGATCTAATCCTGATCTAATCATTTATATCCTGATCTAATCCTTTATATCGAAAAATCTGATCTAATCCTGATCTAATCCTTTATATCCTGATCTAATCCTTTATATCGAAAAATCTGATCTAATCCTTTATATCCTGATCTAATCTTTTATATCGAAAAATCTGATTTAATCCTGATCTAGTCCTTTATATCCTGATCTAATCCTTTATTTGGTTCAAAATCATTCTGTGTCTGAAATAGTCATGAATTTAGATTTATAAATTTACTTCAGTCTCAATAATTAGTCTCTTCGGTTCGATCAGGTCAAATCACCTAAAATCTACTGTTAACTGGGGCAAGGAAAGTTTGTTAATTTTAACGCCTCTAAAACGAAACTTCTCTCTATTAAACATCTGAGAGAACCTTTTCTGCATCCTGCCAGCGTGACTGATGCTAACTTTCAGGAGAGTGAGACGTTTAAATTGTTTGAGGAAATCCAGACATTGACACATTAAATCGGTTAACTTAACGGAAGTTATATATTGATTTAAATTTGAAAGAATAGAAATGTTACATCTAACTCAATCATGTCTCTCTCCCCCTCCCTTCCTCACTTCGTTAATTTACATATACTTAGTACTGCCCATCATAAATGTGTAAATTTCTTTTCATTTTTCGTTTCAACCTTTGGAAGTAAAATCTGATGATCCGCGGTCCTTTAAAAGGGCTGTGGTGAAATAATTTATTATATGGAACCTTAAAGTGGTCTGTTTTTATTTAAATTATTAGCTCTGATTTACATTGAGCTCTCTGGATTTTATCCTCCTTGGGTCTACCCATACGGATTACCTAGTTTTTCGTAAACTATATATATATATATATATTATATTATGTCTACATCATATGTCAACATTCGAAGGAATTGCTTTTATTTCGGCTCTTAACCTGCTAAATGATGATAAGCAATACAAAATTGATCAATCAATCAAAAACTTTACTTCAGCTCAAGAATCGACCTATGAATGCCCATGGGTCTCTCTTATGTATTTTAAAAAGGATTCCAAACAATTCAAAGAAAAGATGAGTGACAATTCTTTTTCCCGGCCAATTGCTTAATTTTTCTATAAATAATAGCACATATTTATAGATATATTTAGGCATGCACAGATGCTTGCAATTTTGATCAGATGATGTATATAAGTAGCAATTTGATCCAATCTGATATTTCAACAGAAAGTTGATCCTATTATATATTTGAGTAGTAATTAGATATTAATGTATTTGAACAGTAGTTTGATCCTATGTTGTATTTGAGCAGTAATTTAATCCTATGATATATTTGAACAGTAATTTGATCGTATGATATATTTGAGCTGTAATTTGATAATATGATATATTTGAGCAGTAATTTTATCCTATGAAGGATGAATCAATTTTTTCATTTATATCGGTTTATATGAAGATCAATGAAGGTACAATGATTTTCTCCTTTCCTACGGTATAGACCATTTTCTGGTTTCCGGGAAGAATTTGATTAAGTCTCACTTCAGTTTTCAGTTTTTTTTATTTCTGTCTCGTTAAGAAAGGGCACATGCATGCTCGAAAATTGCGATAATTAAAATCATCCTCATAATGCTACCATTTTGTCAAAAGTGCTTATTAATATACGATAAATAGTATTAGTCTTATTCTCAATAAATTCTCTCGAATTTCTTTTACCGGAATATTACATATATTTACATATATTTACATATATATATATATATATATATATATATATATATATATATATATATATATATATATATGTGTGTGTGTGTGTGTGTGTGTGTGTGTGTGTGTGTGAAACGTATATATATATATATATATATATATATATATATATATATATATATATGTGAAACGTTGTTTATTAAACGTCGAAACAAAATGTACAATTTTGTAGTAGTACCTTACACGTTCTAATGTAACAGTGTATAATATATATATATATATATATATGTGTGTGTCACGCATTATGAAATGGACAAAGTCCGACAATTATTTTGAGACATTTTTTATGTTTATACGTTCCTTTTATAGATACAAATATTTAAGTAAATTCTCTGTTTATAATAAACACTATTAACAAAATTTGCCAGCCTGAATGTCCCAAAAAACTTTCATACAAAATGTGCGTCCTCCGACAGGAATCGAACCTGTATCCTATACGGAACCGTCACATAGCCTGACGTGTCTTTAACCGATTTCGACACAGAGGAGCATTTCAGTTAGTAAGGCCGATTCTACTGTTTTTAAACTACAATTCTCCATTATTTTCTCTCGTACATTCATATCTGCTCAATGCGTATCAAAATGTAAACAAATGACGTCACACATTATGAAATGGACAAATTCCGAAAATTATTTTCAGACATTTTTATGTTATAAGAGAAAATCATGGAGAATTGGGGTTTAAAATCAGTAAAATCGACCTTGCTAACCGAAACGCTCCTCTGTGCCTCAATTGGTTAAAGCACATCAGGCTATGACGGATCCGTATAGGATACAGGTTCCATTTCTGTCGGAGCACGCATATTTTCTATGAAAATTTCTCGGACATTCAGGCCGGTAAATGTTGTTTAATACTGTTTATTTTAAACAGAGCATTTACTTAAATATTTGTATATATAAAAAGAACGAATAAATATAAAAAATGTCTCAAAATGTATGTATGTGTATGTATGTGTGTATATGTATGTGTGTATATATATATATATATATATATATATATATATATATATATATATATATATCTTTGTAAATTTAATAAATAAGATCTTAGGTATTCGTTCTAAGAATTTAATCAAGGCACTCTGAGATCAGTAAACAAATGTCTTACCTTGCATAAACAGTTCGGCGAAAAGAGACGTTTGTTTCCAAGTGTTTATGGATAAAGTAGTGAAATTAATTTATCGAGATTAAATCAACCAGTTCAATTGTTTGCAAACAGAAAGAAGCCTTCCTTAACATCATGTGTCATACTCATCACCACAAATTTAGCAATTGTCGAACCCTTAGAACTTCCTCTGCTTCAGTAAAGTGAACTACTTGATTATACACAAGTACTTAAAGACATACGATTGCACACTTACAGGCATACACTCACAAAGAGAGTGAGTGTTAGAAAAGAGAGAGAGATATATAAAGAGAATACATCTTTCAACAGACACGAAAAGAGAAAGAAGCTGACATCTGGTGCGTTTAATGCACTTTTCTTAGTACACTGGTCAAAGAAACGTGTCGTCTCTCAGAGCTGTTCTGATAAACCCAAACCACTGAAGCATTATATTTGCTGCCTTTTGTGACCTCTAGACATTTCCTCTTGGTTAAATGCAAGCAAGAAGCAGCAATATTCAGCCGATTTGAGCTTACATTAAAAATGGCGATAACGTTCTTCATTCCAAGACACAAATCCAGCTTATTGCCCTTCGCATTGAATGAGTTGGATAAACCTATTATTTTATTTGACATTGTACATGATTGTAAACATTTGTAACAGGCAAGATATCGAAAAATTAAATAGTACACAATAACACTTTGTGCCACGTTAAAATAAAAAAATAACTAAATGCTACTAAAACTTCATATTTACCGGAATGAAAGAGTAATAGAATGATTATAAACAAGATCCATGACTGATCTTGAAAGCTCCGTGGCCTAACTGGTTAAGGCGTCGTAGGCATGAGACTAACTTTCGAGTTATGAAATAAGAATCAAATCTAGTTAAAATATCCGATTGAATAAAAAAAAGATTAACCCAAATTAATGAACGTTAAACTAATTCGTATTCTGTATATCATCTGCAATGTTATGCGACTAAATACACTTGTCTCTGTCAAAAATGAAAATGGATACAGCAGTAAGATTTGTATTTGAAGTAATAATAGGATATTCTGATGGCCATATTTTACCCAGGTACCATATTTTTTATGTTGCGCCAAAAAGAAGATGACGTTTCAGTCATCTTTTTATATTAATATTATTCTAATACAAGGCCCAAGAGCCATCAAAAGTAGAGTGTTTATGAATATAGCGAGTGATATGAACGTAAGTAGGAAGGGAAGATTATGAAGATATAAATCATAGTTAAGGACTGATTCTAAACGTAAATAGGTTAAGACAGTAGTCGTCAGGGAAGATAATTAGTGGTTTTGGGGAAAACATCTCTTTTAGAAGAACATCATTCTTACCAATGGAATACGTAAGGAATCAAGTTGATTCAATCGAGTGGCCGTAGTAGGGTGAGTTTTGGCTCTAAATGTCTGATCTGATTGCCCTCTTCTGTAGATTCCCTCTAGGCTTTTAAGAAGGGAGAGTATAAAGACCTGTACTTTCAAATAACCCTACAGAAAAAAAAATACAACGTGTCAAGTCAGGTGAACATGGTGTCATTTCAACAACATATTGTCATTATCACTGGCACGCCCTATCCATCTTCCAGTAGATTCTCACTGAGATAATTCCGCACTGATGCTTGTGGCTTTTCCACTTGAAACCGTCAGCTTACTAAAAAACGGGTAACCGACTAGCTAGCAAGTAATTCTAATGATGAGATCGTGTCCAGCGGATAGATGGACAGTGCCAAATTTCGTCATTTAACATCTCTCAAACAACAGGAAAATTTATTCACAAAGAATTGAGTCGAATAATGTATCTGTTGGGCAAACGGTATCGAAAAGAGTAGGAATAAAACAATTGACAACTAGATTCTTTCCAACGACGAAATAAAATGATGTTTATTTGCGTGGAAAGTTACAGATAAATATGTTAATTATCTAATCTTTTAATTCCTTGGCTGCTTACTTGCATTATTCTACATCATTCGGACTGTTATCCTCATTATTCACATTTGTAAGCTCCGGCCTTCTTCAGGTGATGGGAATTTCGAACTGAACCCTTTATTTCGTCCACCGGGGTAGATTGTTCTAGTTCCACGTGCCATGTCTCTTCCGGATGTCTCAGCTATTTTCCTTTTAACTCAAGTTTTGTGGCCTGGTATTGAACTCAAAACTGTTTGGATCTATCCAATGTATTTATCCACTGGGCTATGTGTCCTTGGGGACATCTGTGTATGAATTTTTGAGACCTAAAAGTCTAATGTCTCAGCAAGCATTTTACCAGTGCTCATATTGCAATCTTTGCTATTATTATTGAATTTTTACAGAGCTTGTATTGCAAATTTTGTTATTTATTGCTTTTCTCCGACACTCCTTATTACTGGTTCCCATATTGTATTCATTTCTATGCTTGGTCGGCTCAGAGATATAGGCAAACCTTAAAACTAGTTTCAAATTCAAGTTTAATGTCAAATATTATATAGGTTGACCTTTTGAAGCATGCGATCTGAATCTAGCGTCCTTTAATATTCAATGACTAATGGAAACTTATCTAGATTGGTTTTAAAATACGGTAAACATCATCAGTTTATTTAATTAGCTTGAATTAAATTTACTAAGTTTCTACTACAAGTTTTCTTTTATAATAATAAAATAATTATGTTTAAATGTCAATGAATTATTCCGGCTTCTTTTATCAAACGTTTCTCTCCTAGTATACCTCTTTATATGTATTGCAAATATTAGATATTTCAGTAAAATTCGTATATTTACATCTAAAGATTATTATGTTTAATTAAAATTCATATTCTTTAAATTGAAGAGTTACATATTTTCTTAAATCTAATCGTAAAATATTTGAATTCTTAAAGATACAACAGCAAATTTTAATATGCAATATTATCCGTCTCGAACTGATATCTCAGTTTCAATCACGACCGTAGCTTACCTGTGCCTTTTCTCCAAATATTTTCATATCAATTGTATTGAGCAATGTTCCTCTTTACTAACGTGACTTCAGGAATTTAAACGTATTACTGGATTGGCAGTTAGTTCCCATCACTTTAATTTTTTTTATTGCAAAATATAACTAAGTTCTACTAGTGTATTTTTTCTATATTACTTCTCGCCTATGCAATTCTCTTCCAGCTTCTTGACTTCCTGTCAACTACAATCTACAAAATTTAAAATACGTCAATCGTCATCATTTGTATTTTCTTAAAGCTGTTCTTTTTAATTGTATATTTCTCCCCAGTAAAGTTTCCTTCACTCTGTTGTATTTCATACTCAGTTATTCGTTTCGTCTGAGAGACTTATCGCTTTACTTTGGATGAAATCATGAAAACAATTATAATTACCTCGACGTGCGAACATGGCTTATTAAGAACACTTCAGTTTTATCTGTCTATATCTCCGAGATGAGGTATTATGATTACTTGCATTATTTACATTATTCGGACTATTATCCTCATCTTCATTGCCAACACATTTTCGTTTCGGCCTGTATATCTCTGAGATGAGGTATTAGGATTACTTGCATTATTTACATTATTCTGACTGTTATCCTCATCTTCATTGCCATTTTAACAACGTTTCGGTCGTTGTACGCTGCGGCCTTCTTCAGATGATTGGAATTTCGTACCGAACTCTTTATTTCGCTCACCGAGGTGAATTGTTCTAGTTACTCGTGCCATCTCTCTTCCGGGTGTCTAAGTTATTTCCCGTTTACTTCAACTCTCTAAGTTTTGCTTTACCACTGCTGTGGCCTGGTATTGAACTCA
>OZ038480.1:127280895-127288395 GCA_964036315.1 Acanthosepion esculentum
TACATATAGTATTTTACTATAATCTTACTAATTAACCAACAATACATTTTTAAACCTAAATGACCAGCTATATATTTTATAGTAGAATTACCAAGAATACATTTTATAGGAAAATGACTAGCATCACTGCTCCATCACTGCTACCATGGAATGTGTTCAGACGAAATGCATTCCTTGGTTGCGCCATGCCTAACCTTCACAACATAATTGCAAATCACCCACATTCGCTCCGTATTCCATTGGCGAGAAGTTAGTTCCACTCAAATAGATTCTTTCCCCCGAACTATTGTCCTGTGAAACAGAGTACCAAGAGAATGTTTCCCCAATCGCTACAATCATAACCTATTCAAGTCTAGAGTTAACCGTTATCTGTCCCTCCTATCCATGTAAACTACCCCTTAACGTAATCTTCTACGTGGAGTCTGCGAGGTTTTTGCGTGTGTGTAAATGTTTAGACAGATTTTACACATATTGTGTCCAGAAAAGAAGACCCTTGTATGAAACTCAAGAAAGATTGAATAAAAAGCTTAATCACTTTACCTTGCCAATTGTCTTTAACGAAAAAGTTGTAGTTGAAAAAACAAACATATTTGTTTGCCGTAGGAAGTCTCAGAATGAGTTTCAATATCTGATCAAGCCTCTCGGTAGCTAGTGTTTCCTGACGAAACTATATTATACTTTAACAGCATTTTATCATAATTATACATAATTATCTTGTTGTATTTCAACAGACCGGAATTACTACTAAGATAGTTAGGTAACTCTAAGAAAATAAAAAGAAAGTTCTTAACATCCAGTGATAACACTGTTGCGAATAATAACTTGTACGTTTAATGATAGGGAAATCATTGCCGACCAAATAAATACTTATCCAATTATTTATCTATTTCTTTTAATTAGTGGGAGGGACGAAAGTTTATTTAAATGTGGATTTTATTACTTTTATAAGAACTTTGGTACCGATGTGGTTTTGTAGTTAGTAAATAAAGAAGATAAAAGCAGCGGGATTATTTTTATTTTGTTTTTATTAGATATGGCATTAACTGTCATTATCAGGCATTTTGACTAGTATTTACTTTCATCTTAAGTTTAGATGCCACTCTGACAATGCCTGATTTAAGAGAAATAAAATAAAGATAAAACTGTTGCTATTAATAGTGAGCTTACAAAACAATATGGCGTCGATAAAACTGGTAGAATAAATTGTTGGTTTAAAAGGTGAGAGGCATTCACAGTCGTCGATTTGTATTGGCTTAGGGATTAGCGCAGCTAATCGCTAAGTATTGTGAGTTCGGTTATACTCTTGGGTTTATCCTTAAATTCTCAGTTGAGTCGTCTACTCTGAATATAAAATAGAATGAATATACAATAAATAATTACGCATTTCTAGCTTTAAATTCCACGTGTATCCATGTATAAGTCGAGTGTTAAGACCAAATATACAAAATACGTTTTGTATGGGAATAGAAATAGCGAATACATTATGTAAAGTTATTTCTTTGAGAATTTTTATTATTAGATGCCTGGCTATTCGCACCAAAAATAAAACTCATTTTGGTTCTGATTGATTTATTCGTTTTCTTTAATTATCAATCATTTGCAGGTTATTTAAGGTCAGGTTTTTTTTTTTAGAGATTGTAATGTTTTATTTGAGATAATGATGGCTTTTATTGATACAAGTCTTAATATTTAAACCATAGCTGGGGGAAGAGGTGGATTCATACCTTTCCCAAATGTATTTGCTCGTAGAGGAATATAAGGAACACAATAGGTATTTGAACTCGACTCTACGATTAACAATTGTGAGACATTATCTATCCTATTATCTATTACTTGGTGTTACCAAGCGTTCACCCATCTAGGTATTAACCAGGCACGATGTTGCTTAACTTCGGTGATCGTGTGGAAACCGGCAGTAATTTTGACTTTTATGCGTATTGACTAGTGCCGGGGTCGGCAACCTACGGCACGCGTGCCACACGTGGCAAGCCAGGCAATTTCCAAAGGCACGCACCTGCAAATGGCATTACAAAGTTCGAACCAATGACTACTACAAGGAAACCAAAAAAGTTCTGTCCGTTTTTTAATTAGTCATTGAATGAAGTTGAAATATATAAGAAATGCGTGTAGCAATTGTTTTCAAATTCGGACAGCCGGAAGTAGGAACATCAGACTTTATAAAAGAACACGCGCACCGTGCCCGGCCACCAGTTATAAGCCGGACAGCTGTGAGAAAGATGGAAGTGTCTAGAGATCTCGTTCTTTGCTTTACGACTTCAACGTGGGCTTATCAGCAGCTGCATCAAGTCGCCGCATATGTCAAGCGTTTGGGGATAGTGCTGTGGATGAACGTACTGCAAGGCGTTGGTTTCGAAAATTCAAGTCGGAAGATTTGTCTCTCCATGATGAGCCTCGCAGTGGATGACCACAGGTCTTGAATAATGGAGTCCTGAAGGCGGCCATTGAAGAGGACAGTAGTCTAACGTGTGGTGAACTTGCAAGACATTTCAAAGTTTCCGATGAAACAGTTAGACTTCACCTGCACCTCCTAGGTAAGACGTAAAAAACTGAGCAAGTGGGTTCAGCAAACGCTGTTGGAAGTCCACAAGGGAAAACGAATGGCAGCCTACGTATTGCTGCTTTCTCGCCACCGTACCGCATCCTTATTCAATCGAGTTCTTACCAGTGATGAAAAGTGGGTTCTGTACGAACCTCCCAAGCGTTCCAGACATTAAAATTGTCTCCTCATGCATCTACGCAAGATTACGCTTTGTGTTTGGTGGACTGGTCGTCAATTGGTTCATTGTGAACTGCTACCAATTGGCCAAACGGTCACTGGAGACCTATACTCGCAGCAATTGAAACGTGTGCAACATGCGTTGCGCCAGAAGGAGCCAGCACTGGTGAATCGCAAAGGTGTGCTATTCCTCCATGACAACGCCAGGCCGCATGTCGCGCGAGTGGTCAGGGATACCATACAGCAACTTGGGTGGGAGACTTTGTCCCATCCACCTTATTCACCTGACCTTGCGCCGTCCGATTACTACCTCTTCCACTCCCTGGATAATCATCTTCGTGGGAAATCATTCACCAATGAAGCTAACTTGCGCAAAGCCCTCTCGGACTTCTTTGCTTCAAACCCCCCCGAGTTCTACCGCAAGGGCATTGAACAGCTGGAGACACGTTGGCAGAAGGTGCTGGATGTCGATGGCGATTACTTCGAAGACTAAATATAAATTACACATACTGTGAAGCGTTTTCTTTTTTTCCTTTAAAAACGGACAGAACTTTTTTGGTTACCTTGTACAACGCAAAGAAGATATTTAGCTGTTTCAACTTTAATATATACTAAAGTATATATACTATATACTTTAGTATATAGTATATATAAGTATATATACTATATATTACTATATAAAATGTATTGTAGAACAGGTATACTGATCTTGACTTGTATAAAAATACGTATGCTGTTGGCACACTGAATGATTTTGAAACCCTAAATCATCACATAGTTAGCAAAATGTTTCCAACCCCTGACCTATTGGATTAAAGTGTTGGTTCATACATATCGTGTTTCTTGAGCGGTGTCAGTTCAATCTCGCTTTCTGGCAGTGCTGAAAAGCCCCATATTCTATGTTAGTGGAAAAAAAAGAATAAGCGACACAATGATAAATATGTTTGTTGAGGATTAATTGATATGAAATATCGTCTAAACACGGAAAGAAGAATATACCAATCAGAGTTAAATAAGGGGATGTTTCCAAATTTTGAGAAGTTTACAAGACAGAAATGCTGATCAGTGATATTTATAGACGCACTAACAGGTACCAGGAAAGTTACGTTAAAATCACACACGACGCCATCATGGAACAGTAACCTGAACTGTGTATTCTTAACCACAGGTTTACGGCCACAAGGCCTCTGCAAGGAATTAAAATCCGGCTATCGGTCCAAAACAACTGGAGCTGCGATTCATTAGCGGGGGCTACCTATTGGCATTCTTCCAAAGTTAAATTAACAATTTTGCAACCAAAGTTGAGACGGTGTCGCTGTGCAGAGCAAACAAACGAATAATAATCAACACCTGCTTTCCAGAGCACCAGAGATTCTTGTAGACATAAAAAGCCCTAAGAGGAGTGTTTGTCGGTTATTTGTTGGAAACAAAACATTTCGTTTTCTAAAAATCCGCTTACAGTACCCAGTGTTCGCAAGCTTAACTGCAGTGATCGAACGAGAATCGATGTTATAAGCATAACCTGACCGTAAGTGTCAAAGAGGAGACATTAATTATAAGATCGATACTGAAACAATCAATATAATTGTTATGAATAATTAAGAGTGGTCTCCCCTTGTTTTGTTACTTTCCTCTTTGAGAGAGCTCTTTCAGTTTACTGGGACTAAAAAAGGACACTGTACGTGAACCTTGTATTCTCACTTGAATAAAGCACTCTTAAAGCCTACACCTGTGTAATTTTGTCATTACAATATTATTCAGAAATATTCAGGAATGCAGTTCTACACGGTAAAACCTAATCAAGTGCCGAATCTGAGTGAGCAACTTCCAGTCACATGCAAATTCAGCCTGAAATTACGATAATTTAAGAAAATCAAAGCAACTCGAAATTCAAATACGACAGATTCTTGAACTTGTTAATTCATGTTTACTGACTGATTCAGATACAAACTTAATAACCTGGCTGTGACCAGAGATTAATTTTGAACTCATTAATAGAAACTTGAGGGGAATTGGTTAACCAGATCATCCAAAGGTATGAAAGGCCACAAAAAAAGAAAAGGATGTCTGATGAAATGTACAATATGATGAAAAACGGGCAGCAAGCAATACCAAGGAATGGAACAGAATATCGAACATTAAAAACTCTCAACAAATGATGAATTCTTGGAACATTAAGGCTTTAGACAAATAAGTAATCTTAGATGTTTAATGTTAACTGTTAGTTCTCAAAAAAGTGAAAAAGAAAATGCCAATAACAGGAGTTAAAGAGGAAAATGGTGTTATTTTTTTTGGGGGGGGGTGTCAAAGAATCCCATGATCAGCATAATTGTTAAGTACAACTATTGTAGATTTTCTGTGTGGACAAATATTTCCGTAAAAATTAAATGTCTGTACAACTTTAATAAATATACTTACAATGACGTACCGCCTTGATATTAATAAAAGTCTTAAATAATTAAAATTATTTTACAGCATTCTTTTGCACTTAGCATACAGTAATAGATAAATTAACATGCTGACCAAGTCTTCGAGTGTGATGATACATCTGATATATGAAAAGAATATATGTTTCTTGTCGAAATAATTGTTCCGTGGGAAGCTAATATCTTATGAATACATGAAGAAACACTGAAATGTACAGATATTTTATTTAGATTCTTTCAAAATAAATATATAAATAAACAAATAAATAAAAGAAACAGTTTAATGAATGGAGAAATATTTTAAATCGCAAGGAATACAATTAAGATTGATTTAAATATTTGCAAGTATAAGTAAACGTTGTAATAAAAATGGCGACGTATACACAGTCTTTAGTCATACGGCAGGCAGACTGTCTTCTGAGTGTTGTTGTCCTCCTCCTCCTCTTGTACCCGCCTATCCCAATTTTGGGGGGCTGCTGCCATGTACCCAGGGTGTACCCAGGGTAGTTGTTACTTTCTAGGGTACTACTTATACTAAACAATTCTTTATTTAATGTCTCTGGGTCGCCACTTATGACTTTTGCTCGGTGTTGTAAGCAGCGGACGATCCTTTTCTTTACGCTGTATGGATGGTGGGAGTTGAAATTGAGGTACTGTCCGGTGAATGTTTTGAACCCATGCTCTGTTCGAGATATTAGAACATCCAGGAATGGGAGTGTATTGTTACTTTCTTTCTCCATTGCGAACTGTATCGAAGGTCTTATTGAGTTTACATAGTCCAGTAGAACCTGAACATCTTCCTGGTGAGGCCAGAGTATGAAGGTGTCATCTACGTACCTTAATCTTATGTGAAGGGGTTATCAGAGAAAATACAAAGAATCTGCGGTGCATATAACATCAGGACAACCTTCAAAAGCTTGACGACACTTCGCAGATATCTCTCCCGAATAAGACCCTCCACAGAGGAGAACATGACTAAAGACTGCGTGTACGCTATCCCCTGCAGCTGCGGAAAGAAATATAAAGGAGAGACAGGCCGCCCCCTTAAGGTGAGGCTCAAGAACACCAGAAAGATGTAACACGAGGGGAAGTGGAAAAATCAGGCGTAGCTGGCCACATATGGAGAGAGAAGGGAGATCACCGCCTTCTGTGGGATCAGGTTAAGATCATAGACAAGGAAAACCATTGGAAAATTCGTAAACTTAAGGAATCAGCACATATGCTAGGCCACAAAAATCTCATGAGGCGTCCAAGCATAGACATTAATACGATATGGGAACCAGTAATAAGGAGTGCCAGAGAAAAACGATAATAACAACAAAAGTTCCAAGATGAGCTCTGGTAAAAACAGAAAATGATAACAGCGAAAAATTGCAATATGAGCACTGGTAAAAATGGTTGCTGAAGACATTAGGTTTTTAATACCCAGAAATTCATACAGAGATGTCCTCAAGGACACATGGCACAGTGGATAAAGGCGTTGATCCAGTGACAGGACCCAAAGAGTGTGAGTTCAATACCCGGTTAAGGCAGAGTTAACAAGAGATGACTGATGACTGATAACTGACATCCATTAAAACATGGCACGTGGAACTAGAACAGTCTACCCCAGTGAGCGAAATAATGGGTTCAGTTCGACATTCCAACCACCTGAAGAAGGCTGGAGCGTACAAATGTGAATAATGAACATGGCGACAAAAATGAGGACAATAGTCCAAATAATGTAAATAATGTACATAATACCTCATCTCAGAAATATAGAGAGATTATTTTTATTTAGAGTTTTGATTACACTGACAAACAAAACAAAAATGTTAAATGGTTTCGTGACATCAAACATCTTTTAGCGAATATTTGAGCGAAAATCTGAATCAGAAAATTACCTTACTGGTTAGCTACCGTTTTCCTGTACAGAAATGCCTCATTTTGGAAGAAAAAGCATACTTTTTATTTGCTTTCTGTATATATGATATTAACCTATGACAATATTTCTCAAAATAAAATCGTAGAAACCTCTCCATTCGTGTTTAGACCAATATATATTGGTAAGTTATATTTAATTATGAAGATTTTCTCCTGAATGCAGCGATCACATCTATCTATCTATCTATCTATCTATATATATATATATATATATATATATATATATATATATATATATATATATATATATATATGTATGTATATATATTATCGTTTCCTAATAATATATCTTGTTACTGTCACTAACATATCAAAATATATTTTTTGTGCGTGTGTGTCTGTGTGTGGCTATAATTGTCCGATGAAAGAATTTCGAAAGATAAAAATACCATAAAAATAATAATGTTGATAATA
>OZ038480.1:127295895-127305895 GCA_964036315.1 Acanthosepion esculentum
AGGAAAGGTGAGCAGGGATTTAGAAAGACAAAAGACGGCGATTGAGGTTGCATTTAAATTTTTGAAGATAGCAATTATCAGAGAAGCAAGTAAACGGAAGTGAGTTCAACAGCCGGTAAGTGCGAGAAAAGACAATTTTGGAGTAAATATGGCAGTTGTATGTTGCTATTTCAACAGTAAAAGGGTGGGACCTAGATGCCAATCAAGTGGGTTGATTAAATGCATCTAGTCGGTATTCAATTACACCATCCACGATTGGAACACCTGGTATTCCTAAGTGATCACCCATCTAACCAGGCTTGACGTTGCTTAACTTCGGTGGTCGTATGGGAATCGGTGTTTCAACGTGATATGACCGTATGTTCTGATTTCGATATTTGCTCTGATACGAAAATTTAAAAAAAAACTGAAGTAAAGAAAAAAGAATATTAGGGAACTCCTTTTTTTTACGAAGATGTGTTTAAAATTCTCGGAACAACACAATTCCTAAAGTGAGGGTTTTTTTTCAGCACCCCTCCTATATAAGTATTACTTTAAAATACCACTTATTAGGACAACCATACGGGAATGATACTGTTACGCCATGGAAAGGGTAAATATCTATAAACCAGAATGTCGAGCTGATTTTAATGTGGATCAGGTTAGATTGCTTAAACTGAAAACAAAAAAAACAAACGGAACAAAAAACGGCAAAAATCGAGCTGGATAAAACGAGCCTAATAGGGGCATTCGTCTGCAGGATCGGGTAGTCGGGTCGCTGTAATTGGTTTTGGTGACACCCCAGGTGGGAGGTCATTAACAGAGAGAACGTCAAGTTTGTTGTGGGTTGAATGATTGACGAGATGGGAGAATAGGGTCGATTTTCAGACACACAGTAAAGGAGGGCCATTTGGGGCACACCAAAGTGTAAGTTTGCCCCCGAGAAATTAAGTGTAAAATCATTTTGGATCAGATAAACATTCACGCACCTATATACACCTTATAAATGACATACGAATGTTGATACTTATTTAAAGCGATGTCCGTTTGCATATATGGTGTATACAAGGCAAAAAGTAGAGTTGCCCATGCATAAAACATGAATATCAACATCCATATTAAAATTTACTTAATCTATATGCATAGGGTAACATGGTCTTTGAGAAATATGCAAACAATGAATTGAAGTTGTGTACGCAGTTATGCATGCAAGTGCTTGCGTGTCATAACAATGCAATCATGTTCATCGATAGGACTATTTGTGTGATCATACGACTTTTCATAACTGAGAAAATATTTAATACGTATAGGTTACTACGACAAAGGGTAATAACAGAAGAGATGCATTGAGTATTACACTCACAATTCTAGAAATGTTTAATAAGAATCGACTGAAAAAAGGTGTATGCAGAGCAAGAATATAACTTGATAGATAGATAGATACATAGATAGATAGGAAAGAGACTGATATATATATATATATATATATATATATATATATATATATATATATATAGATAGATAGATAGATAGATAGATAGATAGATATGAAAGAGACTGAGATAGATAGATATGAAAGAGACTGAGATAGATAGATAGATAGATAGATACGAAATGAGACTGAGATAGATAGATAGATAGATAGATAGATAGATAGATAGATAGATAGATAGATATGAAAGAGACTGAGATAGATAGATAGATAGATAGATAGATAGATAGATAGATACGGAGTGAGATATATAGATCTTGAGATAGACATTTTTCAATATATTATGATGGGCAGATAGATGTCACATAAGCTGCCCATTTATCTATGATCGAATGCTAGACTAATCGATATATATATATATATATATATATATATATATATATATATATATATATACATATATATATATATATATATATATATATATATATATATATATATATATATATGTGTGTGTGTCTGTGTGCGTGTGTGTGCGCTTGTGTGTTGCGTGTGCGCGCGTGTGTGTGTGTATCAACAAAACCTTATAGAATTACATACATTGATTGACAGAATCACATTGATACATAGAATCGGCGTGCGTGAGATTTTTATACTAATTTTTATTCGATACAAGTTCCTCAATGTAGAGGTATGGTGTTGGATGAACGTAAGAAAATGTAAAAACTGAAGTATGTCAGGTGGGGTGATGCAGGAAAGATAACAGTTTACCTGACTTGAAGAGAGCAACGTTGCATTCATTGTGAAAGAATCCTGCCTGGAGTCTTTTCCACTGAATATCATAGATAGAAACGGAATGTGCGAGAGAGATCTAGATTTAGGTCTATCTCAACAAGATGTGTCATTGATATATAGATATGAAATATAAAATATAATTCATAAATAGATACATAATCAATAGAATGTTAGCGATGGATAGTAAGAAATAGAATGAGATAGAACAGAGGTGATCAATTGAATATGATAGATAGATAGATAGATAGATATGAAAGAACTGAGATAGATAGATAGATAGATAGATAGATAGATAGATAGATAAAGAGAATGTGATAGATATGAACAGACAGAGATAGAAAGAAAGAGAATGATATAAATAGATCGATAACTCGACAGTTCGATATATATTGACAGAATCGGATATATATATATATATATATATATATATATATATATATATATATATATATATATCTTCATTAAATAATATAGACAAGTTTTGTCTATTTATTTTATGTAAATACTTTTCATATCGTCTGATAAGCTTAATAATTAAACGAAGAAAGAACATCACAATATTAATACATTTCTTTAAAATCCTATCTAAGCTTTCGGCTTGCATAAGCCATTATCAAAGATGAAAATTACATTACAATATATTAAGCCATACACGGACAAAACAATAATGATAGTCTATTTTGTTTTACATGGAAGATTTCCAAGCAACGACAAACTCTTGCATACGAGACGCTGGAAGCGAAAATCGCATCGCAGCTCATGACAACACACATACCTACCCGAGAGTGAAAACGAGAAATATTATGTATGGAAAGCCGTTGCTATAAACCAATAGCTTCTGATATAAATTATAGTTATTCAGTATATATATATATATATATATATATATATATATATATATATATATATATATATATATATATATATATATATAGAGAGAGAGAGAGAGAGAGAGAGAGATAGATAGATAGATAGATAGATAGAAGCACCTGCTCAAAATACAGGGCGCGACCTGTAACCTTTTACCATTTTATATTTTTCATTTCACTTTTACTCGTTGTATGTTTTTTTATTTTGTCGCCTGTACAGTATAGTAATGTTACTTGGGCATCGTCTGTGAGAAAAAGAGCACCATGACGCAAATCACTCCGCAAGAAATTTGGAAACGACATGATGTACTGCTTGGCATTCGCGCTGGATCTCCAATGCGAACATTTCAGAGTGTTTGCTTGTCAATCCGAGGTCAGTGCAGATGATGCGAAAAGAGTTGAACGTGTCAAACATTGATTAGGAATGTGTTCGGAGTGATCATTAATGATGGGGACGTTATGCCTTCATTAATGTTTTCACAGGGCCGCAGGCTCAACTAAGAGGCCTGCATCAAGTTCTTTGAGGAGGTAGTGTTGCCCTGGGTCAAGAGGGGAGACACTTCGTCTGGCAGCAGGCTTCTGTATAATGCCAGACAAACAATAGGAGTAGGTAGGCCTTCCTACCGCCCGGTCAACACTCCTCCCCCTTCTCTTGGACATGAGTAGAGGCTCGCACCTTGTTTCTTGTTTAGGAAGGTGTTCCCGGGACTATCTCTCTCTCTCTCTCTCTCTCTCTCTCTCTCTCTCTCTCTCTGGCCTCCGTACTAGTGATGCTGTGTTTCTCCCGTGATGTGCGCAGACTGTGGCATTACCTCTTCATTCTGAGGGTACACGGTTGACAGTTCCCTGGTTGCTGTTTCCGACTGGTAGTTAGGGGCCCTAACTCTTGCGTAGCGTTTTGAGCGGCCTCTCTGATCAACAGTTGTATAATATCGGGGTGTCTGTAGTGCCATGTCGCGCATGGAAAGGTGTCCCTGCAGTCATCTTTGGTGGGCAACCCTGAGGCCACATTATGATGCAGGCTCTGCCCAATTCCCTCTGCCCACGTCACGGTCGATAACCGTCGGCTTCTTTTACCTCAGGCCTTCTCATCTTCCAAACATAATTTAATGATTGCTTACAAAGATTGATCCTTGCGTGCTAGTGGCTTCCAGCCTTGCCTGGGGTGAAAAGCTTAAAAAAAACAAAAAACAGGAGAAACCAGTCATGACTATCAGACAATCTCTGCGACCACATCACCTAACTCCCCAGACTCTAACCCACTTGATTATTATGTGTGGGGCGCAGTTGCGCGAGAGATTAACAAAACTCATTATACCACCAGAGATGAACTGAAGGCAAGGATTATGGCAACATACACCAACTTAAACAAGGAGGCAGTTCAGAATATTGGAGATTGCGAAGTCGTCTGGAGTCCATGATTGAAGCCAATGGAAATTTTACTATTTATTATTTTAAGATATTTCATGTAATTTTGGTAAATATATCTGTTAAAATAATATGTCACTGTTATTTTCATTTTTGCTTAATTCACACGACAATTTATCCATCGAACTTCGTAGACTGCATTTTTTCGATGGTAGTTTTATGAAATAGTAATTAGTAAATTAGTAAAATAGATAAAACGGAGCAAATTATTTTGCACAAAATTAAGCCCTATATCTTAGTATAGGAAATTTAGGCTTTTAAGTTTTTGAAGTACTCTTTATTTTACCTACATATATATATATATATATATATATATATATATATATATATATATATATATATATATATATATATGTATGTATCTATCTATCTATATATATATATATATATATATATATATATATATATATATATATATATATACATACATACATACAGGGTGTCAATAAAGTTCGTGTTCACTTAAAAAAAATTAAAACTTTATTTGTATTTGCGATAGAAATAATCTGTACAAAATCTTATAAAGTTTAATGTACCTAGTTTTAAGTATAGCTAAAATAACTAATGTAATTTCAGGAATTACTGTAAATCAGTTGGCAAATGTTTTCCGTGAACTGCAAAATCGTATTACCCTTTGAATTGATAATGATGGAGGACATATGGAAACTTAAATAAAATTTCAATAAAACCTTAAAAAATATAGATTTACTTCTTTCTAATCCTTTTTACAAATTATTTCTATAGCAAATCCAAATAAATTTATAAATTTTTTAAAGTGTACACAAACTTTATGGACACCCTTTATATACAGAAATATATACTTTCATAAAAAAAAAGACCCAATCTTTTTTCAGTTATTTTATCCATATGTATATATATATATATATATATATATATATATATATATATATATATATATATATATATATATATATATATATATATATATATATAGTCTTAAAGTGTGCTATATTTATGGGATAAAGTGTTCAATATCAGAGATAGAGCGTGTGTAAATGTAAAAGTGGACATGGAAGTCAGCACTTAGAGGCGACAGTCTGTTTCATGCTAGTGCAATCGTCGCCTGACGATTGCACTAGCATATAAACAGACTGTCGCCTCTAAGTGCTGACTTCCATGTCCACTTTTACATATATATATATATATATATATATATATATATATATATATATATATATATATATATATATATATATATATATATATATATAAATATATATAATAATCCGTTGGTATATAATCCAAGTGAATGTTAATAATATAAAATAATAAAACTAATCCACAAAGTGAGCTCAATGTATTTATTATAACACAGTATATATAAATAAATAAATTACATAGAATAGAAATTCAAAATTTACCCATTTCAATAGCTATTTCACCTGGGGAATTTTTGAATTTCAATTATATGTAATAAATATATTTTTATGTTTATTGATACAAATATTTAAGTATATGCTCTGTTTATAATAAACACTTTTAACAACATTTTCCGAATGTCCGAGAAATTGTCATAGGAAATATGCGTCCTCCGACAGGAATCGAACTTGTATCCTATACGGGACCGTCATATAGCCTGACGTGCTTTTACCGATTGAGCCACAGAGGAGCGTTCCAGTTAGCAAGGTCGATTTTACTGTTTTTAAACCACGATTCTCCATGCTTTTCTCTCATACATTTAAAAAAATGTCTTAAAGTAATTGTCGAACATTGTCCATTTCATTATATATATATATATATATATATATATATATATATATATATATATATATATATATATATATATATATATATATATTCGTTTTGTGGGCATCAGTCTTTCTCTCGTTTTCACATTTTCATTGAAAATGGCTGAGAAGTTTTTCATTAAAATTTTAATTGTATTTATTTTACACGAACACAGAAAAAATATATGTAGGACATACTATCTATATATAAAATTCTATGCCTTTCGTTAGTCCGTCCCTGAATCACTCTCTCTAAAATAGTCATACATTGACTGATCGAAACCAGATTTTGGGAAGAAGTGCAAACAGGTTAGGTGCTATAAAGTACAGTTAAATTTACTAGGGTGCTTAGATTAGTACAATAAAAATTTTATTATTTGTGGGGGGAGCAAAATTTAACTGTTTTATTCTTTCTCAGATAAATTACTCCAACTATTCCCAAAATAATTTAATGATTAAAATAACAAATAATGATTAAATAAAAATGCAATAATGTTTTTGCATATCTTTCTTTAAGTTTTTGCAAACAAGAATCCAATTTCCAGTTCGTTATGCGTTTGCTAGAACTATAAACAAATCACGAAGCAAAACGGTTAAAAAAAATTAAAATTTGGCCCCAGAAAGATATCTTTACGCATGGTCAGTTGTATGTCGCATTCTCAGGAGTAAGAAATCCTAAGAATTTATTCTTCGCTGTTAAAAGTTAAAAACAGAAATTTTCTGAAAAATATTGTTTACCATGAAATCCTATTAAATTAAATTAAATAATTATTAAACCGGGAAATAGGGATTTGTCAAAGTATTTTCCAAAACAAATCAGCTTAATTAAATTTCATCGATCGGCTTTCGAAATTAGGCGAAAGGTAGAGTTTGTAAATCTCGACAGATATATTAGCGATAACTTCAGCAATACTTAATACTGGGAGAATTTCAACACGCATTAGCATGTTGCAAAACATTCTGGTATATAGAAAAGTATAAAATGGTTATTCGTTCTGAGTGTATTACGCAGATTAGCGGATAGCGATCAGAACCTTAATCATTGGAAATGGCGAACATTCGAAAGCGCTGAAAACGTCGATCTACAACATTTCTATTTTTAAAAACTGAACACGAAGCGGCGGCAGTCTGTTTCATGCTCGAATGCAATCTTAATATATATATATATATATATATATATATATATATATATATATATATATATATATATATATATATATATATTATAATGTAACACGATTTGGAAAAATTTTCCTGTTACAACCGATATATATATATATATATATATATATATATGTGTGTGTGTGTGTGTGTGTGTGTGTGTGTGTCGTCGGCACTGCCTTGTGGAAGGCTAAGGAGTAAACCCTATACAAATCCGGAGTGGAGCCCCTAAGGCGGATCGACGGCACTCTGTGCTGCCTTCCGGCATCTCCTGCAGCCGTGCTGGAACCAAACTGTATTAGTTCATCCTTTCCTTTGGACACTTCTACCAAGGCCGAGAGGGAGAACTAGACGCCCGGGCAGCTCTACTTCTCCATACATCCCGCCCAGGCTCGTAGCGCACTAGAGAGAAGACTCCAGCGATGTCGCAAGACATCGTTGCTACTCCATCGTCTCCTGAGACGGACGGATGCCGACGATATATATATATATATATATATATATATATATATATATATATATATATATATATATATATATATATATATGGGTTGTAACAGGAAAATTTTCCAAATTGTGTTACATTATAATTGTTCATCCCACAAAGTGTTTAATGTCTAAAACCCCTAAATAAATTTTTCCCAGGTTTTCATATAAGATGTTTAGCCATCTTGATACCATTTGTCGTAAGAATCACTGAAACACCCTTATGCAGCTAGAAAGTGAACAGGTTAAAATCGTTTTGTATCAGCCCCACTGCCTTCTCAACTGTGCAATGGAAAAAAGAAAAAAAGATCATTAAGGCCTTCAGTAATGGTAACAACATTCATTAAGAGAACGGTTAATAAGTTTATAAAAGAGGGAACATTAGACAGGAAAACTGGATCACTGAGAGGGTTCATCATTTCAACTTAGAGTTAAAAAGATCAATTAGAAAGGATACAAACGTCTTCTGGATTAAGACATTTGGCAAGTGAAAGAGGAGTTTCAGCTACGAAAGTCCCAAAAACAGTGAAAAAGGACTTGAAAATGAATCATACGGGAAACGTCCGAAAGCAATCTGTTACTCTAGGACAGAAAGTTAGAAGTTTAGAGAGGACGAAGGTCATGTTGAATAAGTTGGAAAATGATCCTGAAATAATATATATATATATATATATATATATATATATATATATATATACTCCACTCTCCCGTCGAATTCGAGGTATGAGGGACAAGCAGATCAGTTCCTAGGAAACTGACAGCCCGACGCCAGCACATGAGATTTGATTATATTGGTAAAGGTTTTGTGCAGAACTATCCACACTTTCTGAAGGGCCGAATACAGAGACCTGGTGCACTACGTGCCACAGGGTCCCAAAACGACCATTCGCAGGTTTTGAATTTGGAGTTATCCTTCTCCTAGAACAATTGCCATCCAAGGCTATAGAACCCAGTCTGTCCTGCTATATACCCATAGCTGGAGGGAGAAGAAGAGGATTCACACCTTCCTTTCCCAAGGGTATTAGCACGTAAGTGAATGTAATGGATTCGACTGGAATTCGAGCTTGGTTCTCCGATTCCTCAATCCAAGTCTATTGCTCCACCGTGCCTCCCAATATATATATATATATATATATATATATATATATATATATATATATATATATATATATATGTATGTATGTATGTATGTATGTATGTATGTATGTATGTATGTATGTATATATTATTAGTAGATGTCTTATAAGTATAAGACAATATACTCGATCGGAAAACCTTCGGTGTCTTCATTTGCAAATAATCAAACCAATACCAAAGGGGAAAAAAACGGTACCAAAAAAGAAAGAACCAAGAACATGTCCATTAGCCGAAAATAATCATCCAGCATGCAAGTCCAAGGCCAAAAGAAAAAAAAACCGATACGAGTACACAAAAAAACTAAATGAAGTGCTCAATACAGTGAGTAGAGCAAACGTAGTTTTAATTAGAGAGCCAGACAAACCTACCACGGTCTCACCTAAACGGATCGTCAGTGAAGGCCGGCTAACAAGATAAGAAAGAACGGAAACTTATAGTGAATAAACAAAACACATAACCACGTGACCATAAACAAAAACAAAACTACGGGGAGAGTTGTGGAGAACCATTTATTCTAAAAAATGACGAAAGAGGGAGGTGGGGTTTAACGAGAAGGACGGACAAATTAGGTGAAACCGAGGTAGGTTTGTCTGGCCCTCTAACTATACGCTAGATTTAGCTGTGTAACTCTACCGAGTGAAGATAGCTCTGACTGACACCAAATTAGTTGTGTTTCAATCCTGGCTCGAGGCATTCAAAAGTCTAGTTGCACTGAGGAGCTGTGATACAGCGAAACAGTACTCTCTGTGAATGACATAATATATATATATATATATATATATATATATTAGAAGTTCATTTCAATCCTTCATGAGCTTCCGATCTTTAGTTATGATTAATTCTTAGTGAATGTGTCATTTTCGTTTATGATCGACGCAGATCCTAAGAACAAGATGCGGCTCTGCGTCTGCAATTCGACGACGTTAACGTCGCCTAGCAATCTTCTATGGCATCATAACAGAATG
>OZ038480.1:127310895-127315895 GCA_964036315.1 Acanthosepion esculentum
ATTGTCAATATCTATCTATCTATCTATCTATCTATATATCTATCTATCTATTAGGTTGGTGCAAAAATAATGTCGTTTTATGACGTTCAACTTCATGTGAGAAAACGACATTATTTTTGCACCAACCTAATATCTATCTATCTATCTATCTATCTATCTATCTATCTATCTATCTATCTATCTATCTATCCAAGCGTGTTCATATCTATCTATCTATCTATCTATCTATCAATCTATATATCTATCTATCCAAGCGTGTTCATATCTATCTATCTATCTATCTATCTATCTATCTATCTATCTATCTATCTATCTATCTATCTATCTATCTATCCAAGCGTGTTCATATCTATCTATCTATCTATCTATCTATCTATCTATCTATCTATCTATCTATCTGCAGTAGAAATGATTATATTTTAGTAAGGTTTTTATCGAATAATTCTAGCGGAATTTATCTCTAGAAGTATTAATAACATACATGGAAATAGAACAAACAAATACACATAGTCACATACATTGTCAAACACACTACCACACACACACACACAAATATATATATATATATATATATATATATATATATATATATATATATATATATATATATCAATCTATGAGTTTATATATAAGAAATAGTAAAATTTGCAATTTATTTCGACATACAATATGTTCGAGGTTAACATTAATTGATAATATGCTCTATGTTGTCGGGTAAAATAGCTAATATGCTCTAAGTTGCGACTTTAATTGATAAAATGAAAATTACGTTTTAGCAATGCTCCTTTAACTGGATCATATTTCTCATTTTTACGATTACAAGAAAAAAATGTTTGTCATTAAATCGAAACGAAGTTCTTCATCGTTTTCATTGTCATCCTAAAGTATGATTATATAGATTAGATGACTTATTGAAAAATTGACGAGATATTTTGAATTCAGCGATTTAAAGATTTAAATTTACTTGAAACAACTCCAAGATATATATATATATATATATATATATATATATATATATATATATATATATATATATATATGTATATATATATATATATATATATATATATATATATTAAGACATTTTTATGTTAAGACATTTTTATGTTTAACATTGTTTTTATAGATACAAGTATTTAAGTAAATGCTCTGTTTATAATAAACAGTATTAAACAACATTTACCGGACTGTTGATTAATACTGTTTATTATAAAGAGAACATTTACTTAAATACTATAAAAATATCTTAAAATAATTGTCGGACTTTGTCCATTTCCTAATGTGTGACGTCATATATATATATATATATATATATATATATATATATATATATGATTGAAGTAACGAACATATACGAAAATGTTTATTGTAACTTCAACAGTTTCTCTTTGCGAAATGAGAGATACTCACACACACATATATATATGAATAAAGACAAAATGTAAACATATCATAGCGTTTCGCCTTCTCATGGAATTTATGAAGGCAAATATAAGGATTTAATTTTTCAACAATCACTTTTACTAAACTCAGCCCGTTTTCAAAGGTAAGAGACGCTGATAAATATTCATACGGTTAAGTGAAAAGCGTAGTTAAATTATGGGAATGCTATGTGATATCATTTAATATCTAATAAACGATAATTGGTTTCAGCTGGAATTCGAAATCGGCTCTCCGTTTCCGCAATACAAGGTGTATTCCAATACATCACCGTGCATCCGCAACGTGGTTAAATGATGTTGTTGAATACTTTTATGCAATTAATATCCAGTTTATCTTAGTATGAGATAAATGTATTTATTATTTAATTTAAATATCAGGAGATTATGCATTTATTTTTTATATTCATGCATATTGTCTTGGGAAAGAGGTAATTCTTTTGGGAATGTAGATATTTGAAAAAATACGTGTCCAAGATTTATAGTTTGAAAAATTAGGAGCACTCTCAAGAATTTTCCCTCTTATTAAGTTACTTTCTCTTTTAATAAGTGCGTAATTCTTCCGATCATTGCTTACATAAATTTTTGTGCATAAGATCATTTTTGTATTCACTTTTTAAAAGGGTCTGCATGTTTTCCCAATGTATTGTGAAGAGCAGATGTAGCGATTCACTCACACACACACACACACACACACACACACACACACACACACATATATATATATATATATATATATATATATATATATATATATATATATATATATATATATATATATTATAGTAATTCGTCGAGCTTAGAATCCTCAACAGAATGCAGAAAGCACTGGACGGCCGTTTCGTCCTATCTGGGACTCGGTGACGAAGAAGACAT
Organism: Acanthosepion esculentum; assembly: GCA_964036315.1. Lineage (NCBI taxonomy): Eukaryota > Metazoa > Mollusca > Cephalopoda > Sepiida > Sepiidae > Acanthosepion > Acanthosepion esculentum. The sequence continues at coordinate 127,313,211 of OZ038480.1, forward strand.
AAACTAGACTTGTTATAGCGCCGCTACTCACTCAGTTCCGTTTGCCGATACCCATCCAAGTATACGGATAGGACGAAACGGCCGTCCAGTGCTTTCTGCATTCTGTTGAGGATTCTAAGCTCGACGAATTACTATAAAATTAGCCTAAATCCCAAAATCAATTACTTTAACATTTAATTTAAGTGAAGGCTCAATACAATGTAGAGCAAAAATCGCCAGTAATTTACAGCCGCCTGTTGAGATTTTTACTTTTTTCGATGTAATATTCTAGAATAATGTATATATATATATATATATATATATATATATATATATATATATATATATATATATATATATATATTATATATATATATATATATATATATATATATATTATATATATATATATATATATATATATATATATATATATATATATATATATATATATATATATATATATCCAGAGATTCGCTAAAAATGATTATACATGATGAAAATTTACCATATCTTAATAAAAAAAAATAACGCTATGATCATTTTGTTATTATTAAGAGGAAAGGCCATTTTTATTATTAAATTAAAATTTTTAATCCTTTTTGGAACTTTCGAAATTTTGGCTAAAACATCTTGCTTTTCTTGCGTCAAAGAAATAAATTAGTATCGGAAATTTAAGCCTATTTTTGCAGTGAAAAATACGTAGGATTGGAAATTCATGTAAATACCAGATAATTTTCAGATTTTAATTAAACTTACAGGATTTTCCTTATTTTAGAAAATATTGGAATTTTTTTGTACATCTGTTACATCGCACTAATTTAATTTTATGAAATATCGAGAAATTCATTTTTGTACGTCTTAATGTTTATATTAGATATAAGGAGAAAATAAAACATCAGATTTACTCTGAATCGTAAAATAAACAATACAATTAAACTAAGACATTATTTAATTATTTAATTGCTTTTATGAATAATATTATCGAGGATAATGTCTGGAAATTAGTGTTTTTTTTCAATGAATATTGAATTTTTACAATAACTCTTTTCATTTAATTTATTTTAAATACAATAATTTATAAATTTTTAAATATTTTAAAAATTTGTATTAATTTATAGCGATTAGGTAATATTGTCAATAAAAATAAAATATTTTATATTTTTAGTTAAAAGTTATATAAAAATTCCGCTCACGCTATATTCCTCATGTAATGTTATAGATATATCCACCGTAGAAAAAAAAATGATAAACTCAAGCTTTCAACCTGTCAAGTTCTTAAATAGTTTCTGTTGTGTTGAAAAATGTATTTCTGCGATATTTTAACCATAAAATCATATTAGTTTCAAATCAGATGAAATAAACGTTAAATCAGCATAAATAAAATTTCCGAAAAGTGAATTTCTTTTTATAATGATAAGAATTAAATTGGGATGACAGATGGCTAAAAAATGGAGCTAAAATCAGCGATGTTAACGAATTCAAGACGAAAGTCAATTTGAAATATTTTGCTTATTAGAAATGTAAAATTTAATCTAAAAATTAAAATTAAACTAAAATAAAAGCTCCACAAAATATTGCTCATTTTTAAAATTTCATTTTAACCCTTCGCTTTTTTAAATAATTTTTAACTACAGTTATCTTCATATTTTTAGCAAAATATTCTCCGTACAATTTTATTGAATTTTAGTTATTTTGGATCTAAATTCTCTATAGTTGTCCCTCTTATTTTCTGATAATGTTTTGTAAGGACGATCGTATTTATGAAAATCGGCCAATTTATACATATACAAAAATTTTCAAATATTGGGGGTCGATTATTTGTAATAAGTTTTTCTATTTAATATTAGTAATTTTCATTTAAGATTAGTTTATACTTAATAACAATATACGCTTAAAATAATAATACAGAAGTTTAAAATGTTTTTAATTTAAAATATTGCAAATTAACATTAAAAAATGAAAACAATTCTCAAAGGTATAGTGTCCATAATATATGTTCATAAAAGCAGTTAAAATGATGTCTTAGTTTTATTGCATTTTTTGTTTTAGGATTCAGAGCAGATTTTAAAGGAAAATCCTGTATTAGAATAAAAACATAATGATTTAAATTAGAAGAAAAAATATAATGATTTAAAGGCTCCAAGTTCTGTATATAAATAGAATAATCATTAAGTGCTACAAAATTTAATTTTTTGAAATTTCATAAAATTAATTATGTCGAGGTAAGAGATGTAAAATAAAACAAAAATGTATTTATCTAGATTCTAAAAAGGAAACATTTCTAAAGTGATTTCCTTCAGAATAAATCCTAAACGTTTCATTAAAATCCGGCAAGAATTTGGTTCTTGCAAGAATATCCAAATCAATGTGTTTCTCGCCGCAACAAAGATGCTAACATTTCCTATACTAAAAGTAAGCCTCACAGCTGACGGAAGAAAAACAACATTTTTAACCAAAAGTTTGTACGTGTTAAAAAGGATCCAAAAATAAAATTCAGTAATCAAAAATTCCTTTGGTATTTCCTCTTAATAATAAAATATATAATGTATTAATTTTGGGACATTTCTTCATATATATATATATATATATATATATATATATATATATATATATATATATATATATATATATATATATATATATATATATATATATATGTGTGTGTAGTTGCATATTTAGGCAGCAATCCTTCTTTTAAGCGTG
>OZ038480.1:127320895-127353395 GCA_964036315.1 Acanthosepion esculentum
TAAAAATACAACCTTAAAAATCAATCCTCACCAAGCAAGTCGATAATACACTTGTATTATGGACTTTGTTGTCATGAAGGGCTGCTAGACGGGAAAAAGAATGAGAAGAATTTATAAGGAACCAGAAACACAATCCTAAACAGGAAACAAAGTCATAAAACACTACTCCTGTTCAAAAGGCGAGGTAGGAGTGTGAAGCGGACGATAGGTGAACCCATTTAGGAGAAAAATAAAAAAAAATAAATAGTAAACATTATTTCAGCAATATCAATTTTGTAAAACATTTAATTTTTTTGTAAATCTTACATTTTCCATTTACATTTTCAATCCTTACTTTTCCACAAATTTTATCAAACATTTTTTGATATTATCCTAACATTTAAATGGGCTTTAGATTATATAATTAACTTAACATTTAAGATATAATATTATTTTTAATTTATTTGCTAATATTAATGTCAAAATAGCATTTGACATCCAGAAGTCAGTCTGCCTTACCAAATTATAGTCTCACGTGTTAAATTGATAAAATCTTTTATTTACGCACTTTAGCAAAAATCTAAAATCAGATTTCTCAAGTGCAGTCAGTTTTATGATATAGACTGGAGTATACTTTTAATCTTTTCTTTTTGCTTTTTGTAAGTGTGGAAATGTAGCGGTTTGATTCTTTCATAAACCATTTTTTGTATTCTTTTTTTTTTGCTGTTGCTTCTGTTGTAATTATTCAAATAATTTTTTGTTATTTGGTAAAAATTTCGTTCATGATTTTGTGGCGTCATATTGTACGATGTGATGGAGGATCGTTTTGTTTAAGATTGGAGAATTCGTTTGCAACCAATTGAAACCGTTGAAAATCGATGTGTACAGATCTACTGAATTCGATTGAAATCAATTGAAACCATTGCAAACAGATCTGTACAAATCTGTAGAATTCAAATGAAACTAGGTGAATCATAGAACACCGATCTATATAGATGTGTGGAATGCTTTTGAAATCAATTGAAACCATTTAAAACCTATGTATACCGTTCTGTGGACTTCGATTGAAACATTGAAAACAGATCTATAAAGATCTATAGGATTCGACTGAAACTAGTATAACCATTGAAAACCGATGTATACAGATCTGTGGAATTCAAATGAAACCAAATAAACCATTGTAAACGGACATCACTGAATGATTTGGACACCACGTATCATATACGTATTCACTTCGACATCTTTCGAGTTTTCAAGTCAATATTTTATTTTTAATGGAAAAAGGTGCCCATTGTGCAACTATCCTGTTTTTAATTTCCTCATCTCTTATTCTAAAATTATTATAAGTTATACAGTCACCGATGTATTTAGTGTGTAGAGAATTTAGCAATTCTACATTCTGAAGTTTTACGATGGATTCAGTGAAACTGACAACAATACTCTCAGTCCAAATCCAAATCAATGTTTCTGTTTTCGAAAAGACACTGTGAAGTTTTAATTCTGGGAACACTTGGCATAGAATGTGGAACTTTTGTTCAAGATATAATTTAGACCAAATACGAACACCTGTCATTAGCATAGCATGTCCAAATGATGGTCGAACACACTGGTCTCTAGTTGGAAACCTAGAGCGTTGTTTTCTGACTGTCGACTGGTTTGAGGTGATGTTCAGGCAAATACTTATCGTTTTAGATCATTTATAATTTCTTTAATAATTCATATTTCATCTGTGTAATGTAATAGATTCAAAAGGTCGAGCTGATATTTTAATGCTCAAATAAAGAAATAAGACAAATATATATACAATATTAAAAAACGAAACGACTGCTTATTTTTTCTTATATCCTAAGAACTTTGTCACATGTTATCCTCCAAATATATATTTCCATTTATTCTGGTTTCTCCATTTTCTTATTCATACAGATATATCCTAGGATACGTTGTTTTGTGAGTTAATGAGTTAATGATCGTTTCTAGATTGCATTTAAATCTTACGTATAACACGGAGAAATATATACACATATACCAAATTTACATGGAGCGTTACATAGACAGAAAACGCTCCAACAACATACTGGTTCCATAACGGTTATCGTCGCCTAAAGTGAAATCTGTGAGCCTGTTTAATATATCTTTCATTATCTATTCGCCCCAAGAAAGGCAGTAAAGTTACTAAAACACTGAGTGTGAACGAATAAAAAAAAGATAAAAACATTATCAAGGAGCAGGAACAATAAAAGAGGAATCAAGAAGACAGTAGATAACGAGTGACATTGCATTTAAATATTTGAAGATGAAATTTGGCTGGAAATCCTGAAGGCGGAAGAGAGTTCCACAAGCAAGAAGTGCAAGAGAAGAAACTGTTAGCATAGAACTTACGGTTGTATCTTGTCAATTCAACTCTAAATTGATGAAATATTTTAAAAAAATCTCGTACTGCGCCTAAATTCATAAAGTCTGAGTACCATATCGGAAAGTTCATCTGAAAAATTACCATGAAAGTATTTATACAGAAGGTATGAGGAGGCTATATTAGGGCAGTGAGAAAGTGACTGAAGCCAATATTCCAGGTCAGGACCAATAATGTTGTGGGTTCTTCTTTGGAGATGCGCCAGGCCATATGTGACAGCAATATTTAAAACATGGACAAATAGTAGACTTATAAATATGTAAGATGGGTTCTGGAGAAAAAAGGTTGTCTAGCACAACACAGTGAACCAAATATCATAGCAGCAAACCTAGCAATTGATTCAATATAATCTTTCCACGTCATGTCAGCAGAGAATGTGAGCTCGAGAAGGCGTAACAAATCACTCTGCGGAAGTTTAACCTCAGCTAACGGGTCTTTCAGTTGATTAATAAAAGGTTCATTTTGGCGCCGTTAAAAGTTCAGATTCGTGTTTAGTTTATTATTTCTCGTTCGTACAAATAACCTATGATGAGGCAGGAATACATTATTTATGGTTTAAATAACAGAGTAGACTGAGGTCTCTAGCTTTGCGTGTAAACCAGTATAACAAAACGTATGAATTACTTTGTGAAAGAAAAATAGAATCTATGCCATTAGTTTTCAGAAAAAGTCAATTCACCGATAATGAAGAAGAGGAAGCTGCGAAGACCGGCCAAGGTTCATGGCATTGAAAAGCGAATTCTACAAGAACATGTCTTCGCGATTTTAAGCAAAATTTTCTGAAACGTTACTTGAATTAAAAATAATAATCCTTTACTCTATTATGTTTATAACTCCATGATTATGTTCAAAGGAAATTATACATACTATGGAAGATTTTTTTATTAATCAATTTATGACTAAAAGCTTATATTTATTCACAAGCGCAGGTTTCTTTGTACAACCACGCTGTACCTACATTTTCTATGTCAACCTATCTATGTTTATATCATTTCACAAACTCATAAATATTGATTGCACATAGATGTATATATTCGTAGTGTATCAAGAAATAATACTGTACCTATATACATTGTGCTGATCACAGATATTAATACCATGAAAGAAAACCAGAATTTTCTCTTGTACTTAGTTCAACAGCGACCCCTAGAGTTCGCAATCTACCTCCTGTAGCTAGCAACAGCTGGCCCATAGGCAAAGCCAATCCATCAAAATTTATAGTGGCGTAATCCGAATCAAAATGTCAACAGGTACGAGTTTTAAAAGGATGTCCGACGTTAATTCTATATACCTTGCATTAGATTTATGCATTAATTCGCACAGACAAAGAATTTATGAGTTATTATTAAAATAATAGTGATTTAAATGATACAATAATGAATATTAAAGAAAGAAGTCACAAGAATCGGCAAAGGTACATTTGACTTTGCTTTCGCAATAATTTGTAACATTAATTTTTCTCTGTTTGATTTATTCTCACGGCAGAAATTTAATAAGAATTCCGAAAGATTAATTAATAATGAAAACAATAAGAAGTTTTTTTTTCGAAATATATTCTGCATTATAATATTAAATGATGCCGCTTGCTTACAACAAAAGTTAGCCAACCATTCTAAAAGATCATGCTGCGAATTCGATAACCGCACACTTTCTTATGGTGTGTAACTAGATTAATCTTATCTCGATGTAAAAATACATTTTCAAAATATTAAAAGTAATCTCATGAGTTAATGGAAACCCAGTAACAAAACTGAAGAGACCCCTAGAAAAGAAAAGTGAGAAGAGATACTAACTGTGAGAAGGCGGATTTTAAGGTGTCCACAAAAGAGATAACCCAATATGGGAACTACACATTGAAGACTTCAAAATGAAGCAAATACAAACCTTTAACAAGAGAAATTGTGAAGTAACAGACGACGAAATACGAAATAGAGAAGTTCAAAGGATCATGTGGATATCGAATAATGGTTTCCACAATTTAAGTAGTAAGTGATGGCAAATGAACTAAAAAACAAAGAAATGGTTCGTAATGCAAGGTGTCAATAAAGTGTTCACTTAAAAAGTTTATAACTTTATTTGTATTTGCGATAGAAATAATTGGAAAAAAGGATTAGAAAGAAGTAAATCTATATTTGTTAGGGTTTTATTGAAACTTTATTTAAGTTTCCACATGTCCTCCATCATTAGCAATACAAAGGGTAATACGTTTTGCAGTTCACGGAAAACATTTGCCAACTGATTTACAGTAATGCCTGAAATCACATTAGTTATTTTAGCTATACTTAAAACTAGGTACATTAAACTTTATAACATTTCTTACAGATTATTTCAATCGCAAATTCAAATAAAGTTAATAATAAAGTTATAATTTTTTAAAATGCACACGGATTTTATGGACACCCTATATATATATATATATATATAGGTAACCTTCGCTGTGTTAGTGGATGTTAGAAGGTATTCTCATAAATGAAGCCGACACTTGAAGTGAGAGATATGCGGTTCAACAGAATAATGCTAAAAAAATGCTGAGAATACCCTGAACTGAACATGTAAGTAACGTGGAAGTTTTAAGGACAATAGAAAAATAATATTTAAAATCAGAAAAAGACTTTTAAAATTCTCAGTATACATAATAAAGAAAGAAGGTTTGGAGACTTTAACAATCACAAGAGAGATTGAATGTATGCGAAGCCAGGAAAACAGCTAACTTTTTGTGAATAAATTGCAGAACAAGAAAAAGAAATGGCATGAGACATAAAATGTGTTCTTAACTTATTCTGGCTTAAATTGGCATTTAACAGAATCGACATTTAAAAAAATAAATTTCACCCCCACCCCATCAAGGCGATAATGCTATTAAGAGTGTTTATTTGAACGAAAGAGAATGAGAAGATTTTAATGAAGAGACGACAATAAAATATCAGGTTTCAGGAAAATGGTGACGATTGTCATTGCATTTAAGTTTTTGAAGATTGTAGGTAGTAGGGTAGGAAGAAACAGGAATAGCCTTCTACATTTGAGAAGTACGAGAAAATAAGCTATTAGAATAGAACTTACAGTTAGATCTAGCTATTCCCACAGTAGAATGATGTGACCTAGTTACCCATCTCTTCATCCGCTGAAATTCCCGAGGTTGAGGTACCAAAGTGAAAAGCTAATTAGAGTAATTACCATGAAAATATTTATAGATTGGAAGCAACGGAATGGCGGTGGGAAAGTGACTGAAGCCGAGATGCCAGGTCATAACCAATAACTTTACAGAATCTTCGACGGATTTTATCAAGAATCTTGAGATATGTAGCAAGAGTACCAGACTAAATGTGTCAGTAATATTCAATGCACAGACAAATGGTACAGTTAGAACCGTTCAAGATTAATTCTGTCGCGAAAATTTGTCTAACACGGCACAATGCACTAAATTTCCTAACAGTGGATATAGCAATAGATTCTATATAATTGTTCCACTTCATGTCAGTGGAAAGCGTGAAACCGAGAAGGTGTAACGGGTTGATTTTCTTGGGGTTGGCATCAACCATGCTAATGAATGGCACAAATGGTTCTATAAGATGATTAAAATACAGCAGTTTTGTTTTGAAGACGTTAAAATTTAAAACCCATTCCTCTCCCCAGTTAACCAAAGATAGGGGATCATTTTCCTAAACAGCACCAATAAACAAGATGAGAATTGATGACATCGAGAAATTTGTTGATGAAGACAAGAAACAAAGTAGGTCCAAGTATAGAAACATTTAGAACAAAATGTCGTATTAATATTGAGGCAAGGGAAAGTTGTCAAAGTGGATTACAAGGATCGAATTTTGCTATATGGGAACTACTCGTGTCACGAAAGATTGAGTTACGAGTCCCAGTTGGTGAAATTTATTTAAATAACTCCATGAGTTATAAATAGTGAAAGTGAATATGTCGATGTACTGGGCTCTCGGAAGTAATAGTCTACCACACGGAGCGAGGGTTGGCCTTGCTAAATCATGATACTAACTAGTTTATTATCATGAACACCCTAGTTCTTTTTTTTCACCCAAAACAAAGGGACAAATCCACTAAGACGCAAGGTCCTAGTTGTCGTGAAAGAGAATTAAAAAATTTAGAAGGAACCAGAGACCCAATTTAAAAAAGCAAAGAGATATAAAATTCTGCTCCTGTTGTGAAGACCAAGGAGGTGTGTGAACTGGGCGATAGACGAGCCAATCTACTGAAGAAAGATAAATAAATAAATTAAATTTCACAGTTTAGGCGGGGATGTCAAAATTATAAATTATAGAGTTCAAGTAGAATTTAGAAGGAACTAAGAACACAATACTAAACAGGAAACAAAATAGAAACCTCTACATCTGTTCAAAAGATTAGGACGGAGTGGGAAACGGGCGATAGGCAAAGCTTATCATAAATAAGGACATTTTGTATCATATGTTATAAAATATGTGTTCAATTTTCCACAGCCAAGATATTTAGGAATATATATTACATAGAAAAATGCTTTGTAATTTGTAAAAAGGATTAGAAAGAAGTAAATCTATATTTTCTAAGGTTTTATTGAAATTTTATTTAAGTTTCCACATGTCCTCCATCATTAGCAATACAAAGGGTAATACGGTTTTGCAGTTCACGGAAAACATTTGCAAATTGATTTACGGTAATGCCTAAAATCACATTAGTTATTTTAGCTATACTTAAAACTAGGTACATTAAACTTTATAACATTTTTTACAGATTATTTCTATCGCAAATACAAATAAAGTTATAATTTTATTTAAATGCACACGGATATTATGGACACCATATCTATCTATCTATCTATCTATCTATCTATCTATCTATCTATCTATCTATCTCTCTATCTATCTCTCTCTCTCTCTTTCCATATATATATATATATATATATATATATATATATATATATATATATATATATAGGTAACCTTCGCTGTGTTAGTGGATGTTAGAAGGTATTCTCATAAATGAAGCCGACACTTGAAGTGAGAGATATGCGGTTCGACCGAATAATGTTATTAAAAAAATGCTGAGAATACCCTGAACTGAACATGTAAGTAACGTGGAAGTTTTAAGGACAATAGAAAAATAATATTTAAAATCAGAAAGAAACTTTTAAAATTCTCAGTATACATAATAAAGAAAGAAGGTTTGGAGACTTTAACAATCACAAGAGAGATTGAATGTATGCGAAGCAAGCAAAACAGCTAACGTTTTTGTGAATAATTTTGAATTATTTAATTAACTTCAGCTTGACAAAATTTATTTCAGTAAAAAACAAAAAGAAATTAAACAACAGTGCGACATAAAGTTCATAAAATTAACTACAAGGTCAAAGAAACAAGAAAAAGTATGTTTTCATACTACGAAATGGGACGATTGGGCAAAGACGTTTGGACAGTGGCATTTTGACACCAGATTTCTGGACGTTGATTGATTCACCATCATTCAAATATAAAACATTAAAAAGTTTTCAAACTGTAACTTTATTGAGAAACATCATTCATTGAATAACATCCCCCCAATCCAACTAATTTACAACAGTTATTTATGCCAGAATGCTACAGAATATATGGCTCTCAGCCAAGAGTGAAAGAAAACGTTTCTCATAATTACTAAATGAACTAAATGAAGCTAACTTATACACATTATTTGGAGTATTGTCCTTATCTTTTTCGCCATATTTATTACAACGTTTCGGCCTTTGTATGCTCCAGTCTTCTTCAGGTGGTTGGAATGTCGAACTGAACACTTTATTTCGCTCACTGGGGTAGACTGTTCTAGTTCCACATGCCATGTTTAACGTATGTCAGTTATCTCCTGTTAATTCTCCTCTCCAAGTTCTCCACTGCCTTAACTGGGTAGTGAACTCACACACTTTAGTTCCTGTCACTATGGAGGACTTGGAGAGGGGAATTAACAGGAGATAAATGATAACTGACATCCATTAAACATGGCACGTGGAACTAGAACAGTCTACACCTGTGAGCGGATTAAAGGTTTCAGTTCGAGGTTCCAACACCTGAAGAAGGCCGGCGCGTACAACGGCCGAAACGTTGTAATAAATATGGCGTCAAAGATGAGGTCAACAGTCCGAATAATGTAAATAATGTACATAATACCTCATCTCAGAAATATAGACATACTAAATGAAGCTACTTTACATTTTTTAGCGATTAGCAATTTTTTTTTTTAATTCTTCAATAAAGTTACAGTTTTAAAATTTTAAAGTTCTACCTTTGAATGATAAATCATCAATCACCATTTTTTCCTAGCGTCCAAATATCTGGCGTCTGAAAATCTGGTGCCAAATCGACTTGCGCCCTAACGGCCATGTTAAAACGTCAGTGCGCCAAGACATACCAAACCGTCGATACCGAGTGCATAGATCAATTACCGTTCGTTCTATATTGTGGAAGTTCTCGACACTTCACCATTGCATCATTATTAGCGAGTTGTTTCGTAGAAGTTTATTGCTGAGTTGGGTATTCATTTCTCAGCGCATCTAGTCAAGTAGAGACTTTTCTGATGATTTCGATCTGAAACTGGCTTTGCATACTTATACTCGGATATATAAGTAATTATTTTTTATCTTTCTTTTCATAAGTAAATATCTTCATCTTTCTTTTTAGAATAAATATATGACAATTTTGCAATGTTATTTTTATACTTCACTGTAAATAAAACAGAAGTAAATATATAAATAAAATGATTTGTTCGTAGTCATCCTCTATGAACACTGTAGGAGGAAGAATAAAATTTATTTTGTGTTCACTTACAATAGTTTCCAGTGGAGCCTCCATTAATCTCTGGCATCTGATCTAGATAGTTCATACAGAGACTGCTTGCCTTTTATGGGCATTTTCCGTCATGTATGCTCATTTTTAGCGAGTCTTTGGAGGTATCTCTCTTGCACTTTCTATCACACACACGCACTCTCTCTTTCACACTCTCTCACTTGATGAGACACCAGAAGTGTTTAAACAAAATGCCTATTTTTGTAGTGATTTTATAAAATATTTTTGTTATAATTTTCGAATAATATATATATATATATATATATATATATATATATATATATATATATATATATATATATATATATAAGAGTGAACATTGAAGTCAAAACTCAGAGGCGACAGGCTGTTTCATGCTGGACGGAATCGTCAGGCCGCCTGACGCTTGCATCTAACATGAAACAGCCTGTCGCCTCTGAGTTTTGACTTCAATGTTCACTTTTATACTTATATTTACATACGCTCTGTCTCTGATATTGAGCACTTTATCCCATAAATATAACACATCTTAAAACTATATTTCTTCAAACACACACACACACACACACACACACACACACACACATATATATATATATATATATATATATATATATATATATATATATATGTATACAAAAATTATATTAATATGCACAATCACATAAACATACGAATATATTTGACACTGGACGGAATGTGGTACGGGGCTTGTTGAAATTCCGCATCAAACATAACGTAGGATATAATTTGAAAAGGGTTCCTAAACGTATTGATGTTTCAAGCTTAAAGGGCCCTGCTATTTGTATGAATCTTCAAATAGTATTTGAGGATATCGAATTCAATGATACCTAGGATCAGTTTTACGCGAACCGCTACAAATACTACTGTTGAAGTTCTTGGTTTCAGAAAGAGAAGACATCGGGATTGATTTGATGTACGTGATGAGATAAGTCACTTTTGAAGGTAGATCATCACTGATCTAATAATTCAGAAACGCTAAATTATGGCTGCAACACAAAATCCCTCCGATGAAAAATCAATGTTGTTTAATATTTCCTTGAAACCTGAGAGTGTTTACGCTAGGAAAAATTCCAAAACGTTATATTACCTGATTTGGTCAACAACCCTCCCTTATCTGTGATACCACTTAAGTTAAAGGATGAGTTCGTTCTTTTCAAGAATCAGGAGGATATAATGAAACACTGAATTGAACATTTCCATGATCTCTTTTTATAATCCTTCAATATTTAACAAAGATATCATCAATAACTTTCTTCAATTGGATATCATCGATGAGATGTTTTGAAGAGATTTAGAAAATAATTTCCTACTTGGAAAGTGAAGTTCTACTTCAAGGGAACAAAAAGCTTGCTGTAGAGATACATCATAGGATTTCGGTTGTTTGGTAAGGGATACCTGTACGTCAGTAATAGGTTAATGCGATCATATCCTTGTTTAAAGGGAAAGTGTCAAAATCAGTATGTAGGAACTCACGGGGATGAGCCTACTCGAGGCATTTGCTAAGATTTTTGAAAAGCTTCTAATTAATATGCTTATATGGTTCATACCTGAGACACTATGTGGATTTAAAATTTGAAGAGATACAGCGGATATAATCTCCCCAACGCGCCATCTTCAGAAGAAATATTTAGAACATCGTGTTGCATTGTATCAAGTTTTCCTGGATCAGATCAAGACATTTAGCTGCATAAATAGTTATGCTCTCGGGACAATTTTTGGAGAGATAGGATTTCCTCCAGACCTTGTAAGAATTTTCTAACAACTTTATAGAGATATGAAAGGGTGACTTGACTTTAATGTGTCTCTATCTGAACCCATAGCCATTCACAATAGAGTTATGCAAAGTGAGATTCCTGCCTCTCGAGTATGACTTCTAGGATTGTGACGTCAAAGTGTAGCCGCATTTTAAGACCACGGGTAAAGTCTTTGAATTGATTCGCTTCAATGCTAAATCAAAGACCTTACAGTCAGTTATTCGAAAATTATTCTATGCTGACATCATTGCGCATACCGAATGCAAATGATAATGTACCATTTTACGAGAAAATATACACTTTCTTCGGAATAACCACAAGTAAACTAAGGTAATATGCAAACGATCTCAAGGGTAACGCTAAGACGACCCTAACACATTTCTTCAAGTTCAGAGGCTAGAAGTGGTTGATACCTTTGTCGACCTTGGAAATACTCTATAATGCTTCTTTGAATCCCGGAGTCAATCGAAGAATGGAAAAATTCAGCAAAGCCTTCAGTAAATTTGAAAAACGGGTCTGGTCAGATAGAGATATCACACTCGACACTAAGATCAGTATTTACCAATACTGTATCCCGATTGCTCTCCTGTAACCCTCAGTGACAGAGAATATATATCTATATAATATAAAGTGACAGTCTTTAACTTCAGATACAGTTGTTTTGAAACGGGCCAAAACACCCAGGAAGAGACGGCCCATTCAAAAGAAATTGCATTGAGCAGGGCATCTCAGGAGAATGGAAAACGTGCGATTGCCAAAGCAATTTTTTTACGGAGAGTTTGCTCTAGTTAGGTGTCTCAAACTCAAACCCAGTAAACCTTATAACTTTGTTTTTAAAGACAAACTGAAGAAACTTGAAATTAGTGTCAAAAACTGGGAAATATTTTCCAAGAATAGGTCTGAAGAAATTAAGTTTTGACGGTTGCAATCACTTTACTGTCAAAAGGAATCTGAAGTTGTAAAGAAAACTTAGGAAGATTGATGTGAAATCGATACCAGAAAATATTCAGTTTGAGCTTCTATGTAACCTCCGGCGAAAGTCTGTTCTATTTCGTACCGGATTTGCTAGTCTTATGCCGTGTATGTGGATGTCCTTCCTGACAGACCTGCAGCTAACTTATGCCAGTTTCGTGATAAAACTTTCATGTCTGACACCTGGCTGAAGAGGTATATGAGAGTGCGGAGAAAATCACTTTCAAGACTCTAAAAAGTCCTTAGGGTGCTACATATATAAAACGATATGCAGTAGAGACACTGGTTTGTAAAGTTATCTGCGAAAAATGAAAGTTGAAAAAATGGCATTCTTCGGTAAAGAAGTGGCAGTTATCATATAACTATATATATATATACATATATAGTAATTCACAGACAGACTATTTCGGTGTATCACTGTGTGGTTTGATGTCCGATTGCTTCAATCCGGGATTGAAACCCGAATGAAATGACATCAGTCGGATATCTTAACCTTAGTCCATAGTCGCAAGGCAGAGAGAAAGGGAATGTTAACGTTTTTTTAAATTTATTTTTTATACGGAATACGCCAACGGCTCAGAGAACAGTTTATAGTTGAAGATATATATGTGTGTGTGTGTGTGTGTGTGTGTGTGTGTGTGTGTGTGTGTGTGTGTGTGTGTGTGTGTGTGTGTGTGTGTGTGTGTGTGTGATTTAGATGTAGATTTCGCTTTGAAATTGAATTCATATGGACAATTATATGTCAACTCATTTCACACGCAACCGGTGTATTTGTTTGTATATAATCATTTAATTCTTGAGGTTCATCTATATGTTATCTGCCATAACTAATTTCCTGTTTCATTCACAGTTTAATTTCTATGTATTTCAAGGTTTCTGGTACAAAACACACTTGATAAAGACCGCACTCTGCTCCAGTTGCAATGTGATCAAAACAACAAAGAAAAAAATAATAGCAATACTTGTCCGAATTATCGATTGTATAACAAAAGTTTTTTTTTCCTGAAAATGTTTATCGAAATCCTTGATGTCGTTTTTACTGTAAATATTGTGTTAGTATCAACCTTAGAAAACAGATAGAGAAGTGATTGCTTTGCGTAGTCGGAACTGTGTCGCTATAATAATGGACTGGACAGAGTAAAACCAATGGCAAAGTGGCGTCATTAGCAGGACAATTACACAGCGGTCACCTGCCAGGCGGGTATAGATTTGCTTTATGAGACAATCGCTCGATGTAGGCTCTTGATAAAACGGCCAGATGGTTGGAGGATACGGCTTTTCACTTTATCTGTGCATCATGACGAAATACGATAGAAACGGAGAAGAAATGTTTGGAAAAGCTTTCGTTTATGAAAGAGAAGAACGAATACAGAACGCTGTTAATATACGGTGTTTTAATTCTTTGCTTTGTTTCTTAAAGTGTTGTATAATTTTATGTAAATCTACTGAGAACATGAAAGAAAATGATAAGCAAATGTGGAATAAGACGGAAATAATTCTTAGATATGATGAGAATGAATAAAGAAAGAAATTAAGATGAACGAGTGAAAGAGACACACAAACAGAAGAACTAAATAAAAGAACTAAAAACGAAAAGAGATAAAGAAAGTAAAAGAATATAAAGACTTAAAGAAGAAAAATAAATACAAACATGTGAGGGCAAAAAAAAGAGAAGCGAGATTATGATAATAAAGAAATAAGAAGAAAAAGAAACTAAGAGATACTAAGAAAGAAATAAAGAAAGAAAGAAAGAAAGGAAGGAAGGAAGAAAGGAAGGAAGAAAGTGCAAGGAAACAAACAAATAACATATAAAAATTTAAACAAGAAATAAATAAATGGAATCAGACAAAGAAGAAAAATATGAAAACTAAAATGTATCAGAAGAAAAAGAAAGAAAGAAAGAAAAATATTGTATAAAAAGATTAAAACAAAAGATATGCAGGAAGATAAAAGAAAAATAAACTGCAAATGTACAGAGACATTAGCTGAAAAAATACAGGAAACGTGAATGTAAAAAGATATTAGGACCAATAAAAATGTAGGAAAAAGAAGGAGAAAAAGGACAGAAAGAAGAAAGAAAGAAGAAAAATGAATAATTATATTAAATCGGTTAGATTGGACAGCATTTAGCTGATGCATTTAACCTTACCCAAAACTATATTAGAAAGTCATCCAGTGAGACAAATAATTTTTTTAAAAATATTGACACACACACATACATATATACATACACATGCATACACACACATTATATATATATATATATATATATATATATATATATATATATATATATATATATATATATATATATATATATATGTATGTATGTATGTATCAACAGGAGATATGCGTTAATCATAAGTGCGATACTTCTTGCTGCCCAAGCGAAAGTTTTTCATGTAAAAAGATAAACAGATAGGGGTCAAATCAGGAGAATAGCGTATGTGATCACCCCGTTCAAACACACAGTCATTGAAACTAATGACTAGTGTGCTGGAGCACTGTCATGATAAAACACATTTTGTTAGTTTTACTGGTTGTTTGTTCTTGTAACTGCTTCACCAAGTCGGCATAGTACTTCCCATTATCCTTTTAAAAACAGTCAATAAACACAATGTCTTTTGCATCCCAACGAACTTGAGATCATCAACTTTACCTGCAGACCCTGGCTTACTTTGGAGCAGGGTGCATGGATTGTTTCTTTGTCTCTGGCTCAAAGTGGTGAAGTCAACACTCAACCGGAGTCAGGAAATCTTCAATGAAGCCGTCTACATCAGCCTCAAACAATGTCAGATTTCCGCGAAATATGATCAGGCTATTACGCTTTTAATCCGGTGTCAGAAGAATCAGGAGAAATCATCGTCAAACCAAGTTGATTATGCATAATATTCTCAACTCTCTCCCGTGTTATATTAACAGCCTTGAGTATTTGATTTATAGTAAATTGATCCATCATTAAGTGGTGAACACAATCAATGTTTTCCTTGGCCCTGACAGTTGCAGAACGGGCAGACCTTCCCCTCCTAAATTCTGATGGCCATTTTTACACGGTTGATAAAGGTGGAGAGTCACTCTCCAATGCAACAACCAGGTCAGCATGAATGTCCTTGTGAGCTAAACTCTTTTTTCTGGAGCTACTTGGTAAAACTACGATGCAAAATTTTGTCCATTTTCAAGAGAAGTCCATACTTATTATATTTTAAGTCTTCTTTGATTACTTTACATGGAAAGAAACAATGAAGTTATTAATACAAAGAGTTGAAATTAATTCCTGCACGATTTCACAGCTCAAGAATCACTCCCTCATACTCAGCCTATGAACATTCCTGTCCACCCTCATAAACCAGTTATTCCGATGAGGCGCATTATATTTGGCAATAGGTTGCGCCCAACATATACTAACCGGCACATGAGCCAACGATTTAATCCCAGTAAACGTTACAATTAGTTCCTTCACTATTTACATTGTTCGGACAATAGTCCGAATCTTTGCCGCCATATTTATTACAACGTTTCGACCGTCGTACGCTCTGGCCTTCAACGGGTGGTTGGAATGTCGCACTGAACCCTTTATTTCGCTCACTGGGGTAGACTGTTCTTGTTCCACGTGCCACGTTTAATGGTTGTTAGCTATCATTTATCTCCGTTAATTCCCCTCTCCAAGTTCTCCACTGCCTTAATCGGGTATTGAACACACACTCTTTGGTTCCTGTCACTGGATATAACTAACGCCTTTATCCACTGTGCCATATGTCCTCAAGGAGAGGGGAATTAACAGGAGATAACTGATAACTGACATCCATTAAACATGACATGTGGAACTAGAAATCTACCCCTGTGAGCGAAGTAAAAGATTCAGTTCGACATTCCAACCACCTGAAGAAGACCGGAGAGTAGAACGGCCGAAACGTTGTAATAAATATGGCGAAAAAGATGAGTACAATAGTCTGAATAATGTAAATAGTGTACATAATACCTCATCTCAGAAATATAGACAGATACAATTAGTTGCTTCTAGATAAATTAAAATATTAATAAATTAAAAAAATAAACACATATATAAAAGGGAAGTGTATAGACAGTTTAGAAATAAAATCGTTTTATACATGTTTTCCCGCAAACAAATTTATACAAAACACACTTAAGGAAATTTGAAATAAATTTAACTCTCCTCACAGCTTCATCTTCTTCTATTATGAGGCCATGTCAATGCAAGGTCTGGTCCTTTCAAGACCATGTCCTTTCAAGCTCTGGTCCTTTCAAGACCATGTCCTTTCAAGGTCTGGTCCTTTCAAGACCATGTCCTTTCAAGGTCTGGTCTTTTCACGACCATATCCTTTCAAGGTCTGGTCCATTCAAGACTATGTCCTTTCAAGGTCTGGTCTTTTCACGACCATGTCCTTTCAATCTCTGGTCCTTTCAAGACCATGTCCTTTCAAGCTCTGGTCCTTTCAAGACCATGTCCTTTCAAGGTCTGGTCTTTTCACGACCATGTCCTTTCAAGGTCTGGTCCATTCAAGACCATGTCCTTTCAAGGTCTGGTCTTTTCACGACCATGTCCTTTCAAGCTCTGGTCCTTTCAAGACCATGTCCTTTCAAGCTCTGGTCCTTTCAAGACCATGTCCTTTCAAGCTCTGGTCCTTTCAAGACCATGTACTTTCAAGGTCTGGTCTTTTCACGACCATGTCCTTTCAAGGTCTGGTCCTTTCAAGACCATGTCCTTTCAAGGTCTGGTCTTTTCACGACCATGTCCTTTCAAGCTCTGGTCCTTTCAAGACCATGTCCTTTCAAGCTCTGGTCCTTTCAAGACCATGTACTTTCAAGGTCTGGTCTTTTCACGACCATGTCCTTTCAAGGTCTCGTCCATTCAAGACCATGTCCTTTCAAGGTCTGGTCTTTTCACGACCATGTCCTTTCAAGCTCTGGTCCTTTCAAGACCATGTACTTTCAAGGTCTGGTCTTTTCAAGACCATGTCCTTTCAAGGTCTGGTCTTTTCACGACCATGTCCTTTCAAGCTCTGGTCCTTTCAAGACCATGTCCTTTCAAGGTCTGGTCTTTACACGACCATGTCCTTTCAAGGTCTGGTCCATTCAAGACCATGTACTTTCAAGGTCTGGTCTTTTCACGACCATGTCCTTTCAAGGTCTGGTCCATTCAAGACCATGTCCTTTCAAGGTCTGGTCTTTTCACGACCATGTCCTTTCAAGCTCTGGTCCTTTCAAGACCATGTACTTTCAAGGTCTGGTCTTTTCAAGACCATGTCCTTTCAAGGTCTGGTCTTTTCACGACCATGTCCTTTCAAGGTCTGGTCCTTTCAAGACCATGTACTTTCAAGGTCTGGTCTTTTCACGACCATGTCCTTTCAAGGTCTGGCCCTTTCAAGACCATGTCCTTTCAAGGTCTGGTCTTTTCACGACCATGTCCTTTCAAGCTCTGGTCCTTTCAAGACCATGTCCTTTCAAGCTCTGGTCCTTTCAAGACCATGTACTTTCAAGGTCTGGTCTTTTCACGACCATGTCCTTTCAAGGTCTGGTCCTTTCAAGACCATGCCCTTTCAAGGTCTGGTCTTTTCACGACCATGTCCTTTCAAGCTCTGGTCCTTTCAAGACCATGTCCTTTCAAGGTCTGGTCTTTACACGACCATGTCCTTTCAAGGTCTCGTCCATTCAAGACCATGTCCTTTCAAGGTCTGGTCTTTTCACGACCATGTCCTTTCAAGCTCTGGTCCTTTCAAGACCATGTCCTTTCAAACTCTGGTCCTTTCAAGACCATGTCCTTTCAAGGTCTGGTCTTTTCACGACCATGTCCTTTCAAGGTCTGGTCCATTCAAGACCATGTCCTTTCAAGGTCTGGTCTTTTCACGACCATGTCCTTTCAAGCTCTGGTCCTTTCAAGACCATGTCCTTTCAAGCTCTGGTCCTTTCAAGACCATGTCCTTTCAAGCTCTGGTCCTTTCAAGACCATGTCCTTTCAAGGTCTGGTCTTTTCACGACCATGTCCTTTCAAGGTCTGGTTCTTTCAAGACCATGTCCTTTCAAGGTCTGGTCTTTTCACGACCATGTCCTTTCAAGCTCTGGTCCTTTCAAGACCATGTTCTTTCAAGCTCTGGTCCTTTCAAGACCATGTACTTTCAAGCTCTGGTCTTTTCACGACCATGTCCTTTCAAGGTCTGGTCCATTCAAGACCATGTCCTTTCAAGGTCTGGTCTTTTCACGACCATGTCCTTTCAAGCTCTGGTCCTTTCAAGACCATGTACTTTCAAGGTCTGGTCTTTTCAAGACCATGTCCTTTCAAGGTCTGGTCTTTTCACGACCATGTCCTTTCAAGCTCTGGTCCTTTCAAGACCATGTCCTTTCAAGGTCTGGTCTTTACACGACCATGTCCTTTCAAGGTCTGGTCCATTCAAGACCATGTCCTTTCAAGGTCTGGTCTTTTCACGACCATGTCCTTTCAAGTTCTGGTCCTTTCAAGACCATGTCCTTTCAAGCTCTGGTCCTTTCAAGACCATGTACTTTCAAGGTCTGGTCTTTTCACGACCATGTCCTTTCAAGGTCTGGTCCATTCAAGACCATGTCCTTTCAAGGTCTGGTCTTTTCACGACCATGTCCTTTCAAGCTCTCGTCCTTTCAAGACCATGTACTTTCAAGGTCTGGTCTTTTCAAGACCATGTCCTTTCAAGGTCTGGTCTTTTCACGACCATGTCCTTTCAAGGTCTGGTCCTTTCAAGACCATGTACTTTCAAGGTCTGGTCTTTTCACGACCATGTCCTTTCAAGGTCTGGTCCTTTCAAGACCATGTCCTTTCAAGGTCTGGTCTTTTCACGACCATGTCCTTTCAAGCTCTGGTCCTTTCAAGACCATGTCCTTACAAGCTTTGGTCCTTTCAAGACCATGTACTTTCAAGGTCTGGTCTTTTCACGACCATGTCCTTTCAAGGTCTGGTCCTTTCAAGACCATGTCCTTTCAAGGTCTGGTCTTTTCACGACCATGTCCTTTCAAGGTCTGGTCCATTCAAGACCATGTCCTTTCAAGGTCTGGTCTTTTCACGACCATGTCCTTTCAAGCTCTGGTCCTTTCAAGACCATGTCCTTTCAAGTTCTGGTCCTTTCAAGACCATGTCCTTTCAAGCTCTGGTCCTTTCAAGACCATGTCCTTTCAAGGTCTGGTCTTTTCACGACCATGTCCTTTCAAGGTCTGGTCCTTTCAAGACCATGTACTTTCAAGGTCTGGTCTTTTCACGACCATGTCCTTTCAAGGTCTGGTCCTTTCAAGACCATGTCCTTTCAAGGTCTGGTCTTTTCACGACCATGTCCTTTCAAGCTCTGGTCCTTTCAAGACCATATCCTTTCAAGCTCTGTTCCTTTCAAGACCATGTACTTTCAAGGTCTGGTCTTTTCACGACCATGTCCTTTCAAGGTCTGGTCCATTCAAGACCATGTCCTTTCAAGGTCTGGTCTTTTCACGACCATGTCCTTTCAAGCTCTGGTCCTTTCAAGACCATGTACTTTCAAGGTCTGGTGTTTTCAAGACCATGTCCTTTCAAGGTCTGGTCTTTTCACGACCATGTCCTTTCAAGCTCTGGTCCTTTCAAGACCATGTCCTTTCAAGGTCTGGTCTTTTCACGACCATGTCCTTTCAAGGTCTGGTCCATTCAAGACCATGTCCTTTCAAGGTCTGGTCTTTTCACGACCATGTCCTTTCAAGATCTGGTCCTTTCAAGACCATGTCCTTTCAAGCTCTGGTCCTTTCAAGACCATGTACTTTCAAGGTCTGGTCTTTTCACGACCATGTCCTTTCAAGGTCTGGTCCATTCAAGACCATGTACTTTCAAGGTCTGGTCTTTTCACGACCATGTCCTTTCAAGCTCTGGTCCTTTCAAGACCATGTACTTTCAAGGTCTGGTCTTTTCAAGACCATGTCCTTTCAAGGTCTGGTCTTTTCACGACCATGTCCTTTCAAGGTCTGGTCCTTTCAAGACCATGTACTTTCAAGGTCTGGTCTTTTCACGACCATGTCCTTTCAAGGTCTGGTCCTTTCAAGACCATGTCCTTTCAAGGTCTGGTCTTTTCACGACCATGTCCTTTCAAGCTCTGGTCCTTTCAAGACCATGTCCTTTCAAGCTCTGGTCCTTTCAAGACCATGTACTTTCAAGGTCTGGTCTTTTCACGACCATGTCCTTTCAAGGTCTGGTCCATTCAAGACCATGTCCTTTCAAGGTCTGGTCTTTTCACGACCATGTCCTTTCAAGCTCTGGTCCTTTCAAGACCATGTACTTTCAAGGTCTGGTCTTTTCAAGACCATGTCCTTTCAAGGTCTGGTCTTTTCACGACCATGTCCTTTCAAGCTCTGGTCCTTTCAAGACCATGTCCTTTCAAGGTCTGGTCTTTTCACGACCATGTCCTTTCAAGGTCTGGTCCATTCAAGACCATGTCCTTTCAAGGTCTGGTCTTTTCACAACCATGTCCTTTCAAGCTCTGGTCCTTTCAAGACCATGTCCTTTCAAGCTCTGGTCCTTTCAAGACCATGTCCTTTCAAGGTCTGGTCTTTTCACGACCATGTCCTTTCAAGGTCTGGTCCTTTCAAGACCATGTACTTTCAAGGTCTGGTCTTTTCACGACCATGTCCTTTCAAGCTCTGGTCCTTTCAAGACCATGTCTTTTCAAGGTCTGGTCTTTTCACGACCATGTCCTTTCAAGGTCTGGTCCATTCAAGACCATGTCTTTTCAAGGTCTGGTCTTTTCACGACCATGTCCTTTCAAGGTCTGGTCCTTTCAAGACCATGTACTCTCAACGCCATGTCCGTTCTTAACGTGGGTGATCATAGTTTGTCACAATGTCCTGCAATTTGTAGCTCTTAATAATATTTGTTTTTGTTTTTTTGTTTTTTTGCTATCTCTCCTAATCTATGTTCTGCTAACCATTTGCACTAGCTCATTAGGCAGTGTAGTCGTTGTTTTCCTTCAGCGTGTCCGGTGCGTGTTAAATATACCACACACTCTTTCCTCGTTATGTACGCTGGAAATTTCAATTGTATCTTTCAGATTCTAAATATAATTGTCCTGAATTCTCTTTGTCGATGCGTTCTGATCTTAGCAGCGTTTAAACTTGTCTTTTTTATGAATTTCTAGAAAATATTCCATTTAGAAATAAATTTAGAATTCCTATTATTTTATATACATAGCTGATACTCTAAAATATATCCACGTGAGACAATTTTATCCGATCTTGTAAATAGAGCTAATAACGTTGGACACACGATTGATTTTACTTTTGATACCAAAAATAATTACGCATTAACATTTCTAGATATTATGCCAAACAGAACCAATGACAACTTTATAGAAATCTACCAACAAGAATGAGCTTATAAACTCTTATTCTCACTACTATAGTGTTACAGATACAGGAATAATTATAGGATTTTATTTAAGACCACTATGAACCTGTATCCTCCAATATTTTTCTGAAGAGGAAATATTCATTTAAAAATACTTCTCGAAAATAGCTCATTTAGGGCTCATTTAAACACCCGCCCAAACATATCAGACTCCATTCGAAACCTACTAGTAAAAAAATACAAGTATAACAGCCTCATCAAGCAGTAAAAAATGATTAGAAATAATGGAAGTCATAGTAATAAAAAAGGAAAGTAATAACATTAACTACGAACACGGCCACAATGTGCTGACCCTGTTTGGAAAATAAAACATTCATATATTTTCAAAAACATACATAAGAAAATCTACACATTCAGTTAAAAATTTAAAAAATAAAAATCGTCCTTAACAATGGGTAAAAAATAATCGAAATGGCTCGGATATGAAGAACTTTTGGACACTTTTTGCACACTTTGTGTTCAGAAAAGAAGACACTTGTACAAATACAAGAGAAATTAAGTAAAAAGCTTAATCCATAGTACCCTGTCCGTCATCATTAACGTAATCTGTATAAAAGAAGATAAAGTGAAGGATTTTTTGTCGAAATTCAAGAAGTTTTTGTTTGTATATTAAATTTAATTATTTAAATGTCGAAACAGGAGAAACAAAATAGAGTTTGTTTTTTGAGGAGCGAAATATGTTAATCAGTTGTGAAATATGTTCATAGCTACATTAACTTTGTATGTTTTCATTTCTTTATCATGTCCATGGTTTTTAATCTCTGGCCCTCTGCTTCTCGCAGTCCCTCTTCCCTCTCTCACCTCTCTCTCACACACATACACACATATACACAAACACAAACACATGCACACACGCACAATATTTCAGCATATGAGTGATAGTGGTTCACCAAAGTTTTCTGTCTTTTCCAACAATTAGTATAATACCAGTTTACCTTATTTTGCCATTCATTTACTCAAATATCACTGCTTTTCTTTGATTTCCTTTCATATGACATGTGAGTGTTGAATTCTCCAGGTCATCCTTTCTCATTATGCGAATTATCAAATTTCAGCTGTCTGTTAGTAATTGCTATTAACGATTACTTTTACTTATTATATTTACGAACCTACTGATATATACTATAATTTTACTAATTGGTATCCCAATGCAAGGCATAAGAGCCATTCACGGTAGAGTGCTGCCGAATGAGGTTGCTTTACGAACGTAAGAGAAGGAGATAAGGAGTACAAATCATGGGAATATATAGGCAAAATAATGATAGAATATATAAGTCAAGATTGTAGCAATCGGGAAGCATACTGTCAAGAAATAGCTGTTCTTAGGACGGTAGTGAAGAGATTTGTTTAAATGTGGGCGGTATGGCTAGTCTTGGCTGTGAATGGATGTCCATGATATCCACTGCATTCTTTGTGGAAACAACATCTCAGTTATTTTTAAGTCGTTTATTTTTTTTGCCGCGGTCATATAGAAATTACATAATAGTTCAGTCCTCTTTTCTTCGTTACTAATATTATTTTCTCGATGTTTTAGCAGCTTATTATTTTTCTGAAAATATATTTCGCCATTCCTATTCGCCTATGTATTTTTATGCAACACTTTCCATCACAGGCTAATATATCATCCAAGTATTTGAAATTCATCATCATCATCCCGTAAAGGGGGCACCACATATACTGCATCCGTAATAGCAGCAGTGTTGCCTGGGCAAGACAACCTGAGGGAGTCCATCCGTCCCCAGAAAGGATAAGGGAAAGAGAGAGAATTAAAGAAGGATAACTAAAGAAAGAACCACATATACTGCAACCGTAGTAACAGCAGTGTTCCCTGGGCAAGACAGCTTAGCAGGTCCCATCCTTCTAAAGTTTGAATATATTCTAGACCAGTTGCCACCCAAGGCTATATAACCCAGTGTGTATTTCTATTTACCCATGGGCAGAAGAAATTGATTCATGCTTTTCCCAAGGTTATTAGTACGTACGTGAATATAATACATTTGATAGGAGTTCGAACACAATTCCACAATCCGACTTGCTATCCATTACTCAAACGTGCCTCCTTAAAAGAAAATGCTTATATCGCCTGGTATTTTCAAACGATCACCCATTTAAGTAATGACCAGACTCGACATTGCTTAACTTCAATGCGGTTAACGAGATATGGCCGTAAACAATTTCATCCTTATTTACATTATTCAGACTATTGTCCTCATCTTTGTCGCCAAGTTTATTACAACATTTTGGCAGTTGCACGCTCCGGCCTACTACAGGTGGTTGGAATGTCGAACTGAACCCTTTATTTCGCTCACTGGGGTAGTCTGTTCTAGTTTCACGTGCCATGTTTAATGTATGTCAGTTATCAGTTATCTCCTGTTAATTCCCTTCTGCAAAGAGTGTGAGTTCAATACCCGGTTAAGGCAATGGAGAACTTGGAGAGAGGAATTAAGAGAAGAAAACTGATAACTGACATCCATTAAACATGGCAAGTGAAACAAGAAAAGTCTATCCCAGTGAGCGAAATAAATGTTTCAGTTCGACATTCCAACCACCAGAAGAAGTCCGGAGCCTACAACGGCCGAAATGTAATAAATATGGCGACAAGGGTGAGGACAATAGTCAGAATAGTGTAAATATTGTATATAATACCTCATCTCTGAAATATAGACAGATACTGAATTTCATCCTTGCTTAATTTTTTTACGTCCCTGATGCACAACACACATCTTGATGTACCCCTTTTGCATATTACCATTCATTTCATCTTTTTTAAAATAGACAATCTTTTGTTGCTTTCAAAAACTAGTTCATCTAAAAACTCCTTCAGTTTCCCCTTTGAATCTAACAAGAAAACTAGGTAAATAGCGTCCGACGATTCAACGGCCCACATATATGCTCCCTAAAAGCTAAGTAATTATTTGGTATATTAATTCAGACACATTTACTTCTTCGTACACGAAGTTCTTTCCTTTGTATCGCATCCCTTTTTTTTCTCATATTCTGTTAAAGAACTACAAGGCACACACAGAGGAACATACGATTCATGTTTTTTTTTTCTGCTTCCATCTTTCTTTCGACCTAACTCATATCATTCTCTTACTGTGGCCCATTTCTCTCTAGACCGACTCCTCACTCTCTTTCTCTTCCAGTACGTCTTCTACTATTTTTTCGCTATGTTTAAAGTCAATAAATTTTTCCTGACAAGTTGGTATCCAAAATAACATTTTGCCAATAACAGGTGATAAGGAAAACATGTCCTGTCAGTAGGCTGCGAGATATGGACGAAAATTTATGAGCATTTTGCTGGATGCGGCAGGCCACCTATACTGAAAAAACAAGTGTGAGATGATACCGAAGGGATAAGAGTGAGAGAGAAAGAGAGAGAAAGAGAGAGAAAGAGAAAGAAGGAGAGGGTGAAAGAAGGATAACGAAAGAAAGAACCAGTAGTGGATGAGAAAAGGAAACGTTTTTATACAAGAGGGAGAAAAATGAAAGAGAATATCGAGATTGGACAGCAGATAAAAATATGGTAAAATGACCAGAAAGAGGGGGATTTTCAAATATTAGATTAGGACACACAAACACACAAGGTCGCGTGCGCGCGGGCACACACACACACACACACACATTCATATATATATATATATATATATATATATATATATATATATATATATATATATATATATATATATATATCTTGCACAATACGAAATAAATATGCGGTGTCATATATATACATATATATATATATATAATATATATATATATAAATATATATATATATATATATATATATATATATGTATGTATATATATATATATATATATATATATATATATATATATATATATATATATATATATATATATATATATATATATGTATATATATTTATATACGCTGAGCAGCTAAAATATTCTTGACTCGATCAAATAACTCTAGCCCCAAAAATGCTTCATATTTGATCAGATTTAGGTTTGGGGTAAAAGCGACATTTCAAGACTCACACGCTCATATATATATATATATATATATATATATATATATATATATATATATATATATATATATATATATATATATATTGGAATTTATACACAAATTTCAGATATAAGTAAGAATATATATATATACATATGTATTTATTTAATTAATAGCTATTTAAATAATTTCTGACGAAAGATCGGGGCGATCTGAAATATCAAATATATATATAAAACAATATAAATAAATACTTTCACAAAAAAAAAACAATTTTTCTTTTAATTTGCAACTTTTCAGTTATTTTCTCCATATTATATATATATACATATGTATATATATATATATATATATATATATATATATATATATATATATATATGTGTGTGTGTGTGTGTGTGTGTGTGTGTGTGTGTGTGTAAAAATATAGAAGTGAACATAGAAGTGAACACTAAGAGGCGACAGTCTGTTTTATGCTAGATGAAATCGTCAGGCCACGAGTGCTGTTATTTTTCTCGGCTATTTATATATACGGGTCAGTGGTGCATTGTGGGTAGTCTATTTTGGCGGTTATTTTACCGGAAATCGTTTATTTGTTTATTTATTTGTTTGGGTTAAATTATTTTGCTTGTTTTTATTTTTTTATTTTTTATCTTACATATTTATTTATTTTTATTTTGATCGGTGTTTTTATTAACGTAGTAAAAATTTGTTTATATAGCTTATTTAATAGTTTTGTTTTTGTTTGGGAAGATAATTAAAGCTATTTGTTCAATTTTGGGGTTGATTGTTGTAGTTTGTTCTAACTATTATTTTGGCGGAAACAGTTTTTAATTTGTTTATTACTTCATTTATTTATTTGGATTGATTATCTTTATTTATTTTTTCTAACGGATAGTTTATCGGTATCGGTTGTTAGTTTATTTAAATATTTGGATGTATTTAGATCAATTTATTTTACTTGTTGTTATTTATTTGTTACACTGTATATTTTCTCTTTTTGGTTTTCGACTTTTAAGTAACGCAGTATATTATTTTTTTATTTTTTATTCATTTTTTATCGTTATATAACAGTTATAGCTATTTCTTTCGTCCGATTTTTTGTTTTGATTTTTATATTCTAACTAATATTTTAGTCATAATAGTTTGCTAATTTGTTTATTATTTACTTTATTTTTTGATTGTCGAAACTGTTAAATTTATCCGTCTCTTCTATTCCAATAGCTTCATGTCTCGCACTTCTCGCCTGCGGAAGTCCCTCCACATTTCTTGTTTTCCTGATAGCTATAATGTCCAACTATTCAAATGTAACGTCAATCGACGTCTCCAGATGCCCTTATCTATCCCCTAACCTTCTCTTCATCCTTTCCTCTATCACTCCTCTTTGTTCTCGCTCCAACTCACTGTAAACCCTTGCGTGCTAGTGGCTTCCCGCTCTGCTTGGGGTTGAATGCTTAAAAAATTGTTTCTGCTAGAAGTTTTTTTGTTTTCATACAATGAGATGGTAAAATTTTGTTACTGTGTTCTACAAGAACGTCTACGTATGTGAGTCTATTTTTTTTATTAAGTTTGTAGGTAAAGGTAATGAGAGAGTTTTTTTTTTCAAATGACGTCTAACGAGTATCTATTTCTTTTTGTGTTATTTGCTAAAATAAAAGAAAATAACGTCTACGTAGCGGACATATATTTTAGAGTTACAGATCTTTTTAAATATCATGTTTTCTACATGGGACATGTAATAATTGAAGAAGCGGGGTTCGAGCGGATTTACGATATTAACATAATTAATTTCGGTGTAATTGTTGCCATTATATTCATAGAATAGGACTTTGGTTGTGTATGCATGTAGAAATATTTTGAGGTTAAATGGTTTGGGATAGATTTAAAAGTGTAAACGGAATTGAGGAATAATGTCAATGGTTTTATCGACGGAGACGTTTGTGAATAAATTTTCGATGTCAATTGAGGCGATGATACCTTGGGTTGGTTCTGTACTTTTTAAAATTTGAAAGAATTCGTGGATGGATGTGATGAAGTAATTGGTGAGTAGGTATGGGGTAATGATATCATTTAGGAATTTTGATAGCTTATAGATAGGTATTGGGATCTGAGAAATGATTGGTCGTAGCGGGCATATTTTTATATTTCCTTGTTGGGAGACGCCAATGATGTTTTCGGATTTTCAGGGACCGACTTCTGCGTTATTTGATGTTATGGGTGTTTAAAATGAAGTAAAGATTAGATAAAAAGCAGAACCGCAATACATTGTCTGTTGTCTTTAATAAAACATGTATAAATTGTTAAATATTCAGTATCTGTCTATATTTCTGAGATGAGGTATTATGTACATTATTTACATTATTCGGACTATTGTTCTCATCTTTGTCGCCATATTAAAACGTTTCGGCCGTCGTACGCTCCAGCCTTCTTCAGGTATCCTCAAGGACACATGGCAGAGTGGATAAAGGCGTTAGTTAGATCCAGTGACATGACCCAAAGAGAGTGAGTTCAATAGCCGACTAAGGCTGTTGAACTCACTAAGAACTCGCTAAGAACTTTCAGAGTGAAAGTAACAGGAGATAACTGACATTCATTAAACCTGGCACGTGGAACGAGAATAGTCTACCCCAGTGAACGAAATAAAGGGTTCAGTTCAACATTCCAACTACCTGAAGAAGGCCGGAGCGTACAACAGCCGAAACGTTATAATAAATATGGCTACAAAGATGAGGACAATAGTCCGAATAATGTAAATAATTGTTAAATATTGTCAAGGACACATGGCACAGTGGATAAAGGCTTTGTTTAGATCCAGTGACAGACCCAAAGAGTGTGAGTTCAATACCCGGTTAAGGCAGTGGAGAACTTTCAGACGGAAAATTAGCAGGAGATAACTGATAACTGACATCCATCAAACATGGCACGTGGAACTAGAACAGTCTACCCCAGTGATCGAAATAAAGGGTTCAGTTCGAAATTCCAACCACCTGAAGAAGGCCGGAGCGTACAACGACCGAAAGGTTGTGACAAATACGGCGACAAAGATGAGGACAATAGTCCGACTAATGTAAATACTGTACATAATACCTAATCTCAGAAATATAGACAGACTTTGTTAAATATTGTATATATAATTAAAATAAGTGTATTCTTATATCATATGCCATTGTTTCTCATTTATTTAATGTTTCATTTTTACTTTTATTTAATGGTTACTATTTTATTTCTTTTTGCCTTGGTGTTATATATTGAGGTATTAATTATAAAGGCGTTACGTTTGTTTATTTCTTGATGTTTGCATGTGTGTAGCTATCCATATATACATTTACACACATGTGTATAGGTGGGTATTTTAATATTTATCGTTTATTTGTTTATTAATAGATTAAGTTCATATTATATTTGTTTCTTTTATTTATTTAAAGTTTGTATTATAAAATTAATTTTGTTTGTTTATTTTTAGATAAACAATAGATAAAGGGCTTAGATGGCAAAGTAAATATTTATATTTATGCCAATATTTACCCGCTATTTTAGTTTTATCTTGGTTTTTAAAACTATTTTTTCTTCTAAGCATAATTAACAATTTTTACTCTTAATACAAAACGGGAATGCAGTTTTAAAAATTTCCGACTTGATTTTATTACGCGTATTTTGATTCTTTATGAATTTGGATAAGGTTATATTGTTTGTGCATTTTTTCTTTCGAAGGACATTTTGTGGTTATAATATCTTTCTTTAAAGTTTTTTTCTGTGGCACCTATGTAAATGTTTTCGTCTTAATGTTATTATTTGTGATGGTTTTGTGCATTATGTCATTGGCTAAACATGTATTGTTACTTGGGCAATTTTCTTTGTTTCTGCAGTTACATTGAATGGTGTTTATTTTGCTGCATGATGTTATTGTTGTTGCAATTCTTATTGGTTTCATTATTTTTTTTATTATTCTCAGTTATTATTTTCTCCATGTTATCCATGCAGCTGTAACTAATTTTGATTGTATTTTTTTGATAATTTTTGAAAACTTGTTGTTTTAAGCGAAGTAATTATTTTGCAGAATATTTTGCCTATTTTTGCTTTACTGTATTGTTGCATGGAGGGGCCTGAACAAAATTATATTTCTTTTTCTGTTGTTTTTGTTTGAATTATTTTTGTTTATATATTTTAGTTTGGATATTCGCCGTTTTTAGGACTGATTCATATATTTTTTTAAATTTTCGTTGAATAATTTAGGCAACAATAAGTTGTAGAAATTCTTTTATTTTATAGATAATGAGTATTTGTTTAAAAAAGTTAGGGCTGTTTTTTTGGTCTTTAGCATAATTTGTAGGTTCGGTTGTTTAAGTTCAATGTTATAGCTAAGAAATTCACTATTTTTTATTTGATTTTATATCTATTGTAAATCCGAGGTTTTTATTATTTCTTGTTTTATTTTTCGTGTAGTTCTGCCATAGCAGTTTCTTATAATTAATAGCCCTTTGTCTTTGTATAGCTATAATTTTCTATTAATAATATATATATATATATATATATATATATGAGTGGGTGTGTTTCTCTTAGCACAAACAATTAACGCCATATACATAATATATATATATATATATATATATATATATATATATATATATATATATATATATATATATATAGATCGATAGATGTGTATATATATATATATATACATATATATATATATGATGAATGTATATATATATATATATATATATATATATATATATATATATATATATATATATATATATATATATATATATATATAACTATGAACCTAAAGACCCAGGTAAAAATACCTAGGTTTCACCCTCACGGATCGTCAGTGTAAGGTTAACTTGACGATCCTCCTAGGTGAAACCTAGGTAGGTTTACCTGCCTCTTTAGGTTCATAGTTAGGTTTGCTCTACTTAGTGTATTGATCACTTTACATAGTTACTTTTGCTTTACTCATTTTGGAAGTTTTTTCTTTGAACTCTGGGCTTGGATTCTGGAAGTTTGTTTTCGCTTCAATTTCATGTTTTTAGTTCTTTCTCTTTTTATCCCTCCTTTTCCCTTGGGTATTGGTTTGTTCCATTACAAGCCAAAACACCTAAGGTTTTTTCCAAACGAGTATAACTATATATATATATATATATATATATATATATATATATATATATATATATAAAGAAAGAACAGTAAGATATATAATCCGGTGTTCTTATTGATATTTTTATTTTTAGAAAACAGTGCTCAATGTAAATTTACAGAGCATTAATATTATAAATTAACTGATTTAAAATATTTTTTCGCTACACAGTAATAACATTTTTGAAACATGGTTATTACTGCGTAGCGAAAGAAGAAATTTTAAATCAGTTAATTTATAATATATATATATAATTTATATACATACATATATATATATATACACACACACACATATATATATATATATATATATATATATATATATATATACATACACACACACACATCGTTCGATGGTGATATATTTTATTTTTAATTTTATGCATACACGTTTTTTGATTGTGATTTTGTCGACTGCACTAATGATCGTTCTGATTAGAAAAGAACTGCCGAATTTGTTGATAAGGTCCTCACACTCAAGAGGAAGCCCTACATAAAGTGCCTTAAGGAGGTAGTGCTGACCTAGGTCTAGAGGTTGGCTGCTGGAAGACCCTATATCTCGCAACGTTACTCTGCACCATGACGCACAATCAGGAGGACCCAGTCACGGCTGTCTGACGATTTCTGCGACTACATCATCCCTTATATCTGGCCATCTAAATCTTTGACTGCAGTATCTGGACGAAAAGTTGTTGACATTTTGTAGGCTCCATGATAGAACTTCTGCAGAGTGAATATGTTGGTTCAAAATATTCCCTAAGTGCTCTATGGGATTGAGATCTTGGACTTTTTATTTGCTGTTGGCACATTATGGAAGCACATAAAAAAGAGAATATGAAACAAAGACGATACTGCTAACAATTTGTGGAAAGGAAATCGCACCTCAATCAAATAAATTCGAAAGCAAAAGAAGATATCAATGCGTAAAAGGGAAAAATGAATAATGAAACTTAACAAAAGGGAAGTTATTCGCAAATATCTGAAATTTCAGGAGTGGTTTGTCTACTCAAATATACATGATGAAAAAAGTAAATACAGATCGTAGATAAACCTACTCGTGTTTTCGATATAGCTGTACATCATGCTAACGTTATAGACACCTTCCTCAACTCATCTCCTTACTAAAGTTTCGTTGAAATAGTGACTGACGTGGTTATTTCTGTTACCTCATTGATCTATGCCAAAGTTGATGTTAAGCCAAAGACCTCATCTTATATGCTATTTTAGTGGACATTCTACCGATATACCAATGCTGTCTGTTTGAGATATCTTCAGATGTTAAATTGCAGATACGCCTCTCTCTGCTATCATCAAAAACATATTTTCCTGAAGAGCCGCTTTCAATTCCGAATGAATTCTTTCTGACATGAAAAGTTTTACACCCCCCCAGATAAAGTGTCAACAAAGACCAAATAGCCAGACTTGTTTCAAGCCTAAATATATTGCGACCAGTAACCACTGCTGCCATTTTTATCAGAGGGAACAGTGTAACAGAACACTTACCTCATTTAGAACAGCCCAAAACCAGTTCAAGAGAGGTTTGAGAAACGCAAAGAACAGTAATGCACTGGCAGTCCAAGCCAAAATTGAAAGTAAAAATGTTGGTTCACCGAAATACTGGAATATCGTAAGCACTATTCTCAGTACAATTAAACCGTTAGTATCTTCTACTATAAATGGAATATGGTTCTCTCGTCTTCATCACATATGTCTCACCTCTTCGCAATGAAGTTTGCCCCCACCTTCATATTAGACAACAAAAGTCACCTCCTACCCGGAGTCATTCAGTAAAGGAAGTTTCTTGACTTATCAAACGCTTTCATTCCCCAAAAGCTACTGATCAGAATGAAAATTTCCGCCTTTTTCTTCAACCTTGGCAAAGCCGCCCAACCGCTGCTTGAAGCAGAAATGTTTCCCAAACACATAGAAAGTGTCAGCTGAATACTCTCTTTGCCCAACTACAATACCCGTGAACGCTCATCCCCGTCAATATATTCCACCCTATTATCATCCTTAATGTCATCACCAACGTTTGATGGTATC
>OZ038480.1:127358395-127395895 GCA_964036315.1 Acanthosepion esculentum
TATATATATGTCATTCACAGACAGTACTCAGTGGGACTAGACTTCCGAATGCCTCAAGCCAGGATTGAAACACAACTAATTTGGTGTCAGCCAGAGCTATCTTCACTCGGTAGAGTTACACAACTAAATCTAGCGTATTGTTTTTACAAACGTAAACAAATGCCAATCAGCTAAAGTGCTCCATTCATTTTACTGATGTTTTATTAAATAATATAGACAACTGTTGTCTATTTATTTTATGTAAATTCTTTTCATATCGTCTGATAAGCTTAATAAAGTTATTAAACGAAGAAAGAAAATCACAATATTGATACATATTTTTTAAACCAATCTAAGCTTTCGGATTACATAAGCCATTATCAAAGATGACAATTACAGTACAATATATTAAGCAATACACGGACGGGAAATAGATGATAGTCTGTTTCTGTTTACATGGAAGATTTCCAAGCAACGATAAACACGTGCATATAAGACGCTAGAAGCGAAAATCGCACCGCAGCTCATGACGTCACACGTGACCATGCGAGAGTGAATTCGAGAAGTATTAAGTATGGGAAGCCGTTGGTATAAACCAGTGGCTTCTGTTACCAATTATAGGCATTTAAGAATATTTGTAGAGATTTCATAGTTTATTTTGTTCAGGTTAGGTTTCAACTGTTTTATGTTTATAGCTTCAAGAATTTTTACTTTTTGTTTATTGTTTTCATGTTTAAGTATAGTAGTGCTTTCAACAAGGATTTTCCATATAAAGCTGCATATAACAAACACCAGGGGTTACAAAGAATATCTTGTTAAACGACAAATTGATTTTGCCAAAAATAATATTAACCTCCTAAATACTGCTTCTAATATAATTTTCAAATAAAAAGTCTCATTAGAAAATATGAGAAAATTCAAAAGAGTATATGCAGGACTATGTTGTCTTTGACATTCAACACATGTTTAATATATATATATATATATATATATATATATATATATATATATATATATATATATATATTGTATAACTAACTGGAAACTTTTTCGTGTGACGCGTTTCGGCCTTTAGGATTTCAACAAACTAATATGATATTTACTTTGATGGAACTATATGAGCGCATGAGAAGGGGTGAGGATATTTTTCGTTTTTAAATTACTTTTTTATAATACGTGTTTGGCTATATAGATTTAGTTTCTTTTTCTTTTTTTTATATTTTTATCGCTTTTGTTCTTAAGTATCTAACATTGTGATAAGAGAACATTTGGAAAGACAAAAATATTGTAAGAAGCTGAACGTTAAGTATACTGTGGATGATCAACAGATTACATGAGCTTCTATAAACTCTTGTCTACTTAAATTGCATTCTTTTTTTAATTAAAATAGCTTTTTTAAACCAAAATTATGGTTAGACTCATTACGATGATCAATTAATGCAATGAGTAAAATATACTCTCTCTGTATGATATTTTATTTAAATATCTCGTGATTCCTCCTATGTATTCCTTGTAGCAATTTTTACAGGTGATCGATTAAATTCCTCCTTCAAGTTTTTCCTTATTATTTTTCCAATTTGTCATTAATTTTCCTTATGACTTCCTGCTATATAAAAACGCCTACGTCATTTTCTCAAATAATCTTTTCACATATATTTTTCTTCGCGTATTATTATTATTATTATGATAATTATCATTATTATTATCATTATTATTATTATTATTATTATTATTATTATTATTATTATTATTATTATTATCATTATTATTATTATTATAATTATCATTATTATTATAATAATAATAATTATTATTATTATAATTATCATTATTATTATTATTATTATACTTATCATTAATATTATTATAATTATCATTGTTATTATTATTATCATTATTATTATTATTATTATTATTATTATTATTATCATTATTATTATCATTATTATTATTATTATTATAATTATCATTATTACTATTATTATTATTATTATTATTATTATTATTATTATTATTATTATTATTATTATAATATTCGGTAAATGTCCATGATCATATTCCTGGAATGAAATCCCGATTTCGTTGCCTGTGGTCTTATATTCAGACGGTCGCTGCAAGTTACCATTGTAAACACATTGCCCCTGAAGTATGAGTATAGGTCGAGTCAAAAATACACAAAGCCCAGGCTAGAGAAAGCGAATCCGACCGAGCAAGTTTACAATTACTGATATAAGATTTACGACTTCCAGAAAAATAGTTGGCCTCTGTAAAAGCAGGAACGTCTTGACAATGTTTAACGGTGTTAGGGTTTTTGTTGTATCAATTTCAATATGCCTCCTGTCAGATCAGATCAGACTTATTCTCAAGTACATCTATCTATCTATCTATCTATCTATCTATCTATCTATCTATCTATCTATCTATCTATCTATCTATCTATGTCACAGTTCTCTATCTATCTATCAATCTATCTATCTATCTATCTATCTATCTATCTATCTATCTATCTATCTATCACACTCTTCAGATTTATCTATCTATCTATGTCACAGTTCTCTATCTATCTATCTATCTATCACACTCTTCAGATCTATCTATCTATCTATCTAATTTTTATACAACGAGTGGATGCAAGAGACAAAGTGTGTGTGTGTGTATATGTGTGTGTGAGAGAGAGAAAGACAGAGGGGGGTTAAAGTCAGAGAAAGAAAGACAGAGGGAATTAAATACATATAGAATTAAAACTGAACGAAAAACTGATACAGAATGAAATGAAATGTTTAAAAAAATAAATAAAAATAAATGGTGTTTTACGGCAAAGAATCGGCTTCACAGAATTGTTGGAAATAGGAAAAGAATTAAGATTATCTAATAATTATTTCTTTTCCTAATCCCCGTGACCCGTATGGGCACCATGTGAACTGCCGCCTCAGTAGAAGTGGAGCTTCTTGGGCAAGATAGCCTGACGGAGCCCAACCCTCTCCAGGCCGGTTCTGAATTCAGAGTTTTTTTCCTTTTCCGAGATCGCTTGCCACCCAAATTATAGAATCCAGTCTGTTCTGCTATTTACACATATTCTGGGGAAAGAAGAAGAGGATTCATATCTTTTCGTAAGTGAATGTAATGGATTCGACTGTATTTCGAACTCGGCTCTTCGATTCACCAATTCCGAGCCACTATCTCCACCGTGCATCCACTATACCTATTATATTTAATATAATGTACAGAGTAATATTAATCTTGTATTTACATTGCTTAGCACAAGGTGTAAATGTTGGAGCCCAGACGAAAATCGAACTCGCTGCTAATGATCAAAGCATTGTAATATTTTGAGGAACGTGGCAATTATAATGCATAAAAAAGAATGAATGAAAGAAATAAAACAAAGGAAAAGTAAATAAATAAAGAAGTAAATAAAATACGAAAGAAAAAAAAGGAAGTAAAAAAGGAAGAAAGAAAGAAGCAATAATTAGAGAGCAAAAAATAAACAAGGGAAAAATGAAAGACGGAAACAAAGATGAACAACAAAGGAAATGAAAGAAAAAAAGAAAAATTTCAGTCAAAACAAAATTGTGAAAATTACAAGGCAAAATGATGCAATTGCAAAAACAGAAAAAAGCTACGACAATTCCGACCTACGAAGATTCGTGGTTATGAGTCAATCTCTATCAATTTTTTTTTCGATTTATACCGTACGCATCGAACATATATATTTTTTAAACCTTTCACCCCAAGTAAGGCGGGAAGCCACTAACACACAAGGGGTTACAGAGAGTTGGAGTGAGAGCAAATAGGAGTGATAGAGGAAAGAATGAAGAGCAGGACAGGGGATAGATCAAGGCAACTGGAGACGTCGATTGGCATTACATTTGAATAGTTGGAGATTATAGCTATCAGGGAAACTGGAAGAGGTTCCACAGGCGAGAGGTGCGATACATGAAGCTATTGGAGTAGAAGAGACGGCTACATTTAACAGTTTCGACAGTGAAAGTGTGTGAGCGAGATGCCAGCCTAGTAGAACGCTTAAATTCATGAAGTCTGGGAACCAGCGAAAGCAGCTCCTCGGAGCAGTTACCGTGAAAGTATTTGTAAAATAGACAGCGGGAAGCGACGACAAATATTTATGACCTCCGTGTGTTATTTAATTCTAATTATGTTAAGATATGTCATAGAAATGTGTTGTTATGACATAGATTATTAATTTACTGTTTCCTTAGCACAGGTAATAGACTAAGTGCTTATTCACGTAAAATCACGGGTTTGTTTCAACTTACACGGAAAATCGAGTTACGACACATCTTAGGAACGGAACATTGTTGCAAGTCGAGGACCACATGTTTTATATTACAACGGGTTTATCTTGTGCCTATATGGAATTGAGATATTTCGCGTGAAAACATATGCGTACGTTAAACGATTCCCCGTTTGGGTATGATGCAACGTAATTTTAGTTTTCGAAAGTCATTGATTTCTGAAAGATATCTTGGTCCATATAATGCATACGTTTAATCATTTTTCACATTTTCCATCAGTGGTTAAATAAGTTTAACAAAAAATATTAAACTTACAATGGGAAAACAACCTGCTTTGTGAAGATGTATATTTGACTTGTTTGAACAAACCATTCGTAAAAATGAAATGAACGTGTGTAAAAATAAATAAATAAAAAAATATTTAAGCACTGAACTACAGTATTATCCGGCTTATGAGACTCACCTTTTTTCCTTAAAAACACCCAGAAAAATAAGTGTGCGTTTTCCGAGACGAACGTAAGGCAATGACCAGGGTCAAGTAAGCTGGACAGTCGCCTAATTGGTGTCACTGATAGGGACATGATTTCGTATGTTGAGTCATTACACTCTAATGTTAGCTAATTCAGCCCTTTGTACGATGTAACCCCAGCACTTAGCTGTTAAAAGAAGTTCAAAGACTATAAACCTTCCTGCAACCGAGCCACATGCTCTTTTTACTAGCAGCGGCAGCAGCCTTTCTGCTCTTGACTCATCGGACGAGTGATTAATGTAAACAATACGTGACGCCATTATGTGAGGGACGCATGGTGATTGTTTTTGTTGTATGTGAATGCCTTTTATTTTCTTAGAAATCTATTTCCAACATTAGGGTGCGTCTTCCAAGCTGCAGCGTCTTGTAAGCCGGAAAATACGGTAATTTTTAGTCCATTTGAATTTTTCCATCGTAGATCTGTCAGCTTTCAGGTTATTTAAATTCATTTTTCATTCATGTTCTGGAACTTTCCTCTGGCTAATAGCTTTCCACTCAACTCTGATC
Source organism: Acanthosepion esculentum (assembly GCA_964036315.1). Taxonomy (NCBI): domain Eukaryota; kingdom Metazoa; phylum Mollusca; class Cephalopoda; order Sepiida; family Sepiidae; genus Acanthosepion; species Acanthosepion esculentum. The sequence goes on from OZ038480.1 coordinate 127,363,664, forward strand.
TTCAAAACATTAAATGCAATGTCAATCGTTATTTCCTGTCATCTAAATTTCTGTTTTTTGACTGTCCTTTCTTAATAATATTTTTCCTTTCTCATAATATTTCACCGTCAGACTTGTGTTTTAGCGGTTTTATTGCCTTGCTTGGGATGAAATGATTAAATAACATCTGATGGGTTTGGTTTGCTTTGCTTTGCTTTGCTTTGTTTTACGGCATATCAACATCAATGGGTTATTTAATGCCGACAAAATTTTCGTTGTTGGTAATATTTTTTTTCCAGAAATCTATTTCTGGTAAGATTTTTTCCTTCAAAAATTCCATTTCTGGTAATATTTTTCCTTCGCTGGTAATATTTTTTTTTTAATGTATTACTGGTAATATTTGATTTTTTACAAAAATGTATTACTGGTAATTTTCGTTTTTCAAAAAAGTATTACTGGTAATTTTCGTTTTTCAAAAATGTATTACTGGTAATTTTTGTTTTTCAAAAATGTATTACTGGTAATTTTCGGTTTTCAAAAATGTATTACTGGTAATTTTCGGTTTTCAAAAATGTATTACTGGTAATTTTCGGTTTTCAAAAATGTATTACTGGTAATTTTCGTTTTTCAAAAATGTATTACTGGTAATTTTCGGTTTTCAAAAATGTATTACTGGTAATTTTCGGTTTTCAAAAATGTATTACTGGTAATTTTCGGTTTTCAAAAATGTACTACTGGTAATTTTCGTTTTTCAAAAATGTATTACTGGTAATTTTCGGTTTTCAAAAATGTATTACTGGTAATTTTCGTTTTTCAAAAATGTATTACTGGTAATTTTCGGTTTTCAAAAATGTATTACTGGTAATTTTCGGTTTTCAAAAATGTATTACTGGTAATTTTCGTTTTTCAAAAATGTATTACTGGTAATTTTCGGTTTTCAAAAATGTATTACTGGTAATTTTCGGTTTTCAAAAATGTATTACTGGTAATTTTCGGTTTTCAAAAATGTATTACTGGTAATTTTCGTTTTTCAAAAATGTATTACTGGTAATTTTCGGTTTTCAAAAATGTATTACTGGTAATTTTCGGTTTTCAAAAATGTATTACTGGTAATTTTCGGTTTTCCAAAATATATTGCCGGTAACAATGGTTTTACAAAGTATTTCTACTATTAAAACCTATTTTTATACTTTCATAATGTTTTGACCCCAGTTTGGGGGTTAACTATTTGCCCATTGTTGGGACTCTAACAGATGCTACCACCCCTGGTCAGGGTGGAACTGGGAACACCAGCAATAAAGATGTTGTTCCACGCTCCTCAAAACCTTCTGATCAGAGGCTTTGCTGTTGGATGTAGTTTATCGTCTTACCCAGGACAGAACATTTGAAACATATTGTGGAGGGAAGTTTCGGCTAAATAAAAATTTTGAGAACGATGGCTTTGTCAGTTGGGCCAATTCTGGATGATTTTTACTACATTTGGAGTTGTGAGAACGCGGTTGGCAATTCCGACGATAAGTTAAATAACATTTTCGCGTATAGCGAGGTCCTATGGTATTAATAAATTCTGATACACTTCTTATTTGTTAATAAAATACTGATTATTTGCAAGTCTGCTTTTTAAACTCCCTTTTAGATTTTTCGCTTAAAAACCTATGAGAGTTAAAATTCATGGCAGTTTTTTCTAGGAAAACTGTAAATAATTGAGTTCAGATATACATTCTGATCGGATTGTATATTAAGAAAATTAATTTTGCTAATTTGAATTAATATATTCAAAATTAATATATATTCGCTTGTACATTTTATCTAAATTTTTGCAAACTTACAATCATAATCTCCTTACAGGATTTATCAGCACAATATACCGATTGAGCACTGAAACTTGGTAAGATGTATAAACCTATTTTATGTAATATTACTAACTCACTCTCTCTCTCTCTCACTCTCTCTCTCTATCTCTCTCTCTATCTCTCTATCTCTCTCTCTATCTCTCTCACACACTCTCTCTCTCACTCACTCTCTCTCACTCTCTCTCTATCTCTCTCTCTCTATCTCTCTCTATATCTCTCTCACTCACTCTCTCTCTATCTCTCTCACTCTCTCGCTCTATCTCTCACTCACTCTCTCTCTCACTCTCTCACTCTCTCACTCTCTCACTCTCTCTCCCCCCTCCATCTAGTTATCAATTAATAATTGGAAGTATAAAACAAGTTACAAAAATACGAGAAAATATTGTTTTCTTTGTTTGTTTGTTTTTTGAGTCGGATGCAGTAGACTGCCAAATGTGCCCAATAGATAAATAGATTTATCAAATTCAATAAATCCATAAAATTACAATTTACTTTACTCAAGTGGTCGATTCCAAAGTGTATCAAAATGCTTTTCAAATTTGAAATTTTTTTATTAGCGTTTTTTCAGAAAAATACAAATATGGCGTTTGAGAAAAATTTCAATAGATTTATCGAATATCTGGATCTAGCTAGTGTTTTAAGTTCAAACTCCCGAGTCTGTCAATCGAGACAAGTCTATTAAAGATTTATTTCTTCATTGAATATCTATATATCTATTGAAAAAAAATGTTTTTGAGGAATAGGTAAAATTTAGAATGTTACCTCTTGATAGCTAGAATTTCATTTTTGACTGTACTGATTTTTTTTTTAATTCTAGGTTTTATTGACAGATATGTTCGTGAATATGTATTTGATATCTAATATAATCACAAATTTATCCGTCATATATATTCCTTTAGTTTTTCTATCAGGTTGCTTGAATTTTTCGTATTTAAAGGAATAACTCTCCGAATAAGCTGTGTTATATTATCGCTATGTCTATCGCTATTCTACAGTGTGCATTACCAATTCCACATAAGATGGGTAGTATTGGAATGCCTGCTTTATGCATTTTGTGTAGACCATAATGTTTGTATGAATTAATTTCACCATTTTTGACTTGAAAATAAAGGATCTTTACGACCAACTCCCAGAAAATCGGCGATATAGTTAGGAATAAAATAGATCCAGCACAATATTAGATGCCTGGATTTATCAGATAAAATGCCTACAATCAAAGAAAAGTTACATTGATGAAACATTTCGGAATCTAAAAGCCCGACTCTATGAACATAATAGAAATCACCATTAAAAAAAACATTTAAACTCGCTCGTAATACACAAAAACAAAACAGGCTTTAACTTTGATTTTATAAATGCGATCCTAATTAGAAAAGAACATAATTCTTTATGTAGAAAATACTTAAAAAGGAGTTCTGATAATATGTCACCATTTATAAACACACATGACACATTGTATCAGATCTATCTATCTATCTATCTATCTATCTATCTATCTATCTATACATACATACATACACACACATACACACATATATATGCATATTTATATATATATATATATATATATATATATATATATATAGAGAGAGAGAGAGAGAGAGAGAGAGAGAGTGAGAGCGATAGATAGATAGATAGATAGATAGATAGATAGATAGATAGATAGATTAATGTGTATCTGATGTCTGTTCATAGATGGTGAAATATTAGTAGAACTCCGTCGAAGCATTTTCTGCATAAAGAATTATGATATTTTCTAATTAGTATGGCAATTATAAAATTAAAGTTAAGACCTGTTTTGTTCATATACATCCGTATGTTTATATATATATATATATAGATAGATAGATAGATAGATAGATAGATAGATAGATAGATAGATAGATAGATAGATGTTATATTTATGCAGTAAATATTCATCCAAACCAGTTTTATTAAGTTTAATATATGTTTTCTTTTGTATTATTTTCCTAATTTTCAAATGGATTGGTGTAGATTGTGATCGAAAGATCATGTTTGTTTTGTTTGCTTCTTGCTTTAGTCAAATTCATTTCTTATTTATGTTTTACTGAACTCCCTTGCTTTTCCGTTATTATAAAGAACCGTGTACTTTCAGAAATTTAGTGAAGCTTTCATTGGTGACACCCTCCTAATTTATAGAGGGCTGAAAGTTTTATATCCCTTTTATCTATGTATCTATCTATGGGAGATGTGCGTCCTAACTGCGGTAATTCGAATTTTTCCACTGAGGACGTTGGAACCAATGTAAGAATTAGAAGAGGGTTTGGAATTTGTTTAAAGAAAACTAGAGGCAAACTCTCTTGACTTAAATGATTTTCTAAATCTAATTTATCTTAGAGAATATAATAGTCTAAAAACTAGTTAAACAGATAATTATAAACATTGACGCGCATATATAGGGTGACCCCAAAAAACGGGAACTTTTTAACAATTTAATAAAACCAAGAGTGACGGAAGAAAAATATTTAATTCATAATAATTGAAACCAATAAAACATGCCATTTAAGAAACAATGATGGTATTTTCATTTTTTTAAAATTACGTCCCGTAGATGGCGTCCTCCTGTACGAATGCATTCTTGGAATCTGCTGTTGAGATTCCTCATTGACTGCTGCAACATCTCAGCTGGGATACTGTGAATTTCATTCTCGTTACTAAAATGGCGAAATGTTTACTTCCTCATGCTCACTGTCTCGCAGTGTTGCCACTTGCTCATGTCTGGCAATACGCACTTCAAAAATCCCCGTTTTTGGGGGGTTACCCTATATTACAACATTGAAATAACCAATAAAAACTTTTTAATACTAAACAAAATCGGATATCTAGGGAAACTTCCGGTGAACCCTTCTTGGGAAAGTTCTAGATGAACGTTTGCAAGCAAAAGGAGAGCCTTAGTTTTTCTCATCTTCTATTAGGAGATTATTAATGATTACTCTCTTCTTTATTTCTGGTGCTTATTAAGGTCGATGATCAATTTTATTTGTTTTATTTACACAAAGCAAATCGGTTTCTAAATTTGCTGTAAGTCGGTTTTTATGTTTTATCTTGCACCAGTTTGTTCTCCTACCTTAATGTCCCTTAATTTCTATGCGTGTGATGTTTGCTCAATGTGATGTATAGATTTTATGCAAATATATAACGTCTGTACATGGTGGCATCATTTTTACGTCTTAAGCAGCCATTAAAACAACTACACACATGCAAACATGTGTGTGCGAGAGTGGATATTTTTAGGGAATTTTTTAAGAAGGAAAATATATATTACAATGTAAATATACCAATAGGTAGTTATTAGGCAAGGCTGAGGTTGAGGGAAAAGGAAACTTTTGAAAATAAGTGAAAACTCCTATTGAAAGAAAGAGGTAGAAAGAAAGAGTGAGTCAGGTGATGGAATGTAACAATGAATGAAGAAAAGAAAAAAAAAGAAAGAGAAGAAGCCTATAAGAAATTGAAAATGACGGAGTGAATGAAGGAAAGAAAAAACTGTAAATTTCATAAAAAAAGGTAAAATTGCAAAAACTTTTTTCTGCTCCTCTGCAAAAAACACACTTAGCGACCGGCATGTTTCATCCAACACGTGCAACCCAAAGAGTTATACATGCTTACGAGCACCTCCATCGATATTGTATGCGTATTGTATTAACAATGCTTTTCATGCGTGTGGTTGTTTGTCGGGAAGGTAGGAGGATTAAACCACATTTTTGCTGTCTCCCGCCCTCATGATCTACGGCTTTCAGTGGCCAATGTCATTCAGTGGGGCATCAAGACAAGAACTGAATACAATCGCTGCATGATACCTTCACCAGAGAAGAAACCAAAACTGTTTGTGTCGAGTCTCCTTAAAATCAGGTAGGGTGATCTCAAATGTGAAAACCTACCATTGTTCACGCCTCCGTCTTCTTTGGCCTGGGTCATGAGTTACGACTTTAAGAAAACAGAGAACTAATAGGAGGAAGCAGTTCAAGTTATTTTTTACCTTTGATTTTAACATTGTTCAACCGTTTTTTTTTATATAGTTTCTTTTTATACAACTTTCCCAGTTGTTTTTAATTTTTGTGGCAGATGGCAAAATCTTAATAATCTGTTATAAACAATAAAACATAACATCACCGATATATTTTTAGTAAATTTTAGCAAAAAAAGCATTTGAATCTTAAAATGATTATGTTTTTAGTTTTTTTTTTGTTTTTTCATTTCATGCATTAATTAATCATTACTATAAATTTTATTCTAGCCGGGACACATGTTTGAACTTTCTATTTATTAAAACAGTGGAAGTAGCGTATGCCGGCTTAGTCTTTTTATTTTAATAAGAATTTCTTTTGCCTTGGTTTGTAGAGGTAAATTTCACTATCTAATCAAACAAATATGTCCACTAAAATAAGAGTTATATTAATAAGGTTTGGTTTATTTTGTTTTACGGCATATCATCCTCAATGGGTCATTTAATGTCGACAACTTTTGTTTCCTGCTAATATTTTTGTTTTGGGAAAAATTTATTTCTGTTAATATTTTTTCCTCAAAAATGTATAGCTGGTAATATTATTTTTTCAAAAACGTACAGCTGGTAATATTATTTTTTCAAAAACGTATAGCTGGTAATATTACTTTTTTTAAAAACGTACAACTGGTAATATTATTTTTTCAAAAACTTAAATCTGGTAATTTTTTTTTTCAAAAACATATAGCTGGAAATATTATTTTTTCAAAAACATACAGCTGGTAATATTATTTTTTTCAAAAACGTATAGCTGGTAATATATTTTTTTTTCAAAAACGTATAGCTGGTAATATTATTTTTTCAAAAACGTATAGTTGGTAATATTATTTTTTAAAAAACTTATAGCTGGTAATATTATTTTTTCAAAAACGCATAGCTGGTAATATTACTTTTTTCAAAAACATAGAGCTGGTAATATTATTTTTCAAAAACGTATAGCTGGTAATATTATTTTTTTCAAAAACTTATAGCTGGTAATATTATTTTTTCAAAAACGTATAGCTGGTAATATTTTTTTTTTCAAAAACATACAGCTGGTAATATTATTTTTCAAAAATGTATAGCTGGTAATATTATTTTTTTCAAAAACTTATAGCTAGTAATATTATTTTTTCAAAAACGGACAGCTGTTAATATAATTTTTTGAAAAACGTATAGCTGGTAATTTATTTTTTCCAAAAACGTATAGCCGGCAACACTATTCTTTAAAAAAAAAAAATATATTTATAACTCATAATATTAATTTTTCAAAAACGTACAGCTGGCAACATTATTTTTCCAGAAACGTATTATCAGAGGCCTTGCTGTTGGACGTAGTTTATCGTCTTACCCAGGACGCGGATGTAGTTTATCGTCTTACCCAGGACGCAAATATAGTTTATCGTCATACACAGGACGCGGGTGTAGTTTATTGTCATAACCAGGACACATATTCATAAGGATACGCTCGGAATGTATGGTTGTCAGAAAAACGGGCATCTGAATTACTGCGAATTACAAATGGGGGACACCAAATTCAAGTAAGTACAAAAATCTAAATAAATAGGGAAGATGTGAGAAAAACAAGATTGTTGCTGAGGAAAAAATCTCCGATAGATTATGAAAAATAGTGCAACTACATATTACTGGGTAAAAAACAGGTGAAATAGGGTTGGGAGACACGTACACATTCTGACGAAGATCTTTAGTGACAATAGCTCCCTATTTAATGTTTTTTGGGATGTGCATGAATCTAACAAAAAACAATACAAAGATTTTGTCATGCATGATGGTATCATCAACAAAAAACGTGAAAAGTTTAGATTAAAGGAAATAACACCAGATATGTTTAAAGGGTTAATTTTCGTTCAATGTTTAACAGCTAAAAAGATGCTGTAATACGGGCGAAAGTTTTAACGAAAATTGTACAAAATAATATTATACCACAAGAAATAGTGGAAGATTGCCAGACAATGCTTAGTCTGAAACATGACGGAGAATAAATACAGAAAAATGTGCATTGTTAAAAGCAAAGGACAAATGTACAAAAAGGAGAGTAAATCCTTGTTTAAGATGTGGTAAATTACATCTTGGAAATGACTGTACATTTAAAAATGCAGAATGATACAAGTGTGGTAAAAGAGAACATATAAAGTCATACTGCAAAGCTAAATCAAGAAAAAATTCTCACAGGAAGAAATTCATACACACTATTGCGACGGAACAGATGTTCTCAGATAATAAAAGGAAATTTGTGAATGTGAAAATAAATAAAGTGGGTGTGAAAATTCTGCTGGACACTGATAGTGACATTCCAATATTCAGTGAAAGGAAGATGGGAGGAAATTAGAAAGCCTTTATTAAAATAGTCTTCCAAAATTGCGATTTCAGTTTTTGATGAGAAGTTATTTATTTTTTGAGAAACGACTTCCGTAATAAGGATGTAAAAACTAAAGCTTATGTATTAAAAAAATGCTACAAATTTATTCGGTACTGACTGGATGAAACTATTTGAAATTTGGAATTTTCCAATAAACGTTTATTGTAAAAATGTAAGTAGAAAAGCGACCAAATTAAAAAGTTAGTGCGAAAATCTTAAGGGAGAATTAAAAAAATGTTTTGCAGAGGTTCTAGCAAATGAACTTAGTCGGTGTTCAAAATTCAAGGCAGATTTTCAAGTAAAAAGAGGTTCGACGCCAGTATTTAAGCTAGATAGAAGCGTGCCATCTGCAGCATTGGAACAAGTCAATGAGTTGATCAGACCCGAAAGAATTGGTGTAATAGAAAAATTTAACCCTTCAAATTCGGATTTACCAGAGGCGTGTGTAAAGAAAAAAAATGATAAAATTCCTGTTTGCTCGAGAGGATTAAACCGATGTTTAGAAGCACATAACTACCCATTACCAATTCCAGAGTTAAACGGTCGAAGAATATTTTCAAAGCTGGACCTCACTGAAGGGTATTTACTAATTCAGTTTGAAAATTAATTTTCAGAATTAACGACCATAAATACGCAGAGAGGTTTATATAAATTTAACTGAATTTGTTTTGTATAAATGTGGCAACAGCTATTTTTCAATAAGCTATGGATACCAAGCTTGCAACCTGCGATTTCGCAGTGGCGTATCTGGACGATATTTTAATAAAACGTTTTTACATGTGCATGTGAAAACAATTTTGGAAGAACTAAGAGTACGGATTCAAGCTCAGTGAAGAAAATTGCGAACATTTTTGACGAAAATTAAATACCTTCGTCAAATTATTGATAAAAATGGTCGTCAATCAGATCCGTTGAGGGCAATTTCAATTAAAAGCATGCTCTCGCCAAGAAATGTGGCTACGTTACAAGCTTTTCTAGGACTAGCTAATTAGTATTAAATACATGTACATAATATACATAACTTAAGAGCGCCACTGAACAATCTACTTAAAAAAGGAATAAAGTGTTACTGGAATGAAACTGTTAAAAGCATTTGACGAAATAAAAAAAAGTCTTAAGTCAATTTTATCATTATCACACTACGATCTAAACCAGAAATTGTAGTGGCGTCAGATGCAAGTGAGTGCGGTATTGGAGCGGTGATTTCACACAAATACAATAGCAGTAAAATGGAAGCTTTTGTTTAGGCTTTACACTCGCTTCTACCAGAAGAGGAAAACTACAGAAAATGAAAATAAGAGAGATTTATTGTAAAAAAGAATAGACTACTGAAAGACAGGGAATCGGTTAGCAGGCTAATAATTCCCGAAAGCAAGGATATTTACCTTAACCCTCCCCGTGTGGCAGGATGTGGCACAAGGCCGTTTTTAATGCGGATTCAAAACCGAACCCGTTTTTTCAGGCAAAAAATTCCCTGTAGACCCTGAGTCGGGTTGCTGTCTACCACCCCATACGAGATTCTGCCCTTCGGCATAGCCTCGTCTGGGTTCTTCCCTGCCCGAAGGCAGAGAGTTCGACCAGAACAGCCGGAGACGAATCTCCAAGTAATTCCCGAAAGCAAGTTTATTTACCTTACCTCTCCGCGAGGCACGATGTGGCACAAGGCCGTTTTAATGCGGGGCAAAACCTAGCCCGTAGGCTCGGGCAAAAATTCCTCGTAGACCCCGTATACACCCCAGCCGAGACTCTGCCTTGTCTGGGTTCCACTCTACCGGAAGGCAGAGAGTTCGACCAGCACAGACAGAGACGAATATCCAACTAATTCCCGAAAGCAAGTATATTTGCCAACCGCCTCACGCGGTCAGATGTGGCACAAGGCTGAATTTAACGTGGGTTATCCGTGCCCGTAGGCACAGACAAAATTTCCCCGCAGACCCCGTACAACAACGGGGTCAGGTAGCTGTCAACCACCCAAGACGGGACTCTGCCCTTCGGCATAGCCTCGTCTGGGTTCCTCTCTGCCCAAAGGCAGAGAGTTCGACCAGCACATCCGGAGACGAATCCCCAACTAAGTCCCAAGAGCAAGCCCCAGTTATATCCTGTGCTCACTATATATAGCTACTGATATAGTCAATCCGCATAGGCGGGACATTCCATTACAACAATGTAGTAGATATTAAATTTTCGTAAGCGCTTGATTTTGACATTTCCAATTTAATGTAGTGCTTTAGATTAACAAACATTGATATTTTGTCAGTCTAATTAATAACTAATAGTATCTAACAAACAATAAGAAGCCGAAATGAAAAACAAGATTCGATGTTTTAGACAATTTTTAAGATTGTACAGCGTCAACTTCATTGTTACAATAAAGATGATACGTTGTCTTTGTAACTCACGGATAAAATAATGAGATTTGCCAAACTACTTATTTCCTTCACCGTTTAAAGTTGACTTTTAACCAAACCTTTTCTTTTCTTTTCTTTTATTCATCATCTCGCTCCTGCTGCTAAATTGGAACGGGAAGCAAAAAAGAAATGAGAGGAGAGATACAGGAGATTTGTCCCTGGGGTTTACTAGAATCTCATCTTAAACGCTATCAGACGAAGGTAATTCCTCGTTTGGGAGCGATAAACCAGAAAATCAATGAAGAAATAAACAGAGAATGCCACTAACCAAGCAAACATTGATAGTAAATATATCAGTCTTAAACGCAAAACCGTCACAAAATAGAGGCGCATTAAAAAAAAAACTGTAAGAAAAAATCCCAGAAAATATTCCCGTTTTTTAGTGAAAAGTTCGATTTCGTCAGCAAGAAAAGTTTGGGACTGGTTTAGATGTATCTTCGTTTTGCTGATTTTAGAAGTCGTGGCTTTATATTGGGAAACATTTTCCAATTTCATTTAACAACATATTTTAAAATAAATGCTTTAATTTACGTCAGGGTTTCTCAAAGTGGGTGATAGCGCATCCCTGTGGGCTCTGTTATGCTGAAAGATATACTGGGAGATTTTTTTATTTCATTTGGGGCCGTTGATATAAATGGCGGTGGGCATGTATCCATTTTTTTCAGATTTTCAAAAATTATTCAATATTGGCTACAAACGGAAATTTCTGAAAGTGCTGTGGGAAGCTATCAAACATTTCTTCGTTGTTGTCAACTTCCTATATGGCTGAATGTGGTTGAAACGCAGTTAAAGAGCTTCTTACTAAACAAAGAAACGGCCTGCAAATTACAAAACAAGGTGATTTACGATTAATTCCAAGAAACATGGAACCTAGAGTAAGAGCCTTAGCCAGTAAGCACCAAAGACAACCATCGCATTTGAAACATTGAGATAAGCTATCAAATGAACCTAGAGTAAGAGCCTTAGCCAGTAAGCACCGAAGTTAACAATCGCATTGAAAACGTTGAGATAAGCTATCAAATGAACCTAGAGTAAGCGCCTTAGCCAGTAAGGACCAAAGTTAACCATCGCATTGAAAACGTTGAGATAAGCTATCAAATGAACCTAGAGTAAGAGCCTTAGCCAGTAAGCACCAAAGTCAACCATCGCATTGAAAATATTGAGATAAGCTATCGAATGAACCTAGAGTAATAGCCTTAGCCAGTAAGCAACAAACTTAACCATCGCATTGAAAACATTGAAATACGCTATCAAATGAACATAGAGTAAGAGACTTAGGCAGTAAGCACCAAAGTCAACCATCGTATTGAAAACATTGAGATAAGCTATCAAATAAAAATTTGTTATATGATTTTAATGATTGGCATTTCTAATAGAAATGAAAACAGTATTAACAATATTTTTGCACTAATACCTAAGTGTTATCTTGCTATGGAAGATGAGTTCAGTATAATATTCGAAATTTAATTTGACAGGGGGTGGGGGCGTTGACAAATAGATTGTGTCCAAAGGGAGCGCTGGTTGAGAAAAGGTTTGGTAACGCTGATTTACTTTTCAAGATTTCCTCGACAGCTATTTTCTTAATGGTCAGCAAGCTTAACTTATGGGTCATTTGTACTTGGATTGATCCTCATTGGGTGTCCCATGCTTGTAGCTTCATGCTTGAACATGTTAATTAAAAAGGTAGCTCGAAATGAAGGGAATTTCTGATGAATTTCCGGAACGAGGAGTACTTACACTATTTCCATGAGGGCTATTGTCATAATATTTGTTGTGATTATCACAACGTTTCGGCTGTTGTGTCCTTTGGCTTTTATCTGATGTATATCTATCTGTGTACCCTACATGGAATTCTGAACGGAACACTTTATTTAATCTAAGTGGGTAGACTGTTCTCGTTGCACTGCCCATGTCTAGTTATGTCTCGTTAAATTCGTATATTTTGTATTGCTCAGTTACTGCTCGCCTGTTCGCCGAGTCCAACTACATACTGCCCGGTCCAGGAATTGAACTCACAATTATTATGTTACCAAATTCATGAGGCAAAGCTTTAATCCACTACGCTAGGGGGGACAATAAACGGTCTGTTTTGGAATAAGTATTAAAATCGATCCTCACGAGATGTCTGATCTTTAGGATGTTGCGCGAAACTGGGCTAAATTTTGTAGATTTTAGCATGGAGGTATATCTCATTCTAATAGCATAAAAAAGTTATTTACTAAGCGTAGTTTAGATAAGCTCCAAGGCCGTAAGAATGGAGCACCAGTGAGGATGGAAATCACTATTCAGAGAGAGAGAGAGAGAGAGAGAGAGAGAGAGAGAGTGAGAGAGAGAGAGTACATATGGATGAATATTCTATAGTGATTATTAGTTTCCGGTTTAAGCGATCTTAAGATCATATCTACTCGTTTTGCGGGCTATATATATATATATATATATATATATATATATATATATATATATATATATATATATATATATATATATATATATATAAGATAATCCTAAGGAGCTCCTTAGGATTATCTTATCTTAGGTTTGCTCTACTTAGTGCATTGACCACTTTACGTAGTTGTGTTTTACACATTTTGGGATTTTTTTTTCGTTGGACTTGTAGCTTAAACACTGGACGATTATTTTCGCCTTGTTTTAATGTTCTAGGTTCTTTCTTTTTTTTATTCCCCATTTTTCCTCGGGTACCGATTTGTTCTACTGCAAGTTAAGGGATCCGAGGTTTTTCCAAACGATTACAGCCATTTATATAAATATATATATATATATATATATATATATATATATATATATATATATATATATATATATATATATATATATATATATGTCTGTGTGAGTGTGTGGGTGTATATATATATATATATATATATATATATATATATATATACCCAAGCATAATATTGGTGGATACGGAATAAATTCCAATAACCAAAAAATACTATTCTTAAAAGTGTCTTCAATACAGAGTAGAGCAAATATAATTTATTCGAAAATTATAACATAGATAAGTTATGAAGTCACTACAAAAATAGCCATATACTTGTATTTTGATTGGTCATTGCATCTTATGCAACAGCGTTTCCCCTATCGAGAGGAGTTTGATCGATTTAAACCTTTTAAAACTCTTTATTCTACATACAACATCATCACTTGTTAACACACCAGAAACAAAATGACTATTTTTGCAGAGATTTTATAACATATCTATGTTATAATTTTATACATATATATATATATATATATATATATATATATATATATATATATATATATATAACAATGGCGGATTAAGGAGGTTAGAGAGGGGAAACTGGCCATTACCCATTGATAATGTTTATCGCTTTTTGTAGTCATTATCTTTTCGTTAAAATTTTTATCTATATATTAATTTATAACATATTATTCATTATATATTTCAGTTATTTTTCTTCCATATATTATTTGTTTCTATTTTTTGTTAGTTCAAATCAAATTTATTATATTTGTGTTAGGGGATATTATGTAGTCTTCTGTCATGATATAATTGTAGGTAGCGTAGTAAAAACTAAGCTACCTGCAACCATATTATATACCAAAGGAACAGCAAATCTTTTAGCAACATATTTATCATCACGCACGCACATGCACTCACATGAAAAAAAGATAGATTGCTTTTTATAAGGTTGATGCAAAAATGTATATGATTTATTTCTCAGAATATTTTAGTAATCACTATTCATAACTTCTTTATTCGGTATGGAGTTTCTGTTTATTTGCTTGCAATGTTGGAAACCGTTCTCATCAATAACTGTTCGTAACTATCAGAGTGCTAGTATCTGGCAGTGCAATTATCGCGCGTTATTAAAAAAAATCCAATTTCTGAAGAAAGCATTATACAGTATTATGTTGTCAAAATTCCAGAAAATCGAATCAAGGAATTCAGATTTAATCCCACAAAGCACATGTAAGGAATGGGTGTAGATTTCATATAGTGTCAGTTTTGAAATGTTTGTGATCTCTTAATGAATTCACATTTACAAGCCACTCAGAGGAGGCCATGTTGCTGTCAGAACAAAAACATAACAAAAAAGGTCTGTAAGTTATGTGAACAATGTAATGGAGCTGAATGGTCCAACAAACAAAGTAAAGGAGACTAAAATACAGACATAGTTAAGATTGCTGAATTCTTGTACAGAATAGAATATGGTAATGCAAATATTCACATAATCATTGTGTTTATGTATATATATATATATATATATATAAATATATATATATGTGTGTGTGTGTGTGTGTGTGTGTGTGTGTGTATTTGATTGTATGTGCGTGTGTGCGTGTGTATGTGTGTGTTTGTGTCTGTGTCTCTGTGTATGTGTGCGTGCGTGTGTGTGTATGTGTGTGTATATATATGTGTGTATATGTCTGTGTCTGTGTGTGTGTATGTGTGTATATGTGTCTGTGTGTCTGTGTGTCTGTGTGTCTGTGTCTGTGTATGTGTGTGTATGTGTGTATGTGCGTGTGTGTGTATGTGTGTGTATGTGTTTGTGTGTCTGTGTGTCTGTGTCTGTGGGTTTGTATGTGTGTGTGTGTCCCCGTGTTGTGTGTGTGTGTGTGTGTGTGTGTGTGTGTGTGTGTGTGTGTGTGTGTGTGTGTGCACATACAGAGTGCGTTGAGTAAAGTGTCGTCGTTTTATGATTTTAATTACTGAAATGCGCTCTGTTTGGTTTTTGATTTTGTCTATTGCCCATTAGGTTCAGTTGGGGACCGTATATGAGAAAAAAACAGCACCATGATGCTATTCACTCCGCCAGTAAGTTGGAAAAGACATGCTGTGCTGCTTGGCATTTTTAGGTGTCAATCTAAAAAGAGCATTCGGAAAGAGTTGAATGAGTCTAATGGTGATTACGAACGTAGGGCAACTCGGAAATCTCACTCTGATCGTCCTGAAAAGAAAATAACCCGAATTTGTTGGCGAGGAACTTAGACGCAACACACAGGCCTACATAGAGTGCCTTGAGGAGATTGTGCTGCTCTGGGTCAAGAGGATGGCTGCTGGAAAGAACCTATGTTTGGCAACAGGACACATCAACAGTTATATCTGGTTACACAACTCCTCAAACTGCAATCTCCAGCAATTATGTATAGGACGCAGTTGAACGAGAGACCAATAAAACTTCTTGTAACATCAAATATGACGTTAAGTCAAAGATTACGGCAGCATTCACCAACGTAAACAAGGAGACCGCCCAGAAGAGTTGCAGGAGTTTCCGAAGTCGTCTGCATGTTGTGATTGCAGCCAATGGCGATTATATTGAATACATTTTATTCTTTTTTATTTCAAGATATTTTTGTGTAATTTTGGCAAATATATCTGTTAAAATGAAATGTCAGTGTTTTTATATATATATATATATATATATATATATATATATATATATATATATATATATTATTGTAGGTCATGATTTTAAAAAGTCTAAGCCTGACATTCCATTCTTAGCACACATGTTTTTCTGTATAGATCAGCCTGAACCTGTACAAATCTCCCCCTCAATCTAGCGGCTGACCACTGTTTCTCGTACCTCGATATAGCCGGTACCATTGAACTTATGACATAACATGAGCCTCAGAAATTCGCGGACCATTAGAAGTGATATGAAATTTGTGTACATGAGCGTAAGTGTGGGAGAGCACCACACCATCCGCGTGGCCCATTCAAACGCACTTACGCGCACACACACAGGTACACACACACACACACACACACACACACACACACACACACACACACACACACACACACACACACACATAATTATTTATTTGAAAATTATAACATGTATGCATGTGTGTATATATATATATATATATATATATATATATATATATTGTGCGTGTGTATGTGTTCGGGCAACAATCCTTCTTTTATATATGTTCCTAGAACAGAATTGACAAGTAGTTTCGTATTTTTAATATGTTCAGTCTGTTTTGTTTTTGAACTGAATGTATGTAATCTTTTTTTTTTATGTCTAGTACAATCGGCTAAACGATTAGCGATTTCAAACATTTATTTTTTGTAATACTACTATAATAAATAAAGTGTTTTATTTATACCTAGACTGAGGGCGTCGCTATGAGGAGACCTTTCGGTACTTTATTTTCAAACATTTATATGGCCAACTTAGAAAACAAAATATTCAACAAGTAAAGCCAAAAATTTATGACACATGTATTAATAGAATCTTCATCTAGAGCAAATCACCTAATGTTATTATATAATATTAAACAGATTTTGAAAATTCCCTTATAAACTAAATATCAAAAACAATTCCATTTCTAGATATTCTTATTGAATATAATTTAAGTTCACCACATCCTTGTATAAAAAGTCTATTGCCTTCTTTATTGCCTTCTAAACAACAACAGTAAATGCCCTGAAAAATATAAACTCTCTATGATAACATAATTCAAAGAGTTAAACTTATTTCTTTATCTAAAATAATTTTCGATAAAGAATTAAATAATATAAAAAACGCTTATCTGCAATGGGTACTCTAATTATAGAGTCGCTAAATAAATCAAATATCATTTAATAAAAAAAATAATAATAAAAATCAGTCGTAAACATACTATTGATAATAACGCTATTAACACATATTACCAAAATCAAATTACACCACAATTACAAAAAAGACGAAGCAGCAATAAAAATGAGTACAAAGATATATAAAACCAGATACATCAGATTTATTATTTACGACAAAAAAATGAAAATTAGCAAATAGTAATTAAAAACAATTCTATGCCAACCTACCTTCCTCCATATAAGACCAATGTTGTGTAGGAATATACTTGCCCACTAGGAGAATGTTTCTCTGTAAATAAAAATTACAAAATGTTTTACATAAGACACACCACGACCACACACGGAAACTCACCTGCCATGTATCGCACCACAGTGCCATCTAGCAACCCGTTAATAAGCAGGGTGAGAATCCTAGTAACATCAGACAGCTACTCACAAACAGAAACAAAATACTAGCAAAACCAAATAATAAAAGTGAGCACGACACATACAACAAAAACGACCTTCAATAAATAGAAAAAAAATATAGCATAAGAGTCCGCATCCTCAAATGTATATATATAAAAAAAATAATAATATTACACATAACACCTCGCGTATATCACAAAAGTCTTCGCTTACATTACAACAGTCGTTTTACAAAACTCAACAATTTTCTCTACCTACCCTGATGATGACTTAAGACAGTCGAAAGTTTGGATTATATTTCTCGTACTTTTCTATTGAACTGAACTTCAGATAATTTCTGACGGTATGTCCTCCTTGTCTGAGAAGGATTATTTGTAATTTGTAAAATTAATCAACACAAAATTTCATAAAAATAGCAGACATTTTGTGTTAATTAATTTTACAAATTACAAATAATCCTTCTAATAATGGCATTACAAATAATAGATATTTATACTGGTATCTTTTCTGTAAAAAAGAATGGAATTATTTTCTATACAGAGTTAAAGATTAGGCCGATGGTTTATGAATATATTTCAATATCCTAATTTAAAACACACACACACACACACACACACACACACACACACACACACACAGACATATATATATATATATATATATATATATATATATATATATATAGAGAGAGAGAGAGAGAGAGAGAGAGAGAGTTTTTATGTCTATTTACGCAGCAAATATTCTTCAATTAAAATACTAAAAAATATTGGACTTGAAGTATATTTGCTGCGTAAATACACAGAAAAATCTGCCTCTCTCTCGTTCTCTCTCTCTCTCTCTCTCTCTCTATATATATATATATATATATATATATATATGTGTGTGTGTGTGTGTTAAATTAGGATATAGAAATAGAGTCATAAACCATCGTCCTAATCTTTAACTCTGTATAGAAAATAATTCCATTCATTTTTACAGAAAAGATACCAGTATAAATAGTAACGACTTTCTTAAAAGTTTCTCATTTTCATTCATCTTTAGTCACGAGTAAAACCAGCTTAGGAAAAAATATTATGATTCAGTATTTAAGCATACAGACAAATACAGACGCACACATTTCCTTCTTTCGTTTTTGGATCAGATGAATCCTTGGATGGTGAAATTCATTATCAAATCTATTTTAAATTAGATTTATTTCATGAAAAAATTCATGTAAAATTTATTTCATATAAAATTCTTAGTTCTCGTTTGTTTTTGGTTAAAATAAATATATCGTCTTCTTAACATATATTTAGGATTTAGTAACTTGTTTAAATATCGTGTTTTCTACATTGGATATATAATAGCTGGAGAAGGACAGGCCGAAGGGTTTTCCCATATTAACACCATGTATTTGAGTGTAGATATTGGGATTACGGTCGTAGGGAGGAACTTTAGTCATGCAGACATGCAATAATATTTTGAGGTTATTTGGTTTGATGGATGGAGGTCGAATGGAATTATTTTATATACAGAGTTAAGGATTAGGCCGAATGTTTGATTGACGGGGACGTTTGTAAATAAATTTTCAACGACGTTATATATATATATATATGTATATATATATATATATTTTAACATACAACGTGTGTTAGCACGTGCGATACCCTGTCTTCATCAGCCGCCGACCAGTGGTGATGTAACGGTTTCGGTGGCTATGGCGGGACCACCACCCCAGGCGCCACTAGCAGCATTTGCCACCAGATATATTGTATATAGGCGACAAGTGTCTATTTAAAGTAGTTTTATTAAATTCACTTGATTGTTAAAATATTTATTTTTACGATTTTCGAAAAGTTGTTGCACATCCAAAACAGATTGAGGATGAGGTTTCCAAAGTTAATTTTAATTTGTTCTGTTTTTGTTCAATTTCGTTCTACATTCACACATACGCAAACACACACACACACACACACACACACACACACACACACACACACATATATATATATATATATATATATATATATATATATATATATATATATATATATACTGAAAAGCCAGTGGCACCAGACGATTTCGGAATCTCCTACAACACGCCTGAACAGTCTCCTTTTTAAAATTGATGAATACAGCGATAAACCTTCACTTCAGATCATCTAGGATTTTTTTTTATTCTGTGATATGAACAATTTTGAAATACCTCACAGACAGTATCCTTTTGTAACACATTGGACACCAGGAGCTTCCGGTGTGCAGGCACCCATCCATTCACAGAGTAGATTTTTAAAACCAAATTTTTATTCGACTGTTACTTATTAAAGCGACATAATGTTCACACAAGCACAAATGCATACGCAGACAAAATAAACAATCAAGCAGAGACACTCATACCTGTATGAGTGTGTGTGTTTGTTTGTTAGTGTGTGTGTGTGTGTGCGTGTGTGTGCGTGGCACGAGATAAAAAGCATATGTCTAGTGCATAATAAAACAGCTGTAAAATCCCAACTAAAATTTGCAAAGGTCATTTGCGGCCTGAAATATATAACTGCAAATTAGAACTGTTTTTGTTGTGTTCTTTTTTATTTACTAACAATTAGCATTCTCCCTATTTTAGGAATTCTGCAGTGTTTCATTGATTGCAACCCATTAGCTATTTTGGATTAGCTAGCATTTATAACAATAGATGGACGCATTTTATATATATATATATATATATATATATATATATATATATATATATATATATAGCAACCTTTACATATCATTATTAGTAGAAAAGTACAGTGATATATATATATATATATATATATATATATATATATATATATATATATATATATATATGAAGAGATATAGTTTTAAGGTGAGCTATATTTATGGGATAAAGTGACCAATATCATAGATAGAGCGTTTGTAAATATAGATATAAAAGTGAACATAGACGTCAACACTCAGAGGCGACAGGCTGTTTCATGTTAAACGCAATCGGCAGGCCGCGAGTGTTGGATTTTTTCTCGACTATTTATATATATGGGTTAGTGGCGCACTGTGGGTAATCCATTCTGACGGTTATTTTGGCGAGAGTGACTTGTTTATTTATTTATTTATTTATTAAGGTTAAATTAATTTACTTGTTTTTATTTTCATTTTTTATTCTATATATTTATTTATTCCTTTCAGTTTTCTATGATTTTTTAACGTAGCAAAAAATTGGGGGGTTGTTTACGTCGCTTATTTACATAAACAAATGCCCCCAAGTCCTCTCTCTCTCTCTATCTCTTTCACTCTCACTCTCTTTTTCTCTCTCTATCTCTCTCTCTCTCTCTCTCTATATATATATATATATATATATATATATATATATATATATATAGAGAGAGAGAGAGAGAGAGAGAGATTTCGTTGAATAATTTAGACACGTTCTGTCTGCTTATTTTAAATTGGATCGTTTTATATTCACGCATAATCACTTTAGTGTCGTTATTGAAGGACGAGAGAAAATCGCCGTATTGATACATATTACTTTTATTCCTAGTACTTTCGACATAGGACACTGTCATCATCAGGATATTTTTTTAACATTGTGACATGAGAACATTGTTCTTTCGTAAGTGCTCTGAATATATAACAACACGGTGATTTTCTCTCGTTTTTCAATAACGACGCAAAAAATGCTTATCCGTTAATATGAAAGGAGCCCCCAAAAAATAAGTTCATAGAACATATCGAAATTATTAAAAAAAACATGTCTAAATGAAAACATGCTGCAGAAATATACTTATATATATATATATATATATATATATATATATATATATATATATATATATATATATATATATATATATATATATATATATATAAGTGAACATTGAAGCCAACACTTAGAGGCGACAGGCTGTTTCATGTTAGAGGCAATCATCAGGCCACGAGTGCTATTTTTTTTTTCGGCTATTTTATATACATATCCCGGAAAGAAAAAAAAATACAGCACTCGTGGCCTGACGATTGCGTCTAGCATAAAACAGTCTGTCACCTCTAAGTGTTTACTTCAATGTTCACTTTTATATTTAAACACACTCTATCTCTGATATTAAGCACTTTATCCTATAAATATAGCACACCTTAAGAGTATATTTCTTCATATATATATATATATATATATATATATATATATATATATATATATTTAAATGCTATCGGAATTTTGTAAAATGTTATATTTCATCGTATTTACCTTTAAATAATAATAGTAGACACTTACATGTTAAGAGTGCCGTCGACACACTTATTTATCTTTTTAGACATAAAGTCATAGACCCACAGAAACAAACAGATGCACAGAAACACACTCTCACTTATATATTGGTGTCTGTTTGTTTTCTCTGTAAGTGCATTTATTCAAACTGTTTTTTTTCTTACAACTTTCGATTAATTACGATCAATAATCAGAGATAATTTAACATCTGATATAAAATTTTCTGATATATGTTTTATTTTTTTAATTTCATATATGTTTTTCTTCCATTATTTTTTTTCCTGCAACGTTTCCCGTGGGTGATACTCACTGAACCCGATAAGGAGCCCAATTTAGAGCCAAGATAGGCCGCTGGTTATCGCACGTCTCCCCAGAGGAATCTTTGCAATAATCATTATGAGCCGTTGGTGCGATTCATGTAGCTTGAAGCCAACGATATGCCACTATATTGATCTATCATAGAGTGGAGACACTGTTAGATGCTAACTAACTCAGACACAAATACACACATATACAATAACATCCACAGACAAACACACACACACACACAAAACATTTTTCGCGGGTCATAAATACAAGACCAACTAATGCGGTATTCGCCAAATTTACCATTCTACTTTCTCATCCATATGTATCGAGAGCATTGACATGGAAGCTTCCAGTCTGACACATTTTCATAGCATTACACACAGCAACATAAAGATTCTTGAAAGATAGGTAAACAGTAGGAACGACACACGGTTATCCTCACTGTGTTCACGTCACTGATGATGGTTCTAGGGTACTTGGGCAACAAGAACGATATCATGGAAGACCACATTTTGCTACAGGGCCTCAATTTCAATGTCTCTAACAGAACTTGAAGTAACCCTTACAGAACCGCGCCTTTGAAAGCTTGCCTTCATTACATTGGAAGAAACCCCCCACCTTGTTAGCTAAATCCAGTCTAGTACGCCCTCCATCCAGCAATACCATGTATTCGTGCTAGACTTTGCAGGAAGGTTTATCAGCTCTTTGACCGGTTTTGTTTCGAATTCTGTTGGATTTTTAGTCACCATTCTCATCAGAAAAGCCTGTTGTGGGAACCGGTTTCGTCCTTGATTCGTAGACGGGACTGACATAATGAAAAGGTGTACAATATATATATATATATATATATATATATATATATATATATATATATATATATATGTATATATATATATTTGAATTGGACATAGTCCGACAATTTATTTAAAGACATTTATAATATGTTTAACGTTCTTTTTATAGATACAAGTATTTAAGCAAATACTCTGTTTTATAATAAACAGTATTAAATAACATTTTTCTATGAAAGTTTCTCGGACATTCAGGCCGGTAAATGTTATTTAATACTGTTTATTATAAAACAGAGCATTTGCTTAAATACTTGTATCTATAAAAAGAACGCTAAAGATATTATAAATGTCTTTATATATATATATATATATATATATATATATATATATATATATATATATATATATATATATATATATATATTAAACTCATTCAGCTCTTTCCGAATCCTCTGCAGTCTCCTCGGATTGACCTCCAAACACTCCAGCGTGAATGCCAAGCAGTACAGAAAGTCGTTTCCAAATTTCTACCCGAGTGAATTGCCTCATGTTGCTCTTTTTCTCACATAGGGTAGTCAACTGAACCTACTATATTCTGCAGTCGACCTAATCGAAAACCAATCAACGCGCATAATAATTTATTTCACCAGATAAATTTATTTTTCTCTGGCTCTTCAGACTTCACTTTCAAAGGTGAAAAGAAAAAATGAATTTAAAATTTACACTTTTGAAGGGCATTATTAAGCTTATAAATAGGTGACATAGAGGGTGGTGAGGTATAGTATGAGAGGCATGTCTCTCATACTATTCCTCACCACCCTCTATTTCATACAAATCCTCACCACCCTCTGTGTCATACTATACGTCACCACCCTCTATACCACGTTATATAAGCTTAATACTGCCGTTCAAAAGAGTAAATTTGAAATTCAATTTTACATTTCACCTTTGAAAGTGAAGTCTGAAGATCCAGAGAAAAATAAAATTCTCTGGTGAAATAAATTATAACTAATGAATCCTTAAGGTGGTCTGTTTTTTAAAAATTAAATTATTCATCTGACTTAACATTGAGCTCTCAGGATTTCATCCTCGTTGGGATTAGCCATACGGATTACAAGATTTTCGTTACTTATATATATATATATATATATATATATATATATATATATATATATATATATATATATATATATATATGTTTTTGTATTTGAACATTTTCATGTACATTTATTTATTTATATTTATCCATTTGAGTATATTCCTGGATATTTTATATGCATTCTTAATATAAAAATCTATATACTTCTCGTATATTTCAACTGGAAGATGAGTAAGCAAATAAATATAGATAAATACTCGATTCTTGATGTTCATAAATACCACTGTGCTTCAGCCATCTCCTCTTTCCCGAATACGAAACCATGTTAAAATTCCATTTCAGAGGCTGCATCTTGATGCACATTCTATATTTAATATGGCGTGTAGTTTAAAAAGGAATATATATATATATCTCAAAATCGTTTGAAATAATCAGTGACACATGAAGTTCATATTTCATAACACGAAACAGCTTCACCCCACAGGATAAAAAGATGTTGGTTTCAGACATAAAACATGTTTGTGCGTTATGCAATCAATTCGAAGAAGCACACACTTCCGTTCTTGAGATGACAGCGAAAAAGGCACCATTCTAGATATCTTCAATGATTTATACGCTATTATTATTATTATTATTTTTATCATTATTATTATTATTATTATTTGCATGTTCACACCAGATGTCTGCTGCTTGATGCTGAAGATAGAATGACATCCTTAGATATCATTACTTAGTATTTAAAAGGAGTTAAGGCGAAGTTTGCATTCGTGCATAGACACGAGGTCTAATTTCGTCTCAACCCTTTGCCAATCTCCAATTTCGCCAAACCTGAGTCTTAAATTTTTTAATCTGTTCGAAATTTGGGCATAGTCCCATCGTCTACACAGTTTTCAATTCTCTGGTGAGGCCTTACGTTTTTTTAATTAAATTTTTTTTTTTTCAGTTTCTCGTTGTGCAATGGAACAGCTTCGTCTGCTATCTTACAATTTTCTTTGTCCAAGTGTACAATTATATATATATAAAAGTGTTTAGAACGTTCGCTTTCTGACCATGAGACCTGGGTTCGAATCACACCATGGTCGATTTGTCAGGAAGGAGATTTCCTGATGTTATCGGTCTGCAGTGGGGACGATCCCAGCATGCGGCAAGTGACTGAAAACTATACCACGGGTTGACCAAGCCTTGTGAGTGAAATTGGGTAGACGGAACTTTTGTCACCGTCGATACCTGGCAGAAAGTCATCATGTCGAAGGGTTTGAGTGTGTGGTGTTGTTCAGATTGTTGATCATTCTAGATAACACGCTGTCCCAGAAACTAAAGTAAGGTCTGCGATATAAACAACAGGTTGGCTCTGTAGGTGTTTAACAAACACAAATGTGTCCGAGCGAGAGACTGCAATAGGGATTGGCTAGACGCCCTAGTAGACCGGTATTCACGAAACAAATCTTTTTACTTCTTATGTGGAATAGGCTATTTCGGCAGACGCCGAATGTGGTCGTCTGTCTTTTCAACCCCGGTCTGGAATAAATTGAAATTTATGTCTGCTAGTTTAGAGGAAATGGGATGCAACAGTTAACTGTGAGAAATTGAGATTGGAAGCTAAAGGGTCAGCTTAAATCTTAACATCCCGAAAACACTTAATACAGAGTTTATACTTTTTCAGTTTCTGTCAGATGTTTGGCACAAGGCATGGGTCGATGAGGGTGGTCAGTAATTTATCTTAAAGGGAAGAAGTTTTATTTTTTTAAAAAAAGATTAACCTTATGATAACAAATTCTTCTAATGCCCTTAATTGTCGTCATATATTTCATTTGGATAACAATAATTAGATAAATTGATTCTATTTTAGGGTTTTTTGAAAACATGTCCTGAGTCAATATTTTTCTTGTAAATTCTCCAAGAATGTTTTCATAGAACCATCTATCTTTATTTGCGTCTTTGTTGCCCGTTTGTAATTTGTTTTATCTTAACGTGGCGTTGTCCTCATCATTTCTTTATTCTGTTACGTGAGTTGTACTACTTAGAACCAAACTGATCGCTATCTTCTATACTGATGCGATTACAACTATTGCCCTCACTGAGTTTTGATATCAATTTGAAATGAATGAATGTGAGTATAACCTAACAGGTATTAGTGCCAAAAAGTAAAATCGGCGAACCGAGCTAAAATTCTCGCCTAAAGGGTGTCATTCACTTTCGCACAAGTTCTAGTGAAAAATCCATGAAATCTTCTCTTCTGCTCCAAGATATGAGTTAAATAGCAGAATAGAATGTGATCACTAGATTCGCCTCGAACATAATTTTCTTTCCAGCAGTGATGGGAGGTTCAGGATATTTATAGGCTTGGGTATCTATTACATATAAAGAGTTTCGACTTTCTTGGCTTTGTTTAATGATGGAAGTAAGTATCCTTAGCACTCCCATGCTTGAATGTAGACATCAGATACTTATCTGGTCTTTTCTATGTATTTACTAGGCTTGTGATTGAGATATTTCTAACTGAACGAGACGTTGTCCACCAGCTTTCCTAGAAAGGTATATTCTATCAACATCAGCCTTAGGCTAGCGCATGCATAGTTTAGTTATTATTATTATTATTTCATTTCATTTCCTTCGATTTTTGGTGTGTACTCATTTCTTTCCGGGTCCCGACCAGAGACTTAAGGTCACAAATATCATCATGACACTCATGATATTTTTCATTCAGCAATCACATATTTTACATAGATAAAGCCTTTCGTATGGTGTGGGTTGTACTCGCAATAAGAATTTGTTTGTTTTTCTTTAAGGCATGGGCTAACAGGAATCCCTTCAATTAGTCAATTGGAATATAAGTCCGAGAGCTCCAAGTATGACAGATAATGTTGATGTTCTCATGTACGAGATTTTTGAGATTTCGATTTCATTATTATTATTATTATTATTATTATTATTATTATTATTATTATTATTATATTTATTATTATTATTTATAAATTCACTCAAGATTTGCTAAACCTAAATTATTTGGAAAATAAAATCTTTAAAGTTTTCGATTATTTCAATAAAAGCATGGTCCGATTTTTTTCTAATCTGCTATATATATTAATACATTATTTATTTATTTCTTGCAAAGGCTATCATGGGTGGTTTCTCCAGTTCTTATACTTACGATTCCTAGGTTTATATTTCACATTTTTGAGGCCTTCTTTCACAAATGTCTTATGGAACATTCCCAAGTTGCAAATGTTATATAGGCATGATCCCTTTCTTAATAGTTCACTGTTTTTTGAGCTTTCTAGTCAGAATCTTTAAACCTCATCTTTTCCTTTGCCATTTTCACCTAATACACAGCACGAAAGTCCCTCAAGTTAGAGTCTTACCAAATGAAGTTGCGTACAGGGAGGAAGAAAGATTATGATGATAGGTAGGATAGATAACGCTTAACCCTAGACTCGAAGTGGTTAAGTATTCTTTTGGAAGTCTGTTCCAAAATACAACAGCACTAGGGAAGAAGCTGTTTGATTGAATTTCGTTGGTATCAAGGGAATATCA
This sequence comes from Acanthosepion esculentum, assembly GCA_964036315.1. NCBI lineage: Eukaryota > Metazoa > Mollusca > Cephalopoda > Sepiida > Sepiidae > Acanthosepion > Acanthosepion esculentum. The sequence continues at coordinate 127,391,248 of OZ038480.1, forward strand.
AAGATGAGTCGACATAGCGTGACAGGTCCTAGCTATGCAGGTTTGAAATGGTGGCGTCAAATGATGTTCACCCGAAAACTGGTTATGAAAATAGTATTACAGTAGTGAGAGGTTAGAAACGTTTCGTTTGTGCGAAAGAATTTGTGGGTTGGAAAATAACCCCCCCAACAAGTGTGTGTAGAGATTGGAAGGGGCAGCTCTAGGCCTGATATGGCAGCAGCACCTCATTGCTTGTCTGCTCTGGCTCTTCTAAAGTATATGGCAGCTGGGCATAGATTTTGTTTCTAATTTTTTTTGTTTTTGATTCTGTTCCTCTTACATCAGATATATCCATTATATGTTAGATCGGGAAGGGCCAACTGATCACCTATAGAACACCACCGGGACGACTCAGAATTTAGGCAACTTAACACCAGAAAAACATTTGTTTTATATAACCGAATAAAAGTAGTTTATTAAGAATTAAAACCTTAAATAGTGAATATTTTAAATTATTTTTAAGGAAGTAAGCGTAAACAAATCTACTTTTTAATAAAGTTTTTAAGTTTAAATGTTTTAAATTGCTTTTATTCGATCATAAAAAAATGTTATGTTTTTTTTCTGGTTCTGTATTGTCTCAGTCCTTAGCTGGCCTAGCGCTCAGTCGCTCGGTTTTTGCTTTTAACATAGCACCACGTAGCCACCGATGAGTACGGGTTTAGTCTACATCAGCTTGTATTTTACGGGCAGGCCATTGACCGTGAAGAGATTTATTTTGACATCATTTCTGCATCTCATACATTGCATTTGTTTTTGCTTTCTTTCTAACGTTTTTGCCGTTGCAGTGCATGTATTATGTTGTAACTGCATTTCTTCACCCACTTGAAATTCCCTTTTAAACTTATAGGCTTCCTTCATTACTGAATCCAGTTTCTCATATCGTTCATGTTCTTTGACACTGATCATCATCCAGTCTTCTGTAGTTGCCAGGTATCTTTGAAGACTGATTGGTGTAGTTTTGTAAGACAGTTCTAGTTGAACTTATCCTCTGCCATCTTCGGGTCTGGGCACATACCGGCGATCCACATCAGCCTTGGGATGATGCATGCGATGGAAATTGACAGGTATCGACAAGGCGTTTATGGTTCATATTGTTTGTTTTTTTATTCAACCCGGTATTCAATATTCTTCTTGTTCCAGTTCCCTAATTTTATAACAAAATGTAGATCTATTGAATGTGTTTCTATAATTCTCCTTTTCTTGGAAGTTACTTTTGCACATTTATCTAATCCGAAATCCATACCAATATATGTCACTGAAACATCTTACAGTATTGATGAGACCAATGAAACCTTTTTTTGTCTTTAGCACAGATTTTGAGATCCTCCATGTAGAGTAGGTGATTGAACAATTACTTGTTTACTTTGTATCCATTGCTATTATTGTTTAGTTCATGCGTAAGGGGGATTAAGGACAGATAAAAGAGAAGGGGTGATAGAGGAGTCTCCCTGAAATATTCCTGGTCGGATATTCAGGCGGCTGGATATGGCAATGACTTTGATTTGATTTAAGTATAATATAGTTTTCCACATTCCATGTTGTGTTTAAGGAAATTGTCGATCACCGATGAGACTTTGTACCTTTTCAAATCCTTAAGAATCCAGTTTACTATCAGCATGAAAACTTTGTACATTCCCAAAGACTTAAGGATCAAGTTTAATATCACCGAGCAGACTTCTTATATTTCGAATGCATTATTATTATTATTATTGTTGTTGTTGTTTTTGTTCTTGTTGTTTTATTTCCTTAGTTTCTGGTGTATACTGATTCCTTTCGATCAGAGACATAAGCTCGGAAATGGCATCATGACATTTTCCACTAAGCAGTTTAAAAAAAAGTTTTACATAGACAAAGCCCTTCGTAAGGTGCGGGCTGTAAATGTGAGTACAATTTTTTGTATCTCCCAAGGCATGGCTACCACGGATTCCTTCAGTTAGTCTATTGGAATCATTTCTAATCAATCCGAGGGATCCAACTACAACTGGAATTATTAATGTCCTCATGCTCTACATTTTTGAGATTTCGATTTCAAGGTTCTTGCATTTTGATAGCTTTATGAAGATCTTCAATGATTCATTACAATCTGTATGGATTGACATGCCAATAAGGAGGCACACTTTGCGGTTTCTAATCACGAACTAAGGGTGATTAGCTTTGATTGTTCTGTGTGTATTGTAAAGTCCCATAAAATTGTTACAGATCCCATCTCCGTAACTGGGTCTGGGTAGTGTTCATAACAATTTCTTGCAGTTTCCTTTCCGTAAGTGTTGCAAATCTCCCAATGCAGATATTTGCCCACTCTGCCTTGCCGTGTTTTATATTCAGTGGGTGCCAATACCGCGCAACCTCTGGATATTTATCACAGAATCTGCATTTTGGACTAACACAATTTTTCAGTGTGTGTACTTGGTAATTTCTAGTTAGAAAGAATTGGTCCTGTTCAGTTTTAGCTTTTAACCCTGCACTACGTAGGAACTGATGGGTGCAGTTATTATTATTATTATTATTATTATTATTATTATTATTATTATTATTATTATTATTATTATTATTTTCTTTGATATCTGGCGTTTACACATTTCTTTCCGGGTCCCTAAGGTTAGAAATGGTATCATGACACTTTCCAATGCAAAAAAAAAAAAAATAATAATAATAATAATAATTACGTAGATAAAGCCCTTCGTAAAGTGTGGGCTGTACTTGTCAGAACAATTTTTTGTATCTCTTTGAGGCATGGACTTCCAGGGATCCCTTCAATTAGTCTACTGGAAACTTTTCCAACCAGTCCAAGGGCTCCAACTACAACAGGGATTGTTGATGTTCCCATGTGCCACATTTTTGAGATTTCTATTTCAAGGTCCTTGTATTTTGACAGCTTTTCGAATATCTTCAAAGATACATTGCAGTCTGCAGGGACTGCCATATCAATGAGGAAACATTTTTTTGTGGTCTTTAATAACAATGTCTGGGGTCTAGAATTGTAACAGGTCCTATCTCCGCAAACGGGTCTGGGTAGTATTCGTATCAGTTTCTTTCAGTTTCCTTCCTGTAGGAGTTGCAAATTTTCCAGTGCAGATATTGGCCCACTCTGTCATGCCGGGTTTTATATTCAGTGGGTGCCAATTTTGTGCAACCTGATACAAGATGATCAATGGTTTCTGGATATTTATCACAGAATCTGCATTTTGGGCTAACACAGTATTTTAGTATAAGTGCTTGATAATTCCTAGTTAACAAGCATTGGTCCTGTGCAGCAATGATAAAACCTTCAGTTTCAGCTTTCAACCCTGCACTACGTAGCCACTGATGGGTGCGGTTTTTGTTTACGTCTGCTTGTTTGGAACGGGCAGAGTATTGGCCATGGAGTGGTTTATCTTGCCATTGTTTCAGTATCTGGTCGTTCGCATTTGTCTTTGCAATCTTTTTTAAGTATTTTGCAGCTTCAGCCGGTGTACAGTGATGTATTTGAATTTCTGCTCCCATTTGAAGCTCCATTTTGAATGTGTCGGCTCCTTTACTACAGAGTAAAGACACTTACTACTTTCATGTTCCTTGACACATTCCATCATCCAGTCTTCTATATTTTCCAAGTATCTTTGGAGGCCAATTGTTGTAGTTTTATAGGATAGTTCTAGTTGCAATAGTCCTCTACCTCCTTCGGATCTGGGCACATACAGGCGATCAATATCAGCTTTGGGATGATGCATGCGGTAGCAAGTGAGGAGCTTTCTCGTTTTGGCGTCCATTCGCTTAATTTCAGCTATGGTCCAGTTAATAACATTAAAGCTGTATTGCACCACAGGAACAGCCAAGGTGTTTATGGCTGATATTCTGTTTTTTGAGTTTAGCCCGGTATTTAGTACCAGGCGTACACGCCTGTAGTACTCCTTTTTTACCTTCCCCTTCATTTGGGGGTGTTGTATGCCAGCTCCCTCACTAATTCCTAGGTACATATAAGCTTCATCATGCTCCAATTCTTTAATCTTCATGACAAAATCTAAATCTATTAAGGGTGCTTCTAAAAGTCTACCTTTCTTGAATGTTACTTTAGAACATTTATCTAATCCGAAGTTCATACCTATGTCGTCACTGAAGTATTTTAAATATTAAGGAGGCCCTTCAACTCATTGTCGTCTTTGGCAAAGAGTTTGAGATCATCCATGTAGAGTAGGTGATTGAATATTTTGTTATTTATTTTGTAACCATAGCTACTGTTGTTCGGTTCATGCGTAAGGGGGATTAAGGACAAACAAACCATTATTATTATTATTATTTCTATTATTATTATTATTGTTGTTGTTGTTCCTTCATTGCTTATTTACATCATTAGGCCTTGCTTTTGCCGCCGATAAACAATGGACAATTCCTGTCTGATTGGAACAATAGAGAGAAGAATGGATGTATGAAAGTCGCTGTTTGGTTGTAAGAAAAGAAGGAAGGAATGATGAAAGAAAGAAAGAAAGAAAGAAAGAAAGAAAGAAAGTGAAGATAGAAGAGGTGATCCATATGTCTAACGTATCCTTCTGTGAAATGAAAAAACTAAAAAAGTTTTTAATATTCTAACTTGTCATATCCCACTTCGTTAAAAAATAACTTTTATATTCATATA
>OZ038480.1:127398395-127403395 GCA_964036315.1 Acanthosepion esculentum
TCGCATCATCATAAACCCGTCTATCTAGTTAAAGCCCGTGGGTCACTAGCAGATGAGCATATGACCATCGCCCTCCATATGTCTCCGTTGAGTTTCAACATCTGAGTCTTTGAGAAGGATCTTCCAGATCACGCAGTGGCTCTGTCAGCCCTTTCTCCCCACTATCTACCTTTTCTTCTTTTGCTTAAAGTGGTACATTGTAGGGTAAACTGTTCTCTCTTATGACATGGTCATTCCATTTCATTTTTCACTTGATTTTGGATTCGAGGACTTCCAATAGGCCTGTTTCTAGTTTGATGGTCTTGCAAGATGTCATATTTTATGCGGTCTACATAGAAGATAATCGGATAAATGTCTTATCCATGTTTTCAAGAAAGAGCTGAGATTTCTTCCTTCGGGAGGACGAGTTTATGCACAAAATTTTATTTTATTCTATATTTTAAACATCAGCTTTAGGGCCATACCATCATTTTCCATAATCGAACTAAAGAATTCTGCATAATTCTCAATGATTTAGTCACCTTACATTTCACATTATGAAATGGACAAAGTCCGACAATTATTAAGACATTTTTTTATTATTATCCGCCAATTTTAAGACATTTTACATTGTCGCATTTGCTTTACATTCCTTTGTGCCAGTATAGTTAACGCCCTTGGTATTGCTTATATTATAAGTAATGCTTTGGCTACTTACCGTGACACCTGTATTAATTAGTCTGAAGACTGACTCCAAACGGCTTCTTTCTGTTACCTCTGAGGTGGAGCTCTTTATTTATAATTATGATCTAGTTCATATAGTCACCGGGAGTGTACCATTTACTCTACAACATTCCTATTTTTGGGATTAATACTTTTTTTTAATTTATTTTTATTATTATTATTAGTATCACCTCGTGCTCTTTCTTTGTAGCGTTTCCGTCTCGGATCCACTTCTTCAGTACGCTCTCTTTTTCTGAAACTTGTTCTTGTAGGTTCCACAACTTGCTGTGATGCTGGCACATCGAAAACATCATATAGCAATTTTAACAGTTCTTCCAAAGTTTCAGGTCTTTTATCGATGAACATTTTTTTCAGCTGATTATGTTGCCTTTTATGATAAACTCTTTTTGCTTTTACTATGTAAATAAACTTCCCGATTATTGCTGATATTATGGCATTTTCCCGCGTTTTTTTACCATCGTGATATGCTCACAAGAAAACTTTATCTCCAACCTTGAAACTTTTGGTGTCGTTTTTGGTATCGGGTTGTGGTTTTTTTGTCTTGCTAGTAACTTGTGGAACACAGATTTTACTTTCCTAGCAAACATTAATACCGCCGGCGACAGTCTCGATGGTATATTGGGTTTAGGTTTTACCCGGTAAACTCTCAAAAACTTTGAAATGCTTCCTCATTTAATTTCCCAAGACTTGCTTTCTTCAGCGCGATTTTGAACGTTCCCTTGGGTGATACGGCAGGGTCGTATTATATTCAATGGAGAACATTTTACAAAAGACTTCGAATTATTTATCCGTGAATTGCGTTCCCTTATCAGAGACTATGGTATCTCGCAAACAGTTCATGAAATAAATTCACTGTTACTGAAGATGTTGGATATTTGCACTTATAAATTTCCGGCCATTTAGTGAAACTAGTAACTACCAGAAGATACTGCGATCCATTAATAGGACCTGTGATTTTATATGTCCTCGTTTACCACTCTTATAACATTCTGTATTTGTAAATGAACAGTCTTTTCCTAGATGTAATTTACCACCACGTCTGAAATCAGGATTTATTCTCCTTCTCGTACATTTGTTCTTCGCTTGTATCAATGCATATTCTTATTCGTGTTTCAGACTTAGACTTGTCTGGCAATCGCCCACTATTTCTTACAGTGTAATATTGCTGTTTTGTTCCATTTTCTCTAAAGTTTTCGCTCGTATTTCAACATCATTTATCTTTTACATCTTGAACGAATATTAACCATATGAACATGTCTGGGGTCATTTCTTCTATTCTGACCTTTTACACATTCTTTGTTAATGATAACAGTATGCGTCACAAAATCTTCATCTTCTTTTGGTTAGATCCGAGCCTTAAACAGAGAGATCTTGGCACTAAAGATTTTCGTCATATTGTAACCGTGACTTCCAACCCGATTTCATTTGGGTTTTCTTCTCGGTAATATGTAGTTGCAGTATTTTTCATTATCGCAGCTATTTTTTTTAACATTCTCATTTTTCTCTCAACTTCCCAGCCGCTGCATTCTTGACTGAATATTTGATCATATCTACGAAAACACGCACAAAATTGCAGTCCCTCATCAGGATTGTATACAAATTCTGATATGGTGTTTTGGACAGCGTCTGGCGAAAGACATGTTAAAGAATTTTTGTTTTCTTCAGAATTATATCCAACAACTCCTGTTACTGCTTTTGTAGTTCTAGCAACTGTTGATTTTGTTGGTGTTGCTGTTTCTGATGTTGTATTTCTAATATCGAAGTCAAACTTTTCTCCATATTCGCAACAATATATTGCTTATTTTTCTTAACCCAAGAGAAAAAAAAATTCTACACATTTGTTTTTAAACAAAGTGGATAAGATTCTTGCCGTCACCTGCATGCTTATTCCAGAAGAAACAACTATATTTTTCGGTACGTGTTCACTCTATATGAGTTTTCAAAATCATTGTAAATCCCAGTTCCAACTCGTGTGAGTTTTTGAATACTCGTTACTATTATAAGTCGCAAGAGTTTCGATTCCTCGTCGCCATTTTTATAATGCGCTTCATATTTTCTATAGTCGAACTAAAGAATTTTGCATAATTCTCAGTGATTTACTCACCTTACATTGTCGCGTTGCATTACATTCATTTGGACCAGCATAGTTAAAGCACTTGGTATTGCTTATGATATAAGTATTGCTTAGGCAAATTGCCGTGACGCCTCTATTACTTAGTCCAAACGGCTTCCATTTCTTATCTCTGACCTAGAGCTACTTATTTCTAATTATGGATTAGTTCACATAGTAAGGGAATAGTTCATATAGAAATGGACTAGTTCATATAATAACAGACTAGTTCATATAGTAATGGACTAGTTCATATAGTTATGGACTAGTTCATATAGTAATGGACTAGTTCACATAGCGATGAACGAGTACTTACTGTTATGGACTAGTTCATATAGCTAAGGACTAGTTCACACAGTTACGAACTACTTCATATAGTAATAGACTAGTTAATATAGTTATGGAATAGTTCATATAGTAATGGACTAGTTCATATAGCAATGGACTAGTACATATAGTAATGGACTAGTTTATATAGTAATGGACTACTTTATATAGTAATGGACTAGTTCACATAGTAATGGACTAGTTTATATAGTAATGGACTAGTTCATATAGTAATGGACGAGTTCATATAGCAATGGACTAGTACATATACTTATAGACTAGTTCATATAGTAATGGACTAGTTCATATAGTTATGGACTAGTTGATATAGTAATCGATTAGTTCATATAGTAATGGACTAGTCACATAGTTAGGGACTAGTTCATATAGTAATGGACTAGTTCATATAGTAATTGACTAGTTTATATAGTAATGGACTAGTTCACATAGTTATAGACTAGTTCATATCGTAATGGACTAGTCCATATAGTTATGGACTAGTTCATATAGTAATGAACTAGTTCATATATTCTTATGGACTAGTTCATATAGTAATGGAGTAGTTCATGTAGCAATGGACTAGTACATATTGTTATGAACTAGTTCATATAGTGGACTAGTTCATATACTTATGGACTAGTTCATATAGTAATGGACTAGTACATATAGTTATGGACTAGTTCATATAGTAATGGACTAATTTATATAGTAATGGACTATTACATATAGTTATGAACTAGTTCACATAGTTATGGACTAGTTCATATAGTAATGGACCAGTTCATATAGTAATGGACTAGTTCACATAGTTATGGAATAGTTCATATAGTAATGGACTAGTATATATAGTTATGGACTAGTTCACAAAGTAATGGACAAGTTCACATAGTAATGGACTAATTTATATAGTAATGGACTACTTCAGATAGTTATGGACTAGTTGATATAATAATGGAGTAGTTCATGTAGCAATGGACTAGTTCATATAGTTATGGACTCGTATATATATTAATGGACTAGTTCATATAGTAATGGACTAGTTCATATTGTATTAGATTAGTTCATATAGTAAATGACTAGTTCATATAGTAATGTACTAACTCATATAGTTATGGACTAGTTCATATAGTAATGGACTAGTTTACATAGTAATGGATTAGTTCGCATAGTTATGTACTAGTTCATATAGTAATGGAGTAGTTCATATAGTAATGGACTAGTTCATATAGTAATGAATTAATTCATATAGCAATGGACTAGTACATATAGTTATGAACTAGTTCATATGGTAATGGACTAGTTCATATAGTAATGGACTGATTCATATAGCAATGGACTAGTACATATAGTTATGAACTAGTTCATATTGTAATGGACTAGTTCATTTAGTAATGGAGGAGTTCGTGTAGCAATGGACTAGTACATATAATTATGAACTTGTTCATATCGTAATGGACTAGTTCATATAGTTATGGACTAGTTTATATAGTAATGGACTAGTTCATATAGTAATGGACTAATGTATATAATAATGGACTAGTCCATATTCTTATGGACTATTTCATATAGTAATGGACTAGTTCATATAGTAATGGACTACTTCATATAATTATGGACTAGTTCATATAGTATTGGACTAGTTCTTATAGTAATGCACTAGTTCATATAGTTATGGACTAGTTCATATCGTAATGGAGTAGTTGATATAGTAATGGACTAGTTCATATAGCAATGGACTAGTACATATTGTTATGAACTGGTTCATATAGTAATGGACTAGTTCATATAGTTCTTGACTAGTTCATTTAGTAATGGACTAGTACATATTGTTAATTTGATA
>OZ038480.1:127408395-127410895 GCA_964036315.1 Acanthosepion esculentum
TCTGTCTGTGTATTCATAAATAAATTTTAAATTTGGACCAGTTCAAAATCAAGCACTGACAAAGTCTGCAGGAGATGTCGAAAATTCTGTGCCTTTGAAAAAAACGTCATTCAGCTAAATAAACCAAAGCATATTAAATGTACAAAGAATGTCTTCTTTATCATATCACAGCACACAGAGATAGCTAGCTGGCTTGATAGATATAGAGAGAGACAGACATGTAATTACTTAGATATAATATTGTAAACATGAGGCTTACGCTTGCCGTAAATAATGTTTTCTTCATTACTATTTTTCGTACATATATCTATAGATTTAAATTTCGAGCGCATAGATATCTTTGTGCCGTATATTATTTCAGTACGAAATTGCAGATTGCAGAAAGTAGAAACGTTTTGTTTGCACACCTGTGTATATCGCAGGTGGTCGCAAGGGGCTGCCTGAGGCTCAAAAAGATCCTTATATAAACGAGAGTCTTTCATTAAGAAAATTTATGTCCAAAAGGAATGTACTTGTCATAAAACAACTTGGCGTGTGGGCAGGTATTATTCTATTCTCCAGAGTCAGTTTTCGCAGTCGTCGGTGTCATGTGATATCGACTTCGCTGCTAGGGTCACCTCTGTTGCCTCACTTTCACTTGTCTGAAATCATGTTTTTGTCCTATATGCCTTTACTTATCTATCTGTTTATCTATCTATCTAGCTGTCTTTTTTTTATCCTTTGACATTAGGCAAGGAAATATATCCACTAGGATGCTTGGTGCTACTGAGGGTGATAGAAACGGAGTGCAATAAAAGCATAGCATTCAAGAAGACGGCAGATAAAGATTGACGTACCATTTAATTTTTTGAAGATAGAACTCAGCAATTTCAAGAGTGAAATTTATCAGACCTAGCTGCCAGTCTAGTAATGCGCTCATTTTCGTGAAGTCGCGGTACACACAAGGATATCTATCTATCTATCTATCTATCTATCTATCTATCTATCTCGGTCTATTCATCTATCTATCTATCTATCTATCTATATCGGTCTGTTCATCTATCTATCTATCTATCAATCTATCTTTCTCAGTTTTCATATCTATCTCAGTGTTCATCTTTCTATCTATCTATCTATCTAAGTTTGTTCATCTATATCTATCTATCTATCTATCTATCTATCTATCTATCTATCTATCTCGGTCTCCTCATATCTATCTATCTATCTCGGTCTACTCATATCTATCTATCTATCTATCTATCTATCTATCTATCTATCTATCTATCTATCTATCTATCTGTATCGGTCTGTTCATCTATCTATCTATCTATCTATCTATCTATCTATCTATATCGGTCTGTTCATCTATCTATCTATCTATCTCAGTTTTCATATCTATCAGTGTTCATCTATCTATCTATCTATCTATCTATCTATCTATCTATCTATCTATCTCAGTTTTCATATCTATCTCAGTGTTCATCTATCTATCTATCTATCTATCTCGGTCTGTTCATTTATCTATCTATCTATCTATCTATCTATCTATCTATCTATCTATCTCAGTTTTCATATCTATCTCAGTGTTCATCTATCTATCTATCTATCTATCTATCTATCTATCTATCTATCTATTTTGCTATCTGTCTATCTGTCAATCAGTATTTTGAATGCTTGTCTTTAAAGATGATACTAGCCTTTGTGAATTTAGAAAACTATATAATGTATTCTTCGAAACCTTCGGATCTCAGTTTCTCTGTCTATCTATCTATCTATCTATTTATATATCTATCTATCTCTGTTGAAATATATCTATCACATTTTGTTGTTTTCTTTCGAGCACACATTTTTCGTATCTGTCAATCAGAATTTTTTAATACCTATCTACTTCAGTTTGCTCACCTCTCTCTATCTCTCTATCTGTTCCTCTTTCTGTGTCTCTCACGCACTACCCACCCGTGGAACTCCTTTATATTTTCTTGCTTCCCTGATAAGTTTTTCTTTCTATGTGCCGTGTCCTTTCAGGACGTAGACGATCATGGCTCTCCATCACCCTCTATCCTTTGCAGCTCTCAACAAGTTCTTTCCCTCTGCTACCTCCCCCAGACCACGTTCTGTCATCCATTTACTTAAGGCTGCTGGGTATGTCATGCCTTGTTTTCTCTTTTCTCCCCCGCCTCTAGTTGACCGTTGCGTATCAGATTCTCCAGGATCTTCTTCCTCTTTATGTGTCCCAGGTATTTCAGCTGCCTCTTCCTGATGTTATGTACAAGCCTCCGCCTCGTTTGCTTCCTCTCTAAGACCTCATCGTTACTCACACTCTCGGTCCGTGATATCCTCAGCATCCTTCTGTAGAACCATATCTCCGTCGCCTCGAGTATCTTCATTTTTGAGAAAATCGTCCAACATTCGCTGTCGTAAAGAAGCACAGATGTCGCATAACAGCTCAGTATTCTTTTCTTCGTTACCAAAGAAATCCTCCAGTCTCGCAATACTCTACCCAGCTATTTGAATGGGTCCT
>OZ038480.1:127413395-127428994 GCA_964036315.1 Acanthosepion esculentum
TTAATATAAGTTATATATATATATATATATATATATATATATATATATATATATATATATATATACGGCGTTTATATTTATAAAAGCTAGGTACCCTAGCGGAGAGCTCATCTGAACAATTAATTATAGAAAATGTAAGGGATTTCAACATTACGGCAGCGGAAGGTGACTGAAACAGAGACGCGATATCAGGACCAATGATATAGCTGATTGTTCTTAGGATTTCATCAGAATCTCTAAATACATAGCAGAAGCACCGGAATATGTGGCAGTAATATTCAAATGGATGAATGGCAGATTTACGGATATCCAAGACAAGAGAGAAACAATATCTAGTACCACACAGTGAACCAACATTCTTAGCTGCTGTCCAAGTAATGGACTCAATATTGTCTTTCCACTTCATATCAACCAAGAACGCTTGCCCGAGAACGCACAACGAGTCACTCCCACGCAGGTTAGCACCAGCCATGCTGATGGAAGGAAAAAATGGCGTTTCTGAAATGATTAATCGAGATCAACTTAGTTTTGGAGGCGTTACAATGAACAAGTCGTCTTTTGCCTAGTTAACAACAGAATGAAGGTCGTTTTTGACATCAGCCACCATTTTGATATTATCGAATCGATCGGACTTAATATCGAGACAGGAGTAATTGTTTGTATCATCAGCATAGATATCAAGGTGAGAGCAAATACCATCCGAGAGATTGTTAATGAAAATTAAAAAAAAAACAGTCAGATCAAGTATATAGTTCCGAAGGACACCTGCATTAGTGCAAAAAGGCCTGCAAGAGTGGTTTGGTTTGGTTTGTTTTGTTTTACGGCATATCAAGCTCAATGGGTCATTTAATGCCGACAACTTTTTTTCCTGGTAATATTTTATTTTGTCAAACATCTATTTATGGTAATATTTTTTCCTCAAAATTGTATAGCTGGTAATATTATTTTAAAAAACGTATTGCTGGTAATAGTTTTTTCCTTCGAAAATTTATTTCTGGTAATAATGTTTTTACATAGTATTTCTGGTATCAAAACCTATTTTTACACTTTCATAATGCTCTTTACCTCAGTTTCTGGGTTAGCCGGGACTCAAGTGCTACCACTCCGGGTCAGGGTGGACCAGGGAACACAAGCAATTAAGAGATGGTTCAACGCTCTTCAAAGCCTCCTGATCAGAGGCTTTGCTGTTGGACATAGTTTATCGTCTTACCATGGATGCGGATGTAGTTTATCGTCATACCCAGGGCGGGCAAGACTGGCCATTTCGGGTAACCTTAATTTCACGATTTGACGAGAAACATTGGAACAGTTCAAAAATGTATCGAGAAACACAGTAAGTTTTCAGTTTGTGAAAAAGTCCTGTATGCCAAACCCCGTCGAAAGATTTCGAGCTTCACCGTTCTTATCTAGAGAATAATAGATTCTTTCCGCAATTATCGTCAGTATATCAGCAGTAGACCTGGAGAAACGAAAGGCGTATTGCTTGCCTGAAAATAAGCGCTGCAATGTGAGATTATTTACCAAATCCGCTTCGATTAAGGTCTCTAGTACTTTCCCCCAAAAGTGGTCGAAAACTAATTCGGAGCACACTTTTTAAGGAGTATTACAGGGATGCCATCAGGTCCACATGCTTTGTGGGGATTCAGATTAGAGCAGATAGCAGAATCAATAGAAGGGGTTATACGTATATCATTCAACAGGGATTCATGTCTAAAAGGGAATGAGACGAATGTCGAGTTTAATGAGAAATTACGGGCGAAACATACAGCTTTATCAGCAGACGTTAACACATCAGACTGATTGAAAAGTGGTCAAATAGAAAAATTATATTTCGGCTGAGCTCTCTGGGGAGGAAGTATGGGTTTTTAAACAGTGACTATTACGGTTAATAATGCCAGAATCTTCGGTAAATCGAGTCGAGTTCTCTCAGTCACTGTGAGTTTATCTAAAAAATAAATACGCTTAAATTCATCTCCAACCTTTCCATGCGCCAACGACTTAGTGGTAGAATCCCCGACTGACGACAATTCAGCTGGGTTTCGATCCTGGCTTGAGGTAACCGGACGTCCACCCACACTGATGAGCTGTGATATATATATATATATATATATATATATATATATATATATATATATATATAAAATAGAGATTAATAGTAGAATATGATTATGAATCCTATTGCCAAAAATTCAAAATGTATATTTTTAGTAAAACTTCATCACCTCAAAATCCACTCTAGAGAAAGATACTTTTTAAAAAAAAATTAAGCTGCTGAGTAAAGAATAGTTGGAATAGTGATATTTGACTGGAATTCATTTCGGAGTTTCACTAAAATAATTATTGGAATAAATTTCGTTTGGTTTGTTTTGTTTTACGGCATATCAACCTGAATGGGGCCGACAAGATTTTTATTGATGCTAATATTTTTTTTCCAAAAATGTACTGCTGAAAATATATTTTTTTTAATGTTTACAGGTAAAAAATCTTCAAAAAAGTTTTTCTGGTATTAAAACCTATTTTCCAAAGCAAAGTTATTGATGTTTATGTGATTTGCCTAATAACATCAGACAGAACGTATGTTTAAATTTTTCAAATGTCCAATCACGTATCCAGCCAAAGAAGTTTTGAAAAATTTTAGGGAGAGAAATATTTCTCAAATTTTCTTTTCTTTTTTTCATGTTTATTTTGTTTTACGGCATATCAACCTCAATTGGTTATTTAATGCCGACAAGATTTTTATTGCTCCTAATATTTTTTCAAAAAAAGTATTGCTCGTAATATTTTTTTTCCAAAAATGTATTGCTGCAATATTTTTTTCAAATAATGCATTACTGGTAAGATTTTCCTTCTTCAAAAATGTACTGCTGGTAATAATTTAAAAAAAATGTATTGCTATTTTTATACATTCATAGATTTTTTACCACTTTTTAAGGGTGGTTAACTATTTGCCCATACCTAGGAACCTGTCAGGTACTACCACCCCGGATCAGGGTGGACCTGGGAACACAAGCAATTAAATGGTGGCTCCATGCTCCTCAAAACATCCTGATAAAAAGCCTTGCTGTCGGATGTAGTTTATCGTCTTACCCAGGACGCGGATCTAGTTTATCGCCTTACCCGGGACGCGGTTGTAGTTTATCGTCTTACCCTGGACGCGGATGTAGTTTCTAGCCTTACACGGGACGCGGATGTAGTTTATCGTCTTACCCAGGACGCGGATCTAGTTTATCGCCTTACCCGGGACGCCGGTGTATTTTATAGTCTTACCCAGGACGCGGATGTAGTTTATAGTCTTACCCAGGACGCGGATGTAGTTTATCGTCTTACCCGGGACGCGGATGTATTTTATCGTCTTACCCGGCACGTGGATGTAGTTTATAGTCTTACCCAGGACGCGACTGTAGTTTATCGTCATACCCAGGACGGAAATATCGACGAATTATAAAGTATACAGAGAAGCGTTTGATGTATTAAAAATCGAATTGTTTTCATACACCAATAGTAAGTTTCCTCATGCCAGATTTCCGTCAACATTTTATTTAAAACATCTTCCCCAGGCCACGACGATTTTAAGGGGTTAGTGAATATAAAAAGATTTGAGGAAAAAAAAGCATTATTAAGGAGTGGGGATGATCAAAGGTCAGGAATAAAGGAAACAGAATCTGATGATGGATATTGCATAAAAATTTGAAGATCAAATTTCAGTGGAAAGCAAAATGCTGGAACAGAAATCCACAATCGACAGGGGTGAGAGAAAAAAAAACTGTTAGCAGAGATCTTATGGTTACATCTAGCAATTTAAACTGCAAAATGATGAGACCTAACGGCCCATCTATTACTAAGATCCAATTCTTTATGTTGAGATAGGAATGCTCACCAGAAGAAGTTACCCTGAAAATATTTATAAAAAGCTCCAGGGAAAGGACATTAGGGCGGTGGCAATGTGACTGAAGCCGAGATGCCAGATCTGGACAGATAACGTTACAGAGTTTCCTATGGATTTTTTCAAGAATTTCTAAATACATAGTAGAAGGACCATACAAGAAGTGAGAAAAAATCTTCAATGCATGGGCGAATAGCAAAGTTATAAACGTGTAACATGTTAATGTTAGCACCAGAAGGCGCAAAGATTCAGTCTCCTGAAGGTTAGAATCGGCTAATACTGCCAGACACTTCGGTAAATCGAATCGAGTTCTCTCAGTCATTGTGTGTTTATCTGAAAATAAATACGCTTAAATTCACCTTCAACCTTTTCATGCGCCAACGGCTTAGTGGTAGAATCCCCGACTGACGCCAATTCAGTCGAGTTTCGATCCAAGCTAGAGGCAACCGGACGTCTAGCCACACTGATGAGATGTGATACAGCGAAACAGTCTGTCTGTGGATGACTATATATATATATATATATATATATATATATATATATATATATATATATATATATATATATATATCCAGGTCATATATTAAATAGAGATTAATAGTCGAATATGATTATGAATTCTATTGCCAAAAATTCAAAATGTCTAATTTTAGTAAAACTTCATTCCAGGACATTAATGCGGTGGCAATGTGACTGAAGCCGAGATGTCAGATCAGGACACATAACGTTACTGACTTTTCTTTGGATTTTGCCAATAATTTCTAAATACATAGTAGAAGCACCATACAAGATGTGAGAAAAAATCTTCAATGCATGGGCGAATAGCAAAGTTATAAACGTGTAAGATTTATTCTAGTGAGAATAATCGCCCAGTACGACACAGTGAACCAACATTCCTAGCAGCGGAGCTTACAAGTAATTCAATATAATTGTGACATTACATGTCAGTGGAAAATGTTAGCACCAGAAGGCGCAAAGATTCAGTCTCCTGAAACTTAGAATCAACTTTGGATAACTGCTGGACCTGGAGACAAAGATTAAAAAATGTGTTTGTTATTAACCATATTCGCGACTGTAGTTAATTTATGGTTTTACATTTCCTGTGTCATTTCAGCATGGAAACCAGTTGTTCAAATATAACACTTGTATCCATTTCTCGTGTACGTTTTCTTCAAAATAAAAATGTGTTGCACACATACGCACACGCACAGATACACACACAAAAACAGATACGCATATATACGAGTGTAAACTTACATGTACCTAAATTTATATGTGTCTATGTTTACATATACAGGGAGATTGAAACATTAACTGATATATATATATATATATATATATATATATATATATATATATATATATATATATATATATATATATATAAGGATTTGTGTGTTTGTGTGTGTGTATGTGTGTGTGTGTGTGTGTGTGTGTAACGAATGCACGGCCGCAATTTTCGACGGATTTGCACCAAAATCTACATGCCCATGCTCCAAGTTAGTAGAAGGTCCAAGACCGACTTTGCATTTCCCAACTCCCATCGATAGTGGAAATAATAGATTTTTTCATGCTTCTACGGTAGTTTTCATGTAGTTTGCGGCCTTTTTCTACTGGCCAGAGTGAGAGCCTATAGCTGGCTGCCACGAATAGGCAGGAAGATTCCATTGGCCAGCGTGAGAGCCAACAGCTGACTGAGAGGAATGTTAACTAGCATGCTAGCATGCAAAAAATATCGATAGCTGCATTCGTCACAATTGGGGAAAATTTAAATCTGCATGGCACTTTACTCCAATTGGCTCATTCGCTTGCTTAAACTCAATGTTGTTTCTGATTTCACAGAACTGGGTTGGGTGTGAAAAAGGAAATGTTGTTAATATTCTTTTTTCATTCGTTTTTTTTTCAATTACGAGTCCTTTTTTAAGGCTGATCGTTTTGTGTTCATTTTGTTTAGTTCTTTTTTCGTAACAGATTTAATGTTTAGTATAGAGCTTAGAAAAGATTCGCAGTGTGAGATAGGCAAGAAGTAAGGCATGTAGCAACATCAGCACGGCAAAGGGCACTCCTTTAAAGGCAAGGAAGGACAAAAATATTTTAAGTCAAGTGCTGTATGAGTCGTACGAATTTTGATTGCTGTATGAGTCGTACGATTTTTGAATCAAGCACGCGCAACGCCGGGTCATGCTGCTATATATATATATATATATATATATATATATATATATATGCAGAAATATAGTCTTAAAGTGTGCTATATTTATGGGGTAAAGTGCTCAATATCAGAGATAGAGCGTGTGTAAATATAAAAGTGGACATGGAAGTCAGCACTTAAGCCTCTAAGTGCTGACTTCCATGTCCACTTTTATATTTATATATATATATATATATATATATATATATATATATATTATTCTCCGATATTACATCAAAAACATGTGAATAACTCACCAGTTAACTCGAGTTTTGGCTCCATATATTAGTAGAGCAAAATTTATTTCAGGATATTACATCAAAAACATACATTTATGTAGCGTTATTCAAAGGTTTTAATGTAATATCCTAAAATAAAGAATATTTTTCTACTATTATATTGAGATATCTTTTAAATTAATGTTACGTACGTCAGATTTTATATTCAATTTGTTCTCATTTCATATATATATATATATATATATATATATATATATATATATATTTAGTTGGATTGATGTGAGTTTGTGACGCAGGTTTTTACGCTTTTGTCTGACGATCGCAAAAGCTTGAATGTGAGGGTCACAAACTCACATCAATCCAACTAAATATGTTAGCTCTAGCACTGATATTGAGCTCTTTCCAATATGTACCGCGCATATATAATATATAAATAATATATATAATAAATTGCATATATATTTTATATATATATATATATATATATATATATATATATATATATATATATATACATTTCGCACACACCTACACACATATATATATATATATATATATATATATATATATATATATATGTTTGTGTGTGTGTATGTGTGTATAATGACATGAATTAAATCCGATATATTTGTAATATGCTTAAACGTCATTTTAGATGTATAATCATATTCGAGTAAATGCTCTGTTATTCAATTTAAAATATTTTTATATAATTACCTTTACCGGCCTGAATATTCGAGAAATCTTGTCAGAAAATATGCGTACTCCGGCAGGATTCGAATGTGCATCCGCTAAACACGTCAGATATAATGACGGTTCAACATAGGTGATGCAGGTTCGAATCTTGCCTGGAGGACGCATAATTCTTGCCAATATTCCTCGAATATTCAGGCCGGTAAATATAATTAAATAAAAAGACATTTTTTATTAAATAAACAGACCATTTACTTGAACATTAATATCTATCTAAAATAACGTTTAAGCAAAAGACAAATTTTACATATATATATATATATATATGTATATATATATATATATATATATATATATATAGTAAAACACCGAGATTAATAATTGTAAGTATATATAAATTTTCTTTTTTCTAAGAATTAATGAGTTGTTATTAATTAATAAGACAGATTTTTATCACGTTAAACGTCACTTTTAATGAATACTTCATACTTGTAATGAATACTCATATTTTTTATAAATCAACAGTGCGTCTACTCAAATATGGGTAACCACTGAAAATAACCTTTAAAGTGATATATATATATATATATATATATATATATATATATATATATATATATATATATATATATATATATATATGTTTCTCTTCAACTAAATTGAGCTTTCCGGACCACTGGCGTATTTCATATAGAAAAACGTCAAAATTTCCCTTTCTCTCTGCACGACGATAGCCTATGGGTAGGATCTCTGACATACCAAATCGGTCGGGTTTCGATCCCGGCTTGAAGCAAACGGAAGTCTAGCCACACTGAAGAGCTGTGATATAGCAAAACAGATTGTCTGTGGATGACAATACATATATATATATATATATATATATATATATGTATATATATATTCAGGGTAAATTTTTTTATGTATATAGGTTAACAATAAACAAATATGTAAATATACGTTTTAATCGTAGCACAATTTGACTTCATAAAGAATTCAACGAAGATCGAAAAACTTGTCTAATCAATCAATCTACAAAACTATATATATATATATAACTTGAAATATATGCTTGCGGATACATGTATGTGATAGAGTATTTGTGTTTCGATACTTGTTTAAAAGTAATTGTTTAGTTTTCAAAATACAGCAGGTGTAAAAACGAGTCATTTTTTGAAAGACATTGTAGATGTATAGCAAATTGGCTTGGGCAATGCGTTATTTTTATTTACTCAATAATAATCTAGCTTTATATATTTGCCTCTCTCTCTCATACACACACACGCGCGCACACGCATATCGTCTCCCATTCGAACATTCAAACGCCGACTTCACACACCTGCGTAACATAGCACTTATAGGCACGAAAATTGAAATCAGCGTGCCATGTTCAAATTTCGACCGAATTCGTTCCGTTTGCTCTCGCTCAAATATTCTTGAGAAAGGTTTGAATACATCTCTTTCCCATTACCTAATGGTTAATAACATGAACAGACAGGAATCTATAACGATGGTTGGCAACAAAAATCGGCTGGTCGTAGGACTGGTAACCCTGCCCTGTAAGAACCTACTTGCATGAGATAAATTGTTGGATATGCATCCGACGTGTGTGTTCATATATATATATATATATATATATATATATATATATATATATATATATATATATATATATATATATATATATAGCATAATGAGAAGCCATTCATTAGACAACTGTAAATGTTCATTGATAGATTCCGATTTCAATTCCACATACACACGCAGAATAAAAAGAAAAATACTGGATTTTAAAATTAAACGCATAGGATTAAACAAAGACTTGGGTATTTTAAATCTGTATAAATATTTCAATGGTTAAAAAAAAAAAAATTTTAGATATACTTAAAAATTTTTTTTAAAAAACATCTAAAATATTATTATCGTTAGATTTACGTTAGAAATATTCAAACAAAGTTACATTCCACATCACTTGACGTCCGCGTCTCGCGACGGACGTTACTTGTAAACAAACTTCTGATTACATTTATTTCTGATGAAAGATCGGGGTAGATCTGAAATATCAAATATATATATATATATAAAATATAAATGAATACTTTCACAAAAATCATTCAATTTTTTTTTAATTTGCAACTTTTCAGTTGTTTTCTCCAGATTATATATATATATATATATATATATATATATATATATATATATATATATATATATATATATAAAATATAAAAGGCTCAAGCACTAATATTCCATGCTTATAATTTATTACATTGGAATTGTAATCACGATCATCAGACCTACAAATTCCAAAAGAAATCGGAAAATATAACTCCGGGTATTAAAAACAAAATTTTAGTGAGAGTGTATGTGTGGGAGAGGGAAATGTATGAAAGCTCTAGAGAGGGGTGTAACAGAAGAAAGAAGAACAGGAAGGCCTAAAGGTGAAGGTGGGGATTAAAATTTAACAGAGAGAAGTTTTAAAGAGAGGAGTTAATTAACGGGTTAAATGAGTGAGATACAGATAAATATGAATTATTTTCAGATGCATAATTCGCTACCGATTCGCTGACCTGAATTAAAATTAAAACCCAGACACCGAAAACGTGTGGATACATTTGTGGTGACACTATGTACAATAAAAAATAAAAATTAAATATTCTTTCTCTGTCCAAAACATTTATACTCTGTCCTAGACATTGAGTTCTACCTGGATTCTATCCTCTTGGGAATTTATATATATATATATATAATTTTATATCTATCTATCTATCTATCTATCTATCTATATATATATATATATATATATATATATATATGTAAATTTTTTATTGAAAAACTGGAGAAACAACTGATTTTCTGAGAAAAGTTTTGTTAGTTGGGCAGTGATCTTTCAGTATTCCTTCTTAAATACAGATAGAATATATTTTAATGTATAGTTTTAATGCATAAAAAAGTAAGACATTATTATTATCAAGAAATTGTTAAGGAAATATTTTAATTATTCTTCCATCCCTGAGTCTGTTTATATTTTTAATTATATATACATATACATATATATATATATATATATATATATATATATATATATATATATATATATATATGTTTGTGTGTGTATATATATATATATATATATATA
This sequence comes from Acanthosepion esculentum, assembly GCA_964036315.1. Classification (NCBI taxonomy): domain Eukaryota; kingdom Metazoa; phylum Mollusca; class Cephalopoda; order Sepiida; family Sepiidae; genus Acanthosepion; species Acanthosepion esculentum. The sequence goes on from OZ038480.1 coordinate 127,423,538, forward strand.
TGAAATATATATATATATATGAAATATATACATATATATGAAATATATACATATATATGAAATATATATATATATATGAAATATATATATATATATATATATATATATATATATATATATATATATATATATATATATACTTACATACGCTCTCTCCCTGATATTAAGCACTTTATCAATAAATATAGCATACATTATATTTTATCATATATATATAAATTATAATTTTAACGTATGCTATATATTGATATAGAGCTTAATATCAGGAAGAGAGCGTATGTAAATATAAAAATGATTACCAGTCGTTCATAAGCTGTTTGGTCATGAAATTAGATATACTTGAGTAAAAAGTATACATTACTTGAGTAAAAAATAAATAAATTTAAATTAGAATAAATTGCATGCTTTTTACTTACATAATGAAACATTTTAAATCTTATTTATGAAGTTATACATGCGGGTTTAAATGAAAATATATAATGGAATTATTAGGTGCTATGTTGTTTTAATTGTAAATAATCTTCAATATTCTTTGTTCGATTGATTATATAAGCTGTTACTTACGACAAAGATTTGCGGGCTCGTGTTTTGAAAAAGTCGATTTCGTTAAAACCGGTAAATACGGAGAATATGACATGGGAGGCAACTCTGTTGGATAAAGTTTTAAAAACGTCTGAATCCTTGTGTCAGTGATATTGTGTTAGGGAAACGACAACTACTGCTTTGAAATGATGATAAAAGTATTCAAAAGACAAGTTGGTAATCACATTTTCCCCAATATATAGAATGTAATCTATATTTTAATTAGATAATTTGCATTAAAACATTTTTGTTCTGTTTGCATCAGATTTTTTTTAAAAATATGAATGTAATGAAATCATTATTTTTTAGATGTGTGCATGGACACCAGGAAATTATTTTAACAGATCCGGTTTGCATTAAAAAATTTCGGGGTTACATTTCGGGAAATTTCTGGTTTAATAATTCATAGTTAAATTACCCTTTTGCATTATTGATGTAATGGCGGAAAATATAAACACACTATTCAGATTTTAAATTGCCTACAAAGGACATTTACTTAAAATATCAATTATATACAAAAGAAATGTACACTATCTATAATCGTTATCATTTCATTTTTGTTACGTATTGAAAATTTTTTTAATGTATATATATATAAATATATATATATATATATATATATATATATAATTTTAGCTAAACAATTACATCACAGACAATAACAATGATGCAGTATGAAGACAACGAAACAGAAAAAAATGTTTATTTGAAAATGTCTTTAATTAATCTTTCTATGCAGACAACAGCAAATGTGTTAAAGAAAATACGAAGGTGAAAACGAATAGCGAAATGTTTTGCAGAAAATATGTAATGTGCTAAAACATCGAAAAATATTGTTATAAAAACTGATGGAGTTGGGCACTATAAATATCTAATCTCCTATGTGGCACTGAATAATGGACGATTTCCTAAGAGATGAAAGACTGGCGGCGATAGAGACTTTGATCTACAGAAGGATTCTGAGATTACAATTGAGAGAACATATGAGAAATTGGGAAAGTTTTAAGGAGAATACAAACTACTACATTTAAACTGTTCATAATCAAAAAGATATATTTAAAATTCAAATATATATATAATAATAATGCATGTATATATATATATATATACATACATATATATATATATATAAATATATATATATATACATACATATATGTGTGTGTGTATATATATATATATATATATATATATATATATATATATATATATATATATATATAGAGAGAGAGAGAGAGAGAGAGAGAGATAGATAGATAGAGAGATATTATATCGTAGAATATGACTGGCGACCTACATTGTTTAGTTTTCTAATGTTTTGCTTATAAGTACAAGTGTTTTCTTTTATGGAATTTAATGATGTCCAAAGGTATGTGGATTCAAACGTTTCTGATAAACTATTAGTCATGTTAAATCATGGAATTCCTGTCAATTTCGAAGTAAGATTGTCTAACTGTTTTGTTCGAACTGGACAGCCTGAAAACCCTCATGCATGATTTGATGATAGTGGCTATACCATGTGTAGAACCAGCCATAGTGTTTAGGAGAAAAAAGAGAAATAGCGGACATTGTGCCATGAAGCTGTGATCAGATTTGAATTCATAATTTTCCTTTTAGACTAGTTGACAACTTTTGGTACAAAAACCCAGTTTGTCTTAGCATATAACCCAGAGCTTTGGATAGGAGGAAGCCTACTAATTACTATTTCCAAATGAATTTTACGAAAGTGAATGGAACGAGTTCAGAAGGATTTGAACACGACTCATACAGAATCAACGCATCAAGCGTGCGTGCGTGCGTGCGTGCGCGCGCACGCGCGTGTGTGTGTGCATATATCTTTTATGCACTTACTACATTTATGTGGGAAGTGTAACCAATATCGATGATAGTGAGTGTATAGATCGAGACACTTTAAACAGTTTCACGCCTTAAGCGGTTATCAGACTATTAGGAGTGAAACTTAGGAGTCACATATAGTGGGGATATTTGTGTTATTTCTCTGTCTCTCGCTCAATATATATATATATATATATATATATATATATATATATATATATATATATATACTGTGCACACACATACATATATTGAGAGAGAGACAGAGAAATAACACACACACACACACATATATATATATGTGTATGTGTGTGTGTGTGTGTGTGTGTGTACACGTATAAGAAGAATTATAGTTTTAAGGTGTGCTCTATTTATGGGATAAAGTGTTCAATATCAAAGATAGACCGTATGTAAATATAAATATAAAAGTGAAAATTGAAATCAACACTCAGAGGCGACAAGCTGTTTCATGCTAGACGCAATCGTCAGGCCGCGTATATATGGACATTGCTTCTATATATATTTTATATATATGCGGTGCTTATTGGGAATCCATTCAACTCTCTCTCTCTCTCTCTCTCTCTCTCTCTCTCTCTCTCTCTCTCTCTATGTATATATATATATATATATATATATGACAAAATTTCGTTTTTAATGTATACTATATTTATGTGAGAAAAGTTTACACAGTCAGAGACATAATTTATATAAATGTAAATATCAACGCTGATGATAAATTCTTTTATTTTATAGTCTTCTGATATCTCTTTATGGCTACGCCTTCTTTTTTCATATGCAGAATTTAAAAATTTAAATTCTATATATTTTTAAATATGTTCGATAATATCCAAATTTAATCTGAAATCAAGAACGTTCGAAATTTACATTATACATACAGATACATATACATACACAAACGCATACACATATATACACACATAGAAATAGATACAAATATGTCAACCACAAAAAAAAACAAAATAAGCCAACACACTGACAAACAAGCGCGGATACAAAAATCCAAATAAATACACCGATAAAAAAATAAATAGAAGCAAACAAAAAAAAGTATATATATATATATATATATATATATATATATATATATATATATATATATATATATATATTAACAATTTTATCAAAATGACTATAAAGAATTCAGAGGCCATAAAAGATTAAAGCGTAACAAAACACAACTGTTGATTATTAAACCCACAAGCAATTTTAAAATCACTATCAAACTAAAGTAGATTATAGATAGCATAGATAATCCGTGTGTGTATATATATATATATATATATATATATAAATATATATATATATATATATATATATATATATATATATATACGTACATACGCATACACACATACATATACAATAAATATATAAACAAGCACATATATAACAACCTTAAATACAAATATACATATAAACACAAACATATATATATAAGTACAAATATATTCATATATACATACATGCCTACAAATACAAACACACACACATATATATACACATATATATAAATATATATATATAAATGCATATACACACATATAAATCTCTACTTAAAAATACATGCACATGTGCACACACAAACAAGATAATTAACTTATACATCTATATATGTACATAAATAAGAGGATTAGCAGATAATATAAGTAATAACATATTAATCTTACAGAAATATTGCGTTATCGTCAAAAATATTAGTACTACTATAGCAAGTTAAAATTTGGACTGTTTACATTTAACAGTGAGTTCGTTCCTTTGATTTAAGAGATGGATCTTGTCTTTAAATCTAATGATTTCAATTTTATTCTACATTCAACACCATCACTTGATAAGGACACCAGTAGTGATTTTCTAACATGTTTATGTTATAATTTTCGAATAATTTATATATATATATATATATATATATATATATATATATATATATATATATATATATATATATATACATATATATATATATATATATATAAAAGTTTGTGGGTAAATAATCCATGTAGATACGATTAATATAAAATATTAAAACTGATTCACAAAAGACAGCCCAATACATTTATTATAGCGCATATAAGTGAATTACAAAAATGAAACCCAAATTATTCCATTCAGATGGTCATTTCATCCCCGGGTGATTCTCCCTGGGTCTTGTCAAGGGAGGAAGGAAGGAAAGAAAAAAGAAGGGGGAAAAGAAAGAAGTGAGTGAGTTATTAGTATTATTATTTTTTTAAATAATTAAATATAATAATATTTGTAAATTTATAATTTTCCTTTATCTATAATCTTTTAAAAACTCTTTTTCTTAATATTTAGGTTTGATTTTTTTAATATATTCTTTTTTTATGATATTTTTTCCGATTTGTACAAGAGTTAATATGTGAGATTTAGGTCTTTGTTCATCTTCAACTGTCTTTTTTTCTGTCTAGACATGTTACGGTCACTCACTCTCTAACAACTTTAGTGTTTTGTCTCTTTATCGCTCCATAAATCTCATTTCCGTTATATGTTGTTTGTTCCTTTTCTTTCTTCATTTTTCTTCCTCCTTTTTTCTTTTTCTTCCTCAATCCTTAACTTTTATTTTTCAAATTTCTTAAAAAAGAACAAAAATACAAAAAAAGTTAGAATTCATTTCTTTAACAAATATATTTGCATTGACAAGTCCCAGGGAGAATCTCCTGGAAACGAAATGGCCATCTGAATGGGGTGATTTGGGTTTCATTTATATATATATATATATATATATATATATATATATATATATATATATATATATATATATATATATAAAAGTGAACATAGAAGTCAAGACTTAGAGGCGACAGTCTGTTTCATGCTAGATGCAATCGTCAGGCCCGACGATTGCATCAAGCATGAAACATACTGTCGCCTCTAAGTCTTGACTTCTATGTTCACTTTTATATTTACACACGCTCTATCTCTGATATTGAGCACTTTATCCCATAAATATATCACAACTTAAGACTATATTTCTTCATATATATATATATATATATATATATA
>OZ038480.1:127429194-127456694 GCA_964036315.1 Acanthosepion esculentum
AGAAGAAGAAGAAGAAGAAGAAGAAGAAGAAGAAGAAGAAGAAGAAGAAGAAGAAGAAGAGAAGAAGAAAGAAGAAGAAGAAGAAGAAGAAGAAGAAGAAGAAGAAGAAGAAGAAGAAGAAGAAGAAGAAGAAGAAGAAGAAGAAGAAGAAGAAGAAGAAGAAGAAGAAGAAGAAGAAGAAGAAGAAGAAGAAGAAGTCGGGAGGAAAGAAAAATGGACAAAATGAAAATGTATATGAAAAAAAATGTCAAGAAAGACATCGGGATTGAGGAAGTCAAAAAATAAGAAAGAGGAAAAGAAATGACTAAGGGGGTGACAAAAAAAGAAAGGAAAGAATAAAACTGACTGGATGAGAGAAAGAAGAGAAATAGAAAGAGAAAAGGAAGGAGAAAAATAAGGACTTCACATACCACACGCTTCACATTCTTTCCTACCCACACACCGTAATCACCGTAAGCCACCATTCTGTACATTTAAAAATCAACCTTGTACCACCCGAGACGAAATACCATCGGAAGGTTTATGTCTTTTTCATGTGTTAGAACATAAGTTGGAGTCATAAAGGCAAGTAACAGTGTTTTATGGCTGTAAATTAATGTGCATATGAGAAGGTGTGTGGGTTGGAGTCATTCCTTGGGGTGAGTAAGTTTACTTTTGCAAATAAAAGAACGTCATATGGATTGCTTGGTTTTGTATGATTCTGAAGTGAAATCTGCGTTCGCTGATTTAAGATTGTATCCGTCTTTTAGGTGAAAAGTCCTTTCAGGAAGTTGGCACTCATATCTCTCCACAGCATCATTTCCTTTAAAATCATAACGCTCCACCACCCTTCTTTATCTTGTTCCTGTGATCCATTCACCCAGAAATATTATTCAAGTTTGACAAAGTTTAAATCAAATAAATTTCCGTGCGTGAAACTTATATATCAACCTATACTTCTAAGATTAGGTTCTAATCTTAGAACAGCTAACATTTCCTGGGCACATAACGTTGAAGAAGTGTGTATATATATATATATATATATATATATATATATATATATATATATATATACACACAATAAAAAATAAGTAAATAAATAAAAAAATAATAAATTTAATCCCAATACATAATTAAATAGTCAAATTAACAAATCGTCCCCGCTAAAATAACCGTTAGAACTAATAAAGATAAGCATAAATAAGCAAAAACAAGTAAAAATAATCAATCCAAATAAATAATTTAAAAACTGTCCACTCGCCAAAATAACAGAATAGACTACGGCAAGCAATCTAAACATTTGACGAATAAATAGCTTTAGTTATCTTCCCAAACCAAAAGAAACTATTAAATAAGCAACCTAAGCGAATCCCCCTCCAAACATTTTTATTACGTTAATAAAACATCAAAAAACAAAAAGAATAAATAATACAAAATGAAAATGAAAAACAAGTAAAATAAATTAACCCAAACAAATAAATAAACAAACAAGCCACGCTCTTAAAAATAACCACCAGAACAGATTACCCACAATGCATCACTGATTAATATATATAAATAACTGATAAAAAATCCCGCATTCATGGCCTGACGATTGCATCCAGCATGAAACAGCCTGGTGCCTCTGAGTGTTGACTTCACTGTTCATATATATATATATATATATATATATATATATATATATATATATATATATATATATATCCGAGATTTGTATTACTTAAAACGTTATTATAGTCGTATTTGGAAAAGACACCATTTTTTTTTATTTTGAAACAATATGTATTACGTCGATCAGCCTGAATATTCGAGAAAATAAAGAATGTGTTGTCCGATAGGCATCGAAATCGTGTCCCCCTTTGAAAGAGAATCAACTGTATTAATCTGGCGTGCTTTACCGCTCGGTTACAAAGGTCGCCATAGTTTAGTATGGCCATATTGTCCCCTTTAACGAAAGCATATTTGCTCAATAAGATGTTTTTCTCGAAAACTCATATCTGCACAGTTTCTTTTCCGTAACGTAAACAAAGCAATTTCTTAAGAATTAATGGATTTATATTTAATCCGATATTTTTATTACTTTAAACGCTATTGTACTGGAAGCTCGTATTTGAAATAGACGTCCCATTTTATATTTGTTCGTGTTTTGAATAGATTTTTATTTTCTGTAATTAACATTATTTAATTAACATTTATAAAATACTATTTGATTTGCTCCTCGGGCTGCATAAAATAATCAGACTGTTGGTCGTAATTTTCCTACCCGTTCGCTCTGTGATATGGCTGTGAATTCTCTAAGAAGTTAGTTTTACAGAGTGGAGATTCTATCTCTCAGCCCGGCACAGAACTCAGAGTTGCTGTTCTTCAACGACGCTCATTAGCTGAAGTGAAAATTAGATTCATGCATTTCCCCAGGCTCGGTTGGTGAAGTGATATGAAGAGACCCGACCAGATTTTAAATTCGGACCGCGATTTTTTCCCACGCCTATAACCGCTACGCTACCTTGAAAGCCCGGCTAAAATTAAGCCGAGTATAGGCATATTACCACGGAGTTGGCATTTGCGCAACCATTACTACTGTAGTTCATGAAATTCAGTGCGGTAGTTAATAAAATACCAACATAGCCTTGTCAGAATGATTAACATGCAATTCTTGAAGATCTCCTAGTGTAGTGAATTCACTTTTATTGACTCTCCACCCCAGCAGCTTTCTCGATTGAGCTGTAATTGGAGAGTTGTGCCGATTAAATGATAACACGAGCCTTTACCTTTCATTCATTTAGGTTTCATTTGGCTTCTAACTTCGTCAGTATCTCTAAGCCAGTTTATGGCATGCGGCCCCGAACAGACCTCAACCATATTGTTGTCCTTAAAATATCTACTACTCTGACAATTTTCTAAGCGTAGCTCATTTGTGGCACAATGCCGAAATTATGCGTCACCCAGTGAGGATCGAACTCGCTATTCCATTGTAACGGCTTCTCGACAAAATCCAAAGACGGATATGCAATTTGATAGGTCCTGGTCTGGCATCTCGATTCCAGTCACTTTCTTACAGACGTAATGTGTGTTCCATCTGTCTTTTCTACAAATATTTTCATGGGCTCTACTCTGATGAGTTAGTTTTACTGGTACTCCAACCGCATGAATTTAAGCGTTCTACTAGGTTAGCATCGCGATCCCACCCTTTCATTGTCGAAACAGTTAAATTTAACCGCTTCTTCTACTCCAGCAGCGTCTTCTCTCACACTTCCCGACAGTGGAACTCCCTTCTTCCTACTTGCTTCCCTGATAGCTATAATCTTCAAATATTCAAATGTAATGTCAATCGACATCTTCTGATGTCTTGATCTTGATCCCCGTCCTTCTCTATATCCTTTCCTCAAACTCCCCCCTCTTTACTCTTACTTTCAATCTCCGTAACCCCTTGCATGTTGGTGGCACTCCCGCCTTGCTTGGGGTGATATGCTTTAAAAAATAACACCACGGCTGAGTGTCCAGATGCTTTTCTAAGCGTAGCTTAGATGCGCCACAAGGCCGAATGTGTGGTGTACCCAGTGAGATTCGAACTCACTATTTAGTCCTAACTGATGTACCAACACAAGCTCGTTAATCATTTCACTACGACAAAGTGCCCCTTATCTACTCCGATACGATACTGTCCACACTTCCCTAGAGATTTGGTTCATATATTCATCTTGCCAATAGTTTTGCTCACGTGCGCACATATCAAGCGCATTTAGGCCCGTAGGTGTTTACCTCTCGGTGTCCATACTGAAAGCGGATGAATCAGTTACGGATTATCTCAGGCCAACCATGCATCTTGATATTGTGATGAGATTATAGGTTTCAAGCTTTTTCCAGCACATCACAAATCTAAACTTCATAAATATTTTACTATTGCTCTGATTGTTGTGACTGCAGCGAGTTGGATACTCGGTATTTAAGTGGGATGTGGCAGAAGGCCGGGTTTTAACGTGGGGCTTTCCTGGTGCGTACGCACGGGTAAAAAGCGAACATTTTAATTGCTCGCCCATGCACCAATATACATATATATATATATATGTATATAAACTGGGGCGGGCTAGCTGCTTTTGATGAAGGTGAAAGAAGTCTCTCTGAGCTTTGGTTAGCAATCCTTTTAGTGCTGGTTTCACGATAAAAAGACTTCAGATGGGAAGGAAAACTCATGACAGCTTAACCTGGTCATTAGATTGCATGTGTCTGCCGAGAGGCGTGTACTAGCTGATATTGACTGTGATCCGCAGAGGTTAAACTCCGCGATACTAACACATGAGAACTGTCGTTCGGAGTTTCCGTGGCAAGTCTTTTGCGCCGTTACTTTTTTATCGACAGATCAAAAAAGTATGGATGGTCCGACAAGCCTTCACCACTTGAAACAAATCATTGTGTTGGTTTCTGAAAACTGCATCTAATTAGTTCCACACATATCCGGCTACTGCAAAAAACTCTACGAAACAACATCAACTTCATCTTGGCACTTGAAATGTACGAACTCTCCAGGGGAAGAACTCAGCACCAGAAAGAAAAAAAGCTCTGGTCGCATTGGAACTAAAGAAGTTGATATAGCTGCACTGAGAAGTAACCATAAGTTGACTACATGAAACGAGAAAGCAAAATATGACATTTAAGAGTGTTCCTGCTGCACTTGGATACAATACATTCTCCTGTACTGTTTGTGGTCTTTTGTGCAATTCTCGAGCTGGTCTCATAGGCATGCAGATAATTAATTCGTGGTCGTCGGAACCTCATACGTTGAACTCGACGGAAGAATCCATATATATATATATATATATATATATGTATATATATATATATATATATTTATATATATATATATTCGAACTATTGACCTCAGTTTCGGTGTTGTTATCACATAGTTTCAGCCGCTGTGTTTATCGATCTGTGTAACTTAGAGGGAATTCTAATCTGAACGCTTTATTTAATCTACAGAGGTAGAGCCTTCTCGTTCCACTACCCAGGTCTAGGGATATTTCATAGCAACTGTACCACGGGACTCGATGACGAAGAAGACATAAACTAGACTCGATATAGCACCGCTACTCACTCAGTTCCGTTCACCGATACCCATCCAAGTATACAGAGTCATCCAGAGTCCCGAAATTGCCTCGGAACCTCGGTACAGTTGGTATGACGTTCTCGTTGTATCGAAGCGATCCGGGTTCGTCCTCGGTAGTGGATGCGCACTGCTGATGAGCCCCAGATAGGACGAAACGGCCGTCTAGTGCTTTCTGCATTCTGTTGAGGAATCTAAGCTCGACGAATTACTATAAAATGTATATATATATATATATATATATATATATATATATATATATATATATATATATATATATATGTATATATATATATATGTATATATATATATATATATATATATATATATATATATATATATGTATGATATACAGGCCGCGATGGATACATTGTCGTCTAAATTATGCAAAAAAAAATTAAAATTAAACTGGCATCTCATTTTAATAGATATATTTACCAAAATTACTCAATAATTTCTTATAATACTAAAAAGTGAATTTAGTCAATAAAATCGCCATTGGCTTAAACCACGACCTCCAGACGACCTTGGAATCTTCTGCATTTATTCTGGATGGTCGCTTTGTTTAAGTTGGTGAAAGCTGTCATAATTCTTGCCTTTAGTCCATCTTTGTTGTTAGGCAACTGAGCCCTACACATAATAATCAAAGTGGTGCAGTCCAAGGAGTTAGATGTAAAGGGTTATGTGGTAACAAAAATTGTCTGACGGCCATAAATGGGTTCACCTGCTTGTTTCATATGGCGCAGAGTCCTGTTGCCAGACATAGAGTCTTCCAGTAGCTACCATCTTGACCCACAGCAACACGACTTCCTCAATGCACTTGATGTAGGCATCAGTGTTGTGTCTGAGGCCTTCAACAACAAATTCGGGAGTCCTTTTCTTATCAGAATGATGAGAGTGAGTTTTTAGAGCTGTCATACCTTCGCAATCATCATTAGACTCATCCAACTCTTTCCGAATTCTCTCTACTACCCTCAGATTGACATTCAAATGCACTGAAATGTTCGTATTGGATATTCCGGTGTAAATGACAAGAAGTACAGTATGTCATTTCCAAATTTCTGGCGGAGGGAATGCGTCATGGTGCTCTTTTTTCCTACAGACGGTGCCCAACTGTCCCTACTATACTGTGCTGTCGACAAAAACAAACAACACGCATGCGCGAAATAAAAAGTATAAAATGGTGACCATTTACCCATCTCACCGTGTATATTACACCATTTTGATCCGAAAATATACCAAAATATATACCGGGTTTGAAATACCCAATTGAATGTTCGATTCGTTTTTTGGATTATCAATCATTTTCAGATTATTCAAAACCAGGAAATATTTTCAGACTGTAAGATTTTTTTTTAAGATAATAGTAATTTACTGATACAATTCTTATTAAGCCATAGCTAAGCTGAGAAATGGTGGGTTTATACGTTTCCAATGCGTATTTTTGTTTAAGTGGATATAACGAGCCTGACTGAAATTCGAACTCGGCTCTCTGATTTGCAACTCTGTGACGTTATCCATTACACCAGCTGCACATCTAAGCGTACAACACGTGGTATCCCCAAGGATTCACCAATCCAGGTACTGACTATGTGCGACATTGCTTATCTTTGTTGATCATAGGAGAACAAGTGTTTACATAACCAGTGTGAGTAACCTAATATATACATATATCTTAGTGGTAGTGAAAGAGAATAAGAAGACTTTAGATGGAATCGGAGACCCATTCCGAAAGAGGAAACAAGGTATAAACCTCTACTCTTGTTCCATGAACCGGTGAGGAGTGTGAACTGGATGATAAGTGAACTTATCTACTCGTATTATTTTTGTAAATATACACGAACATTATATTAATATTTATATAATATTATATTATTATATTAATATTTATATAATATTATATTATTATATTAATATATATATAATATTATATTATTATATTAATATTTATATAATATTATATCATTATATTAATATTTATATAATATATTATTATATTAATATTTATATAATATTATATTATTATATTAATATTTATATAATATTAAATATAAACAAACGAGCTGGGGTCTTATAGTTTATCAAATCAGGTGCCTTGCTTCAGTTAGCGAAACATCAAATTATATTTCTAAGATTCAATTTACAGACAGTGACTTAAATTTGTTTTTAAACAATAACGCAGGTGCTTATATTTAAAACTGCACGCAAAGGAAACCGTCCTGGGTATGACGTTAAACTGCATCTGCGTCCTGGGTAAGACGATAAACTGCATCTGCGTCCTGGGTATGACATTAAACTGCATCTGCGTCCTGGGTAAGACGATAAACTACATCCAACAGCAAGGCCTCTGATCAAGAGGTTTCGAGGAGCGTGGAACCACCTCTTAATTGCTGGTGTTCCCAGGACCACTCTGACCAGGGCGGTAGCACCTGTTAGTCTCCCAGCCATGGGCAAAGAGTTAACCCCCAAACTGAGGTCACTATGAAAGTGTAATAATAAGTTTTAATATCAGCAATACGTTTTTGTAAAAAAAAAAAGCAATAAATTTTTAAAGAAAAATTATAACATTTTTGAAAAAAATATTACCAGCAATAAAAATTCTGTCGGCATTAAATAAGCCATTGAGGTTGATATGCCGTAAAACAAACCAAACGGAAAGATGGTTACAATGGTAGGAAAAATGTTTTTATTTTTTGCATATTTTAAAATGAAAAGTCTGAAGCACTACTCCAATAGCTTCATATCTCGCACCTCTTGCCTGTGGAACTCCCTTCCGTATTCTTGTTTCCCTGACAACTATAATCTCCAACTATTCGAATGTAACGTTAATCGACATCTCCAGTTGCCTTGATCTATCCACTATCCTTCTCCACATGCTTTCCTCTTTCACTCCTATCTGCTCTCGCTCCAAATCTTCTGTAACCCCTTGCGTGCTAGTGGCTTCCAGCCTTGCTTGGGGTGAAAAGCTTAAAAAAAATAAATAAATAAAAATAAACTTCAATGACTGATATCAGCATATAAAAAATATTTCTCGTTTTACCACATAGAAATGCAAGACACCATATTCAAATTTAAATGCAACTATTTTTTAATTATGATTTAGCAAATAATTTTTTAATGTATAAATATTTTTTACACATGCAAATACGCAAATTTTAAATTATTTGGATTTAAATTTGAACGGTGTTTTATATTTGGCAAATCAAACAGACTTCCTCCAATCTGAGGAAGGAGAACCTAATCGACAGATATGTTGTTCTATATACGAATGCTTAGAATATCATGAACTGAACATATAATGAATGAGGAAGTTTAAAGGAAAACAGAAACTAAAAGAACACTTGCACTTACAATGATTGTTGAAATTTTGGGGATGTTGATGAGTTTTTTTGTTTAGTCTCATATCAAATTCTGTGGATTATTTTTAATGCTGAAATCTAAATATTTTGCACGCAATATTATTTCATTTTTGAGAAAATAATGGTTCTAGTGATACAGATCTTACTAATTAACCCATAGCTAGGGTATTTACGTGTAAGTGAATATAACGAACCCAACTGGAATTTGAACTCGGCTTCCAGATTAACATTTATCACACCAGACGCACATCTAAGCGTGCAACACGTGGATTTCCCCAGCGATCGTACATCTAGGTACTGACTAGGCTCGACGTTGCTTAACTTTGGTGATCGTACGGAACTGGTATTTCTACACCACCCGCACATCTAAGTTTTCCAGCACCTGCAATTCCGAAACAGTCATCTAATTAGCTACTGAACAAACACGACGTGGTTTAACTTCGGTGATCGCACGGAAAACACATAGAAAGAGCGTGTAACCTATGTAGCGAGAATGGTTGTGAATAGGAATTAGTGTAGAGACAGAGAGAGATGCCAATTCAAAATACATGTACACCCTTGTACAAATTAATTGCAACAACTTCCTTTGTTTCCTTTCTTTTACATAGGGCCAGTTATAGACCCACTGGAGTGAGGGGTGTAATCGATTTCTATTTTTTTCTCAGATCAGATCATTTGCAGTGGTTTGCAGTAATATGAATCTATTGTCGGTGTGTATGATGAAATTTGTTTGGCCTTGAAAAATATTGCGTCATCCGTGATTGCACCATATTTTCATCACGTCAAGACACTATTGTCTCGACTGTCGATTAGTTGTCCTATGACCGTTTTCTACGATGGACATTACTCCAAGTAAGCGTACGAAAATTGTAACGCTGCACGAACACTCTAACAAGCCTCACCAGTGAGCAAATCAAAGTATTATAGACTGGCCCGGAAACTCTCCTGATTAAACTACAATCGAGTGTCTGTGGTCAATCTGCAAGGAAAGATTACGTGGAATGGACATACAATGTGAACTGGGTCACGTGTCATTGGACAAATACGAAAAAAAGAAGTAAATAATAACGGAATTATCCGTTTTGTCTCAATTCATTTGCACAAGGGTGTCGATCTCAAGGGATAGGATGTTGTGGAGAACTATGATCGAAGAATAAAAGAGCAGCTGTAGTTTGTCCTTAAGCTTGCAGGTTCATAGAAAACATAATATTCTTTTTCCAAAAACAATTGTATTTTCAATGTTTTTTTTTATAGGAAAACTAGAATTTTCTCTCTCGTAAAAGATTGATTTTGTTACATTAAAGTTTTACTTCTTTTCCCGTAGGAATCCTTACATATCATATTTCTCGTATTGTACGAATAAAAAAATGTTCAAAAGTGGTCAGAAATTGCTATAAAATTAGTTTTGGTGAAATGCAGGGAGTTAGGATATCATTATTTAGATTCGGACAAGTGTCGCCATCTTTGCTTTTTTTATTGAAAGTTTCCGATAGTTTCCGACATTTCTTCAAGTGACTGTCGATCCGAGTAACTTTCAGGAATTACAAAGTACGAACTGAGATTTGTTCTTGTTCCGTTGTACATTTGTTTTTACTTACTATGCTTGATTATAGCTCACCGTCTCTCCACAATCTAAGTTTGTACTACTCAGCTCAGGAAGTGAATTCACCGAATACGTCAACGGATTCGACAACCAGTAAAACTACTGTCCACTGAATTATAATAATGATCCAAAAATTTGGAAACTTTAAACTTTATACTCATCTATTCCATCTGCTGCTGACACTGCTTTAGACAGACAAATAGGGAAAGAGGCAGCTAGATTAGAGACGTCGAAGGAATGATAAAACGAGTGGACTTACCGGAAACGTAGAAAAAAGAAAGTTTTAATTGGTGAACAGAAAATAGAAAAAATCAAATAAATACGAGAAGTAGAGACAGGTAATTATTGAAAGAGAGAGAGATGGAGATAAATAGATTTATTTACCTAATAGATAAAGAGATAGAGATAATAAAAGAGAGAGGTGTAGTGAGAGAGAGAAAGAGAGAGAGAGTAATAATGAAAAATATTGATTCTATAGAGAGGGGTGGAGTGGGGTGCACAAGAGGAAAAGGAAAAAAGGTCTGAAGAATGAAAGACGAAATGGGAAGTAAAATGTAAAAGGATAAAAAACGAGAGTGGAAGATAATTATACATAAAAAATCGCGAATATATATCTAAACACATCTCTCCACACACACACACACACACACACACACACACACACACACACACACACACACACACACACACACATATAGGGTGACCAAAAAAAACGGAACTTTTTAACAATCCAATAAAACCAAGAGTGATGGAAGAAAATTATTTAATTCATAGTAATTGAAACCTTAAAATATGCCATTTAAGAAACAATGATAGAATTTTCATTTTTTATAAATTACGTCCTGTAGATGGCGTCCTCCTGTACGAAAGCATTCTTGAAATCTGCTGTTGAGATTCCTCATTGACTGCTGCAACATCTCAGCTGGGATAATGTGAATTTCATTCTCGTTACTAAAATGTTTACTTGCTCAATGTCACTGTCTCGCAGTGTTGCCACTTGCTCATGTCTGGCAATACGCACTTCAAAATTTCCCGTTTTTTTGGGTCTCCCTACATATATATATATATATATATATATATATATATGAATAAATATAGTCTTATTTATGGGATAAAGTGCTCAATATCAGAGATAGAGCGTGTGTAAATATAAAAGTGAACAGAGAAATCAACAGGCCTGACGATTGCGTCTAGCATGAAACAGACTGTCGCCTCTAAGTAATGACTTATATGTTCCCTTCATATATATATATATATATATATATATATATATATATATATATATATATGTATATAATTTCTAGCTACTCGTACTCGAGGATACCCGAATACTAGGGCGGCTAGCTAATCCCTATTGCAAACTCCCGCTCAGGCACATTTGTGTTGGTTCAGCACCGACAGAGCCAACCTGTGGTTTATACTGACACTATGCTGAGCAGACCTTAATTACAGTTTCTTGGAAAGAGCGTATTATCTAGCCAGCACGCTTAAGCTCTCGGCCACGATGACTTGTGACTTCGTGGTAGCACACCTACCGACAGCACCCAGGTGTTCCGTCTATCCTATGTCCCTCAAAAGGCTAGGGTAAACCTGTGCTTTCCAGAGTTGTTGCACACTAGGATCATCCCCGACCAGACCGATAACATCAGGAAGTTTCCTTCTTGACAAATCAACAGTGGTGAGATTCGAACCCGCGAACATTCTAACCATATCTATCTATCTATCTATCTATCTATCTATCTATCTCTCTCTCTCTCTCTCTCTCTCTCTCTCTCTCTCTCTCTCTCTCTATATATATATATATATATATATATATATATATATATATATATATATATATGGATGTATGTATGTACGTATGCATACATTCTGTTTACACGTTCTTTTTATGGATACATCTTATTTAAGTAAATTCTTTGTTTTTAATTAAAGAGTATTCTTTGCATATGCCCGCCTGAAAATTTGATAAATCTCATAGAAAATGTTGTTCCTCCGAGAGGATTCAAACCTGTATCCCGTACGACGGAAACCGCCATTTTTCTTGACGTACTGGTAACCATTCTGCGACCAAGAAGTGTCAGTTCTAATTCCTGCTATAAACACACGACCTATTAACAGCATGGCAGGAATTTACTTAAATAAGTTATATCCATAAAAATAACGTATAAGGAGAAAATATATTAAAATATTTGTCGTATTTAATCCATTTGATACATATCTATATATCTATATCTCTATATATAAGAAATCGAATATTCAGTACTGGTGTTAATAATATAGTTCTCGATGTAATATATCAGAGGTATTATGTATATATTAATAAATAATAAAATGGTCTGTCTTTGCCCAGCACCTGAAGATTGCGTTGCGCATGAAACACCAAATCGTGCGACACGGGAGGAAATTTGATAAGACATCGGAAGTGTTGAAACAAAATGGATATTTTTGTAGTGATGTTATAACATGCATATGATATAAGTTTGAATAAACATTAATACATATACATACATGTATATATATATATATATGTGTGTGTGTGTGTGTGTGTGTGTGTGTGTCTGTGTGTGTAAAGTGTGTAAAGTGTGTGTATATAAATATAAATATATGTGTGTGTAATATAGTATATATATATATATTATTTATATATTATATGCGTGGTAATATTAGAAAGCGCTCAATATCAGAGATAGAGCTAACACTTGTTTTGATTGATGTGAGTTTGTGACACTGGGTTTCACACTTTTGTGATCGATTTGTCAGACGATCGCAAAAGCGTGAAAACCAGGGTCACAAACTGACATGAATCCAAACAAATATATATATATATATATATATATATATATATATATATATATATATATATATATATATATATATATATGTATACAAATATTTTATAATTTTATTCTGATTCGATATGAACCTTTCAGAAGCGGATTTTGATTAGCATCTTAATATTATTGTATTAATATTAATATTATATAATATATCTAATCTCTGTCGGTTTTGGGACCTCAATTTATTTTACATTTAAACTTTTGGATTATTTAAGCTATAGCTTATATTTTAATATCTGTATACACACACACACACACACACACACATATATATATATATATTATATATATTATATATTTTATATTATATATATATATATATATATATATATATATATATATAGAGAGAGAGAGAGAGAGAGAGAGAGAGAGAGAGAGAGAGAGTCACACACACAGACATAGAGGGCAGGGAGAAAGGGTATGCAAAAGTTGAAAACTAGAAAGGAAATTTTAAATACAATTAATTTAACCTAATATTGAAGGAAACGGATAGTAATATTGTAAAGGGCAAAGAAAATCTAAGAAGATGCTAATGAAATGATAGAGAACAAATATTGTCTTTTCCAGTGACAATCAAACCTATGAGAGCCTGAAAGACTGTACAGAGGTAACTGAGGAGTCCGAAAGAACAGTGGAATAGAGAGAAAATACTGATTGTTGAGAGAATGGGAAATGGAAGCGAGTCGTTCTGTGTTTCGCGCCGTTTTGTCTTTGTTCGCCAATTGTAAACGGAAATATTGCAATTGAACACACGGACGAGGTAGTTCGAAAATTAAGTACAGGAATGTGACAGCACAGAAATTGAACTACTGCTATTCGCTGGCACGCCGTTAAATCAAAAACACACGAAAACGAGCCAAAAAATGAAAAGAATTAAATAAAATATCTTTAAAAATATATAAGGGCAACCAGAGTGGGCAAAGGCGGAGAGGGCAGCAACAGAAGTAACGTAGCTTTCCATTTCCGCTCGTTCTCGTAAATTCTCGTTCTCACTTATTGAAAATTGTCAGTGTTCAATTGAATTATTATTTTACTATGGTTTGTTTGTAGATTTTTTCTTTTTGTTCATTTCACTTTCGTTTTTACGACTTCTCTTGCTTCTCTTCAATGTGTTTGGTTATATTTTATTTATGCTTTTAGAATTTGTATAATTTCTTTTTTTTAATTATTTCTTTCTTTCTGTATTTTCCGTTTCGCGCCATTGTTTCTTCTTCTTTTTTATTTCTGGTTTTCCATTTTCGTTCACACTCTCGGTTATAAAATCGACTTTCGTTACACTCAGCCACGGCTTTGGTTCGTTTCGGGTGCTACTCTGATAAATATATTGGCTATTAGATTTCCTGCGATCGCTCGAAAAATTGGTCTAAGAATTCACTTGATATATCGCAGGTGACGGGCCATTTTAGTAGGATGCAAGAACTCTATTCATTGCTTTATATATTTATGCGTTCATTTAGTTCCAGTGCACTTCTTTTTGTATTTACAATAACTGTTAACTTTTTTTGTCAATGTTTCTTTTAATATTCAAAAGGAAAATACATTTGTATTACTCTGGGGTATTTCCGAGCGTATGACTCAAGTCTTTTTATTTGAAGGTAAAAATAAGAAACGAAGACTTCAATTAAAATCCTTCTAAAACAAAAGAATAGTGTAAAGAAGGAAATATTATTATTTAAAAATGAAAGCAGAATAGTATTATTTTTTATCAATAATAAAATACTTTTTTCCATATAGAAATAACATTTTGTAAAAGATGACAAGACATAATTGAAAGTCATTTTCTTATCACCGGAAAATAATCGAAAAGTTTTAAAATTTTCAGTGAATAAATTTGAAATCAAATAATACCAGGCAAACGATGCATGTGTGAACATTTTCAAAACTTGTTAAGTTAAAATTGATATGCGATACTGCCCAAATATTCACTAAATTTCACCACGAGAAACAATTATTTACCTTATTCCATTGATCTGTTCAAAATAGTGGTATCGGGCCTGTAGAAATTAGGTTCACAAAGAGTAATGATAAAGAATTATTTTCTTATGAATGTACTCTTCAAAGTTAGCGATATATATATATATATATATATATATATATATATATATATATATATATATATATATATATATATATATATATATATAAAGACATTTATGATATGTTTAACGTTCTTTTTATAGATACGAGTATTTAAGCAAATGCTCTGTTTTATAATAAACAGTATTAAATAACATTTACCGGCCTGAATAAATTGTCGGACTTTGTCCAATTCAAATATATATATATATATATATATATATATATATATATATATATATATATATATATATATATATATATATATTGTTATGGATCCTTACCTATAACTACAGAATGAACTCTTCCTAACACTATGTATACTACGCCTCTCAATAGAGAGAGATGAATTGAGTTCACTCCAAACCAGACTGACAGTCATACTAACACCTTCTACATCTTGTATTATTATTCAGTGTAATATATCTTCGTTATTTCTACTCTTGTGTTCGTGTTGTTCTTCCTTGGTCCTAACCTGGACCATAACATATATACATATATATATATATAAGATTCTAAGCACTACTTGCAATTTCAGAAAAAGAAAACTATTAACATATTAGTGATCAACGTTTTATATGACGACAGAAACTGATAGTATAACAAATTATGCACAAAGTATGAAGGCAGAAACTAACCGTATTACAAAATATGCACAATATATGTTGGGCAGAAACTAACAGTATAACAGATTATGCACAATATATGATGGCAGAAACTAACCGTATAACATAATATACACACATATTTCAGGATTACATATCATGTCAACACCTGAGTTTCTTATATTTAACCGTTCTATTCTGCTTTTGAATTAGGGCATTTTTAAAAACTAAAATTCACCCAATACAAATTCATCTGCCAGAAGAAGCTTGTAGAAGTTTGTAGAAGGTTATTGTTAAAATATTTTTTTATGAATGAAGAGTGGCGTAGTAGAAGGTGAAGAGTATGAGTATAGAAAACGATTGGCCTTTGAGTTGAAGAGATTAAGGTTTTAGGACAGAAAGTAGTACACGTGAGAATTATACTCAAAATAGCAATATTTAGAAAAGGCTGCCTGAACGGAACTTTCTCTTGCATTTGGAACACAAAGGAAATGAGGGTGATTCGACTCCATGGAAATAGCATCTGAACTGGTGGAACGAAAGAAAATTTGCTATTGAAACATCGATAGAATAGCTGTAGGTTATCGACTTTGCGTGTGGGAAAGAGGCTGCAGAGTGAAGTATCCATCACCAACAAGACGCTGGGAACGATTTTGAAATCTATCAATGCTGGTAAGTGGAGATTGATCATCGCTAGCCCAGATATTCCATCTTATGTAAGGTAATATTCCGGTAATAATTCTTCTTTATGTACCGTGTCCCTTCAGGATGTAGGCGATCATGGCCCTCCAGAACTTCCTGTCTCTTGTTGCTCTTAATAATTTTTTTTTGGTATATTTTCTAAACACTGTTCTGTTATCTATTTACATAAACACATCAAGTATGTAATGCGATGATTTTCTCTGTCCCTCGATCTGTCCTGTGAATATCAGATTTTCCAACCACTCTTTCCTCATCTAAATTATTCAATCAAGCATGCTTGAATATATATATATATATATATATATATATATATATATATATATATATATATATATATATGACCAAGTAACTCACTTTCTGACCATGAGACCCAGGTTCGAATATCACCATGGTCAGGAAAGCGACATCCTGATGTTATTGGACTAGATCGAGGTCGATCCCAGCGTACGGCTCCTTTGGAAAATGCCTCAAAAACCATACCGCGGGTTGACCCAATCCTTGTTAGTGAAATTGGGTAGACAGAACTCTTGTGGGCCGTTGATAGCTGTGCTAGCACGAAGCCACAAGTCATCGTGGCCGAGGGATTGAGCGTGCTGCCCTTGTTCAAATTCTTGATCAGGCCAGCTAATACGCTCTCTCTCTCAGAAACTATAACTAAGGTCTGCTCAGCATAGCAGTATAAACCACAGGTGGGATCTGTGGATATTGAGTAAATACAAATGTACCTGACCGAGCGTTTGCAATAGGGACCCTAGTAGACGGGTATCCTCGAATACGAGTAGCCATCTATTCATATATATATATATACTGATAAAGATATCACCTTAATAATCATTTACTACTAGATGTAAACTTATATTTGAGAAAATGTTTCTAGTGTTTTAATCTAAATTCTATAAATGTTTTTTAATCGACTATTTAACATTAAATCCCCAAAATGTCCGTAATAAAGTTTTTTTTTAAAAAACTTTAACATATAATTAAATTGCTTAGACTATTTAAACAAAAAAATTTGCGAAATCTCAAAGTAAAGAAAAAAACAACGCATATTCCAAAGGAAGTCAATGACACTTTATTACAACTTCTTTTTCTTTTTTTCTCTCTTTTTCTTTTTTTCTTTTTTACTTTTTATGCTTTTGGTAGATCCCTCTCCCATATCAAGATGTAACTTCCGTTAACAGATTTAAATTGTCACTGTCTAGATTTCAGCGAAAATTTAAATTTGAAACAATAGAAATGTTACATGTAACTCAATGCTGTCTCTCTACCCCCTACACTGCCCCCACTTCGTTAATTTCCTTATTATTGCCTGTCGTTAATGTGTAAATTTACTTTCATTTTTTCATTTCAACATTTGGAAATAAATCTGATGATCCACTGTCCTTTGAAAGGGCTGTGGTGAAATAATTTATTATATGGAACCTTAAAGTAATCTGTTTTTATTTAATATATATATATATATATATATATATATATATATATATATATATATATATGGAGGTGTATTTTTAGAATTGTTTTTTCCGTTTATTACTCCGACATATTTTAATGAAAAATCATAACCTAAACAAAGAAAACTTTTATAATTTTCTTTAGGTTAGGATACGAAATTAAGCTGATATGTCTTTTTCGAGAATGGGAAATATCTGTGTTCAAAAGCACTATTCGGATTTTCTGTAACTAGGACGTTCTTTGGTGAGAGGTCAAGACATATCTAATAATGGTCTTAGAGGACGTAGATTCGAACCCTGCCAGGGCGCATATTTTTTTAACAGGATTCCCCGAATATTCAGGCCGGTAGATTGAAATGAATAAATATACTGTTTAATAAATAAATAAAAAAAACAGAAATTCTACAAAAAATATAGGTATGCATTAAAAACAGCGATAAAGCAATAAATTAAAATATATAAGAATGTCCGTATCTAGAATTTAACGCTAGAAAGAGTTTTTTCTAAAAGTATTTTGAATTAAGGATCTGCATTGAAACAGTTTAAAAGACTTGATATAATATCAAAATATAAAAAATAAAGCAAATAGAACGACATTCCATTGCACCCATTTTATGTTTTCAATTGATTTCAATATAAAACGTCAAAAATTGGAGAGAAATCATATTCTTATGAATCATATAGTTATGAATATGTATCGATGTAACTTTTATCAAGCATTAATTTTAAAATAGACACGGAATACACAGCAGCAAATCAATTTCTGTTATGGGTCCTTACCTATAACTACAGAATGAACTCTTCCTAACACTATGTATATTACGCCTCTCAAGAGAGAGGGATGAATCGAGTCGAGCCGATAGTAGTTCACTCCAAACCAGACTGACAGTCATACTAACACCTTCCACATCTTGTATTAATATTCCGTGTAATATATCTTCGTTATTTCTACTATTGTGTTCGTGTTGTTCTTCTTGGTCCTAACCTGGACAATAACAATTTCACTCTTGCATACAAGAGGAAAGCCATAAGTAATATTAACAGGTAAGCAAAAAACAAAACAAAAAAACAATCAATTTTGAAAAATCTCATGCGATCTTATAATACGGGAAATCGCAACATTCCTGGGTGGCATATGGATCATAATTTTCACGCTTAAAACATTTAAAGGTATTGAGAAGTCATAATATATATATATATATATATATATATATATATATATATATATCTTAAGTCATGTATATATATATATATATATATATATATATATATATATATGAAGAAATATATATATATATATACATATGAAGAAATATATATATATATATATATATATATATATATATATATATATATATATATATATATATATATATATATATATATATATAGCCATGACATCCGCTTTCTGACCATGAGACCCGGGTTCGAATCTTACCATGGTCGATATATCAGGAAGGCGACATCCTGATGTTATCGAACTGGATCGAGGTCGTTCCCAGCGTACGGCACCTTTGGAAAATGGCTGAAAACCATACCACGGATTGACGCAAGCCTTGTGAGTGAAATTGGGTAGACAGAACTCAACTTTGAAAAATATCATGCGATAGTATAATACGGGAAATCGCAACATTCCTGGGTGTCATATGGATCATAATTTTCACGCTTAAAACATTTAAAGATATTGAGAAGTCATAAATCATTTAACGATATTGAGAAAGTCATAAATCATTTAACGATATTGAAAAATCATAAAACATTTAAAGATATTGAGAAGTCATAAAACATTTAAAGATCTTGAGAAGTCATAATTCATTTAACGATATTGAAAAATCATAAAACATTTAAAGATATTGAGAAGTAATAAAACATTTAACGATATTGAGAAGTCATAAAACATTTAAAGATATTGAGAAGTTTTAAAACATTTAAAGATATTGAGAAGTCATAATCTTCGGAGGCTCATCGAGATTTATTTACAGAAAGTGGAACTTGACATGTAGTGTAAAATGCTATGAACTTGAAACTTTGTGGACTAACTTTCATGAACGATCTACTCATGTAAATGTATTATGCAATGAAGTTAACCTCGAAGTTTACCGACGCTATCAAAAGTGCTCATTATCTAAGCCGGCAATCAATTCACTCCGCCAGAAGTTTAGTAACTGTAGGCTGTAATATTTGGTATTCGTACTGGAAGTTCCAATAGAAACATTGGAGGATGATTGGGCACCAATCTAAGGGCAATCTAGGGATTCGGAAAGAGTTGGATAATATATCCTGTCAACATCATTGTGTTTGGAGTGATCACTGATGATGGCGTCGTTATGCCCCATTTGTCTTTCTACATGACCTCAGTCTCAACACGGAGGCCTACACCAAGTGCATTGAGTGGGTAGTGCTGCCCTGTGTCAAGACGGTGGCTGCTGGAAGACCCTATATCTGGGAACATGATTCTACACTAAGTTACAAAAGCATGAGAACACATTCACTGCTGTCACACAATTTTTGCGGTCATACCACCCCTTATATCTAGCCCCCTAACTCCCCAGATTGCAACCTCATTGATTATTAATTTTGGAGTGCAGTTGAACGACAGACCAACAATACTCCTTGTAACACCAAAGCTGAACTGAAGGCAATGATTATGGCAGAATTCACCAATTTAAAGAAGGAGACCGTCTAGAAGAGATGTAGGAGATTCGGAAGTCGTTTTGAGGTTGTGGTTGAACTCAATGGCGATTTTGGTGAATAAATTTATTCTTTGGTATTTACAGATATTTGGGGGTAACTTTGATAAATATATCTGTTAACATGAGAAACCAGTGTTATTTTCATTTTGGGAGTAATTTAGACGGCAATTTTTCCATCGCACACACTATCTTGCTCATTTATCGGACTACCATTCACTCGTCATCGAATATTGCTGTCACATTTAATTTATATATATTTTTATAACTCTAGTCTATATAATGCGCCTGCCATAGATCTGGAGATCCTTAACAACCGTAGGTTTTCTAAGTTGTGCTTTTTCTGTAAATATTTTCATGGCAATTGTACTGTTGAGCTTTCTTTAGAACAGTGACTAAAAGAATTTAAGCATAGTACTAGACTGACAGCTAAGTCAAATTTTACTGTTAAATTTGCGAAGAGTAAGCGTAAATTCTATGCTAACGGTTTCTTCGTTCGCATTTCTCGCTTTTTGAATTCTTCCAGCTTTTTGCTTTCCTGTCAACTTCTTTTACGTGCCGTCTCCCTTCAGAACATAAGCGATCATGGCTCTCCACCTCCTCCTGTCCCTTGTAGCTCTCAATAATTTTTGTCTTTTTGGTATTCCTCCCAGACCCTGTTCTGCCATCCACTTGCTTAAGCCTGTTCAGTATCTCACGAGTTACTTTCTCTTGTCTCTCTATCCGCCCTACGAGTATCAGATTTTCCAATCTCTCCTTTCTATTAACGTGCCATAGAAATTTCTAATACTTCTTCCTGATGTTAAGTATATGTTTCTTTCTTGTTTGCATCCTCTCCAAAGCCTCAATGTTATTAAAAGTTCGTTCCATGGTATCCTTAGCATCCTTCTGCAGAACAACACCTCTGTTGCCTTGATTGTCACCTTCATCCTTGCGGAGACCATCCAACCTTCACCACCATAAAGGGAGCAGATATAATGCCGCATTTCAGTACACTTTTCTTTGTTGCCAACGAAACCCCTCTGTTTCGTAATACTCTGTCTAGATTTTGGAATGCCTCTTGGTCATCCCAATGCATCTCCGGATCTCAGCGTCGCATCTTCCGTCCTCTGTCAGAACACTTCCCAGATATTTTTTACTTCCACACCTGCTTAATTATATTGTCCCCTACTTATAAATTGCACTTTGGACACATCTTTTTGCTGTTGGCAATACATTCTGTCTTCTTGTAGTTTATGCTTAGTCCCATTTTCTTGCTCTCCTTCGTTGCCTTCTGTTGGAGGTTTTATATTTTCCTTTATGAGTCTGTTATCAGCACTGTGTCATGTAGGTACCTTATGTTATTAAGATTGTGGCCGCCATTGATGAATCCTGGCAGAACCTCCAGTTCTCTCAGAATTGTCTCGCTGTATATGTTGCTCAAGTCTGGTGAGAAGACACATCCTTGCCTTATGCCCCTATCTATTTTTGTATGTCTACTGAACTTGTTTTATCTTTATGCAGATGGTTTGCTACTCAAAGAGGTTTTCATTATTCTAATGTCTTTCCCGAATATGTCAAGGTTTCCGATCAGCTCTAACAGATCTTTGCGGCATACTTTGTCCAACGCCTTTGCGTAGTTTATAAAACACTGGTGTACGTCCTTCTTCGTTTGTATTGTTCTTTCTGATAACGTTCTGAGCATGAATATCGCGTTCCTTGTTCCGGTGTCTTTAACAAACCTGCACTGTTCTTGTCCAATTTCTGGCCTGATTCTGCTGCGCGCTCTATTCATCAGAATACGGATAATGCGTTTTGTCATGTGGCGCATTAGGCTGTACGGTGGAGTTCACATTCGTTTGCGCACGGTTTCTTAGGGCTATGAAAATATATCTGCTTAGATCTTTCGGTATATACCCACTGTCGTAGCTTTCATTTAATATTTCCCTTACCTTGTTGATGCCAAAATCATCTAAGGCTATCAGCATCTCAGTCACAATTCCGTCTGGCCCCGCCGCCTTGTTTCTCTTCAATTTAGCCAGTGAAGCTTCTACCTCGGTTTTTTATAATTTCAGGCCGGTCGGTTTCCCTCTTTCTTCGGGGAAGGGTTCTCCAATATATTCGTTCCAGCGCGGAAGAATTTTTTCTTCTCTAATATGAGCGTCCCCTCCTTGGATTTTAGGCAGCCTGTTGACGAGCATGTGTTATGCCCTTTTATTTCCCTTATTTTTTTATGCATATCTCCTTTGTTGTTGGTACTCAACCTCTCTATTTCTGCACATTTTTAATTGAGCCACTCTTATTTATCCTGCTTGCATTTGATCCTTATTTCGTTGTGTAGTTTTCTGTATTCCGTTCCGTATCTTAGCTAAATTTTCTGGCTCCTTTGCATCGTGTTTTTTCTTCTTCCTCCATTCTACTTTGCGATGATATCGTTTGCTAATGTCACTAAAGCTTCTCTTAGTTCGTTCCATTTCGAGTTTCCATTTCTATTTTGTTCTTCGTATCTTCACAAACTTCAAAAATGTAAATACAGCGTCCTGTTCTTTTATTATTCCCTTCTCAAAGGGTTTTTTATTCGGTTTCTTTCACACTCAGTAGCCCCTTACGACTTAGTGGCTTTATCATCTTGCTTCGGGGGGGGGGGTTGATGAAATATGTTCTTTTATAAAACTATTCTTTGCTCTGTAAAATTGGATAAAATATGAGATATTTCTGAAAGGTCTCGAAATTGCTGACCGCAAAGAAATTATCTGAGCTAATCTTCCAACCATGATAGAATGTGGAACAAATAGACAATCTTTATAAATTTGATAGGTTTCGATATTTATTTAGCTTCACCAGAAAGCTTGAGAGTAAAAACATTCAGAGTCATATTTCACGTACATGATACAAATAAATAACAAACATTTCAAATTTATATTTCTTAATTGTTCCTCTTTCCTTTTTATGTTCTGGGTATGGCGATAAACTACGTCCAACAGCAACAGGAGGTTTTGATGAGCGCGGAACCACCTCTTAATTGCTGGTGTTCCCAGGTCCACTCTAACCCAGGGTGGTAGCACCTGTTAGGATCCCAGGTATGGGCAAATAGTTAACCACGAAACTGAGGTAAAAAGCATTATAAAAGTGTAAAAATAGGTTTTAATACCAGAAGTAATTTGTAAAAATTATTACTAGAAATAATTTTTTAAAACAAAAACTATTACCAGCAATACGTTTCCGAAAAAAAAACTATTACCAGCAATATATTTTGGAAAAAAAAGTATTAAATAACCCATTGAGGTTAATGCCCTAAAACACAACAAACCAAATTAAACCAAACTTTCCTTTTTATGTAATACTTAGTTTAATTCTTCCAACAATGTAAAAAATGATAAAACGAAAATTAAATTGAAAACCATAACAGAATAATCTCTCACATTCATATTTTTCTCGGAGTGAGTTAATAGTTAGCGAGTTAGTCTGGTTGACTAATAGTAGAGATTGGTGAGTTCTATATGCAATATATGTCTCATACCCTTATGAACGTGTGCCAAAATTAAAAACAAGTTTGCTAAATAACGACTTCCAAGTACAATTAAATTTGAACAGGGTTCACGAAATGTTAGCAATCCGACACATTGAAAAAACATTTCTGTGGTAGTTTATTTGTCTGACAACATGAAAACCTATAAATATATTCCTCGACAAATCATTTCTCTCAATAAACGATTAATTTTCCTTCATTTTATCTTTCAGAATCAGTGGGTTGGTAGTTATATGCCCGTTGTCAATACTCTCCAAATAACACGAAAAAAGTTGTTCTGAACTACGTAGTAACATTATCTGGGAACGATCTCTGGCCCATTTTATATGTAACCTTTACCCAAAAACATATGCGCTAAAGTTCTCGTATGTTAAAATATATATATCCAGATCCATATACCAAAATAATCATATTAGTTGACTTGATGATCAGTCTGAAGCTGTTGTCAGGAGTTATTTGAGGTTTTGACAGGCGTAGTCATTGTTTCTCTCGACAAAATGAGGTGAGATTATTTACATTATTTGGACTGTAATCCTTATCTTCATCTTCATTGGCATATTCAAAACGTTCCGGACGGTGTACGCTCCGGTCTTCTTCAGGTGATTGGAATTTCGCACCGAATCCTTTATTTCGTCCACGAAAGGTAACTTTCTATATCTCAATGCACCTTCGAATTTCAGTGACGCACTTTCCATCCTTTCCAGATATTTAAAATGTTGTACCTGTAATCCATTTTCAGTAAAACTTTCTCGTTGCTCAGATATTCGATCCATGGTATTCTCAGCATCCTTCTGTAGAAACATATAAGGCAAAAAATCCCAGTCATGATTGAAAGCAATTGATATTTAAGAGCTGAGTTTCATGAAACCTAAAGTGAAATAAATCAAATGCAATTATTTTAAGAAATGGAATATTTTTTCCGTTCATATATGTTACCCGGTTCGAATGTCGAAAGGGAAAAAATAAACTTGTAGCTCATTTTCTCAGTACGTAGGTTCCAGTTATTTGTTATAAGAATTAGACAATATGTGTGTGTATATATGTGTACGTGAATATGTGTGTGTGACAGTGTGTATGTGTATCTGTGACTGTGTGTATGCGTGTGTTTGTATGTGCGAACGAGCATGTCTGTTTACAATGTAAAAAACAACAGTATGTTTGTTTCAATCAAATGTCAAATTTTATCATTCAAGTCAATCTTCCGGCAATAAATGCTGGTATTACTCAAACGATGTTGTCAACATCTACAGCACACACACACACACACACACACACACACACACACACACACACACACACACACACACACACACACACACACACACCACACACACACACAAACAAACAAACAAACATACATACATACACAAGGGAGGAGGGGTTGGAATGAAGGAGTCTGTTCCAAATACGAAGTATACACGATAATAACGTTTGAAGTAATGTAAATGTCGGTGTAGAGATTTTTAAAAAATCTCTTTATTCTTTGGAAATTGCTCTGTTTACGTTTCGAATATATAACTCAGTAGATATGGGCTTGCGAGTGAAGAGGGCGTTCTTTACTATAAAAAGAAAATCGAAAACGGAGCAATGTGACATTGTTCCAAGCCGCGGTGTAAAGCATGCTCGATAAAATGGTAGTTTCCCCTTACGCAATGGGACTCAGGTTCAATCGGCGTCTTTGAACCCATTTTCTTTACTAGGTTTTTCCCGATATATATTCTAACAGCTAATAAGTGTGCGGTAACGGTCATGTTTCATACTAATCTATTATTGAACAGAAATAGTACAAAATACCTACACATAATTCACTATTGACCAACATACAGGGTGTCCATAAAGTTCGTGTGCCCTTTAAAAAAATTATAACTTTATTTGTATTTGCGATAGAAATAATCTGTAAAAAATATTATAAAGTTTAATGTACCTAGTTTTAAGTATAGCTAAAATAACTAATGTGATTTCAGGCATTACTGTAAATCAGTTGGCAAATGTTTTCCGTGAACTGCAAAATCGTATTACCCTTTGTATTTCTAATGATGGAGGACATGTGGAAACTTAAATAAAATTTCAGTAAAACCTTAAAAAATATAGATTTACTTCTTTCTAATCCTTTTTACAAATTATTGTCCGAGAAATGTTCATAGAAAATATTCGTCCTCCGACAGGATTCGAACCTGTATCCTATACGGAACCGTCATATAGCCTGAGGTGCCTTTTTAACCGATTCGGCCACAGACGATTTAAGTAAATATAGGATACAGGTTCGAATCCTGTCGGAGGACGAATATTTTCTATGAAAATTTATCGGATATTCAGGCCGGTAAATGTTATTTAATACTGTTTATTATAAAACAGAACATTTACTTAAATACTTGTATCTATAAAAAGAATGTTAAACATAAAAATGTCTTTAAATAATTGTCGGACTTTGTCCATTTAACAATGTGTGACGTCATTTGTTTACATTTGATACGCCATGAGCAGTTATGAATGTACGGGAAAGATTCATGGAAGATTGTAGTTTATAAGCAGTAAATTCGACCTTGCCAGCCGAACGATCCTCAGTGGCCGAATCGGTTAAAAAGGCACGTCAAGCTATATGACGTTTCCGTATAGGATACAGGTTCGAATCCTGTCGGAGGAAGGTTATTTTCTATGGAAATATCTCGGACATTCATGCCGGTAAATGTTATTTAATACTGTTTATTATAAAACAGAGCATTTACTTAAATACTAGTATCTATAAAAAGAATGTTAAACATAAAAATGTCTTTATATATATATATATATATATATATATATATATATATATATATATATATATATATATATATATATATTTCTTACACATTATTTTTATGTCTACAAATATCTAAGTAAATGCTCTTTATAAACAGTATCAACAACACTGACCAGACTGAAAGTCCGAGAAAATTCATAGAAATATATGTCCTTCGAGAGGAATCGAACATGTATCCTACACGGAACCGCCATATAGCCTGACGTGCTATACTAGTCTAGCTCGATTCCTTAACACGATTATCCGTAACACGAGAGGAAATAGAAAAACCAGGCGTAGCTGACCACATAGGGAGGGAAAACGGAGATCACCGCCACCTGTGGGATGAGGTTGAAATAACAGACAGAGAATGTTACTAGAAAATACGAAAACTTAAGGAATCAGCAAATATTCTAGGCCAAAAAATCTCCTAAGCCGACCAAGCATAGAAATGAATAACATATGGAAACCAGTAATACGGAGTGCTAGAGAAAATAATAACAAAAAATGCAATATGAGTTCTGGTAAAAAAAAAAGGTGCTGAAACATTAGGTTTATAAGACTCAAAAAATTATACACTGTTGTTCTGAAGGACACATGGCCCAATGGTTAAAAGCGTTGGTTGGATCCGTTGAATTGACCCAAAAAGGTGTGAGTTCTATACCTGAAGAAAAACTTGGAGATTTGAGTTAAAAGTGACGAGTCATGGACATAGAACAATCTACCCCGGTAAACGAAATAAAGGATTCAGTTCGGAATTTCAATCAACAGAAGAAAAAGTAGCCCGGAGTTTACAACTGCAGGGATGTGAAT
>OZ038480.1:127461694-127466694 GCA_964036315.1 Acanthosepion esculentum
TATATATATATATATATATATATATATATATATATATATATATGTGCATGTATATATATAATATGTATATATGAGCATTTTATTGTATTATCAGTGCGGAAACATAAATCACATATATATATATATATATGTGTGTGTGTTTGTGTGTGTGTGTGTGTGCGTGCGTGCGTGTGTATGTACATATATGTACATACTTCCATACATACATACACACATACATGCATATATATATATATATATATATATATATATATATATATATATATATATATGTATATAAATAATCTACATCGTCATATATACATAATAGCATATGCAAGCGATCACATATATTCTCCCGATCGTCCTTTTTAGCTTTCTCAACACACACACACACACACACACACACACACACACCTCAATAAAATCAAACACATATACATATATATATTTATGCGCATATATGTTTGTATGTATATATATATATATATATATATATATATGCTCATATATATATACATATATATATGTATATAAACATACAGATATGCATACATATTCATATTTATCTGTCTATATCTATATATATCTTTATCTATATAACTATATATATATACATATATATATATATATATATATATATATATATATATATATATATATATATATATGAATATATATATATATATATATATATATATATGTACTACATGTTCATATTTTCTTAATGCCATAGTTCACATATTTTCTTGCGATCGTTCTTTTCCTCACCGACATATATATATATATATATATATATATATATATATATATATATATATATATATATATATATATATATATATATATATATATATATATATATATATATACACACACATACATATATACTTATGTATATATATATATGCGTGTATATGTATATATATATATATATACATATACACACGCATATATATATATATATATATATATATATATATATATATATATATATATATATATATATATATATGCGCATACATATATATATATATATGCGCATACATATATATATATATATATATATATATGCGTATTCAGGTAAGCGTGTGTGTGTGTGCATTTTTTTTGCTTTTTATGCTTTGAATGAATGCCAGGTATTTATTTTGAAGGTTTGCATAATCTGCGGGTTAATTTATGCTGCAGACATGTTTTTTATGCAGATTTTGTAGTTTATTCAGTTGCGTATGCACGTGTCGTCCTCAGCTGAAAATTTAGCAGCGTTTCTTCAAAAAGTAGCATTCTGTAACAGCTCTCCTGTTTTCAGCTATTCCCTTTTTAATCTAAACACCTTAATCGTTATTAACGTTACACAATAGTAATCATCATAATGACGAGTGTCACGTAATCAACAACGGGTCTTGGCAATAAAAAATTATATATAGTAAAACACAACAAATTTAACTATTAACGTTGTATTACAGATGCATCATGAAAAGCGCAAAACACAACAAGATTGCTAAAGTGTATAGTGGGTTATCAGAGATAGTGAAGTGTATGAGTGGGAAACGGATTAGTTTGATTTGTCCTTGTTAGTTAGATAGCCCACCAGAAGATGGGTATAAAACAAGAAAATCAAATTGTAAAGTGAAACAATAAATTTATATACATATTTTTGGGGTCCTTATCTATAACTACAGAACGAACACTTCCTAACACTATGTATACTACGCCTTTCAAGAGAAAGGGACGAATCGAGTCGAGCCGATAGAAGTTCACTCCAAACCAGACTGGCAGTCATACTAACAGCTTCCACATGTTGTATTATAATTCCGTGTAATATATCGTCGTTATTTCTACTCTTGTGTTCGTGTTGTTCTTCCTTGGACCTAACCTGGACCATAACACGTATAAATCAATTAATTTCTTTACAAATAAAATTAATGTATTTTGGTTGATACTAGGTTGTCAAAATATTCGTAGTAGTCCTTGCAAGAATGAGTTTATGCGTACGTAGGCAGGGACGTACGTGTGTATGTTTGTATGTATGTATGACCGTTATAGAAGGGTAGGAATGTCTTTGAAGTAATCGCTCAGTCTTAAAATGTTCCGTTCCTTTATCAAGTATAAAAGAGGTGAGGGAGAAATGTAGAGATAATAATAACCATCGCTTGACACTTGTCAAGGGACTTGTTAATTCGCTCGTCTCCTTCTCTCTAGTGACTGGCGAACTTGCCCGTCTTTTATTTTGTTTGTGTGGATTGAAGAGGTCATTTGAGAATTCACTCCCGGATATGATTCGGGCCTTTTCACTGGATGATGAACAAACTTCGCGTCGGCTCGCGAAAAGGTCAGCAAAAGAATTTGCTTCTGAGAATTGGAGATTATTTGAATTTCGTTTTTAAATATTTCCTAGTTTTCTATTGGCCGAAAAATATTTCGCATCAAGGTGTGAAATTTTACGAATTTTGTTTTGGTTTCGCTTTTGCGTGCGTGTTAAGCAAAGTTTGTAATTTCGAGTCTTTTTTAATTTCTAACAGAATCAATGAGTCAGTGCTTAGCACTTGAATTTTAAATCTAGATGTTTTTTTGTTCACTACAAGTGATAAGTCAGAATGAAAACTTTACACTCACTGATATTTATTTTAACTTTTTAACCGCGCCTTTATCATGAAGCATGACGCTACTGACTCGTTGTTTAGAGCATTCACACGATTCGAAATAAGAACATAATGTTTCTTCTCACTCTACTCAAAATCCAAATGAATTCTGCAAGAAATATTTACCAATGTAACAATTTTGAATATTGTAATAATATCAAGTGCTTACTGAAATAAATACTTCTCTAAGAAGATCAATGAATGAAACAAATACATGAAGAAGGCTGGAGAAATAATCGATAGAACAGGTGTGATCAAAGCAACAAACATTAATATCTGTCGATATCTCTGATTATGAGGTATTATGATTACTTATATTATTTAAATTATTCGGACTTCTATCCTCATCTTCCTTGCCATATTCACAAGGAGTTGAAATTTGTTACCCAAAGTTATTAATATTATTATTCTTGTTAATATATTAATGTTTGCATTATTTACATTTTTATCCACATATTCATTGACATAGTCACGTTTCAGACGTTGTGCGCGCCGGTTTTCTTCAGGTGACGAAATAAAGTTTTCCGTTTGAAATTCCAATCACTGACGAAATAATGTGTTCGGTTCGAATTTCCAATCACCTGAAGATGGCCGGAGCGTACAACGTCTGAAACGTTAATATATCAATAAATATGTGGATAATAATGTAAATAATGCAAACATTAATATATTAACAATAATAATATTAATAACATTTGGGAACAAAATTCTACTCTTTGTCTACTGAATTTGATTCGACACTTCTATGTAATTTGGGTGTAAGCAGAGAATTTTACTCGGCTTTTCTCTATCAGGTCCTGATTTTGCTCAACACTCCTCATCTTTCGTCGTATTCATAATTTCTCAATACTTGCTGTTTTTGCATTTACAAATAATGCAACTAGATTTTTGTCTAAGTATTTGTATCTATTGTTATTGTATTGTTGTATTATGCATACTTTTATATGTAACAGACTAAAATATTTTTAATTATGTCATTTTCATCCTTTTAATTTAGTAAATTAAGTTAAAATATAGAATTCTAGAATTTTCTCTAGCGTTCCTGTTTTCTGCAAAATATTCTAGAGGGACAACTAAAATATATAAAAGCGACATGTGTCCGGAGTTAATCTGCTAGTTCAATCAGTCAGTTCGTTAATTAAGTTTCGGCATTAATATAATTTTGAATTGACATATGATTTAGTGAGTAATTTTGTCATCGTCATTTAATAGTTAACTTAATTAGACGTAATTTATATTAAATCTATAATAATAGAAATAATCGAAAATACAGTGGCTTCTAACATTACATATCAATCAGAAACAGCATTTTTCTTTTTATCCTTCCTTTTCATCTCTCTCTCTCTCTCTCTCTCTCTCTCTCATTCTTCCCTTTTCCCTCTCTGTCTTTCTCTCACTCACGTTTTCTTCATACAAACGTAATGTTTTCTATTTTAATACGCCGGTCTATGACGTTGGAGGCGGATGTTGCTGGCAGAGCATTAGATTGTGGACCTTCCCTGTACTAATTCATACTTATGTTTGTATTGATACTGCGAACAGCTAGGTGGAACGCTGATAAAAATGCCGTCTGATATGAGAGTGTGCACAAATTAGATGCGTTTCAACGAAAAAGGAAAAACTGTAACATTGATATATATTGATTCTTGATCAGTAATTATGGAAACCAAACAAATAATGTGAGCACTGTTTGTGATGTGTAATCTGCTTCACCAGTGGTAAAAGCAATATGGGTGGGTGGTTTCAGAATCTATTTCGACGCTGTCAGAAATATATATAATATCTGGCTGCTTGTTTGCGTCAATAGCGATGTGCAATGGTGAATAGCTAAAACCAGTTGCCATCTTCAACACATACAAAGCCAATCTGTGGTTTATAATGAAACTATGCTGAAGAAAACTTTCGTTATGTTTCCCGGAACAGAGCATTAAATCTGGTATGATCACTAGCTGAATAATGCCAGTGCGCACACTCCCTCTGTTACAATGACTTTTTTTTTATATCGTGCTATATCGACAGCCTCCGAACACTAATCTACAAGAAGCCCTCAAAACGCTTGGGCCAATCGGTGGTATAATTTACAGGTACTTCTCAATAGTACCACAGACTGCGGTCGTCTCAGCATACTGACCATTCTGATATTCAAGCGTTAGATTCATGATCGAAACAATAATTTTCTAACCAATCCGACTCTCGACCGTCTCTGCCCTCTCTCTCTCTCCTCGTAATCTCTTTATATACATACATATTTCTCTCTCTCACTCTCTCTCACTATATATATATACACAAACAGAAATACACACACACACACATGCACACACACACACACACACACATATCTGAAATTGAGCACTTTCTCCCATAAATATAGCACACCCT
>OZ038480.1:127471694-127499194 GCA_964036315.1 Acanthosepion esculentum
TTGGTTCTATTTATA
Source organism: Acanthosepion esculentum (assembly GCA_964036315.1). Classification (NCBI taxonomy): domain Eukaryota; kingdom Metazoa; phylum Mollusca; class Cephalopoda; order Sepiida; family Sepiidae; genus Acanthosepion; species Acanthosepion esculentum. The sequence continues at coordinate 127,471,710 of OZ038480.1, forward strand.
CCGTAATCATCTCTATTATGTTGATGCTGTCAGTATATTTATAGACAAAAAAATTTAATTTAGTAAAAGAGAATAACCAGACGTTAGGCAGGGTAATTTAAAAGCAAATTACCTATATATAATCAACGAGAAACACCATTTATATTTAGTTGTGATTATCGTGAATACTTTAAACAAAATTACATAATTCGTTAAGTAAATGTGTACATGGTATTAAAATCTAACATTACTGATGTTTTACATCTAATTTTTGTTACAATGAAAGTTAGAGTTTCAGGATGAAATTTTATGATTTGTTATAAGCAGCTATTCGGTATATCGACATTAATAAAGCTTTCTACAATTTTTCTACTGTTGTTAAATAACTAAGAAGTGTTTTAAAAGTGGGCGGAAATGCGATACCGAAATCCGTAGGCGTATTCGAACATGGAAGATGCCCTCCAAAAGCTAAATAAAGTATTAAGTAAAAAGAAAATTTCGTTAGAAACAAAGAAAAATAGTACTGGACTTCCATATAATACTGGTTTAACTATATGAATGGTGGATAATCTCATCCCAGATTAAAAAGAGATCAGAAACTATAGAAATATGAGTCTACAGAAGGATGCTGAGAATCATATAGACAGAACAAGTGAGCAATGAAAAGTTTTAGGAAAAGTAGAAAAAAATGACACTTACATCAGAAAAGACAATTGAAATGTCTAAGACAGATAATGAGGATTGAGAGTTTGGCAAATTTAACACTCACAGGACATATTGAAGTTAAGAGAGACAGAGAACAACATTGAATAATCTATGTAACGATCTTGTGCAAATTGTTGTCAGAATAGGGATTAGGAACGATAATAAAAAGCCAAATATTGCTAAGCGTTACAAAGGTCAGGAAGTTGTGGAGAACCATGATCGCCTAAGTCATCAAGGGACCCGATGCATAAAAGAAAAGCCTTACAAATGCTATCGTACAGAATCATCAAACGTAATCAAATTGTTTATATATGTCCGGTACACACTCCTCTCTGGTGTTTAAATAGGAGTAGGTTTTTTTTTCCTTGTTTCCTGCTTAGGATTAGGTTTCCGGTTCCTTCTGAATTCTAATTCATCTCTATACTTCGAACGTCTCAGCCTCTGAAATTTATTGACTTTCCTGTTCTTCTAGAGTATTTTGCTTCTCTTTCACTTCCAGTAGCCCCTTTCGTCTTAGTGGCAATATATAAAGTTTTTCCATTTTTTAAGTATGAAATGTTTCTTGAGAAGATATGGTTTAATCGTGTTTTATATGAAAACCAGTAAATTTAAAACTAGCTTTTTTCCGCAGAGGAAACATTTGGCATTTATTATCCGGAGAATTAGTGTTACTGTCGTTTGGAATTTATAAAATCTTTTTATAAAAATAGCCTTTTCAGAAAATTAATCTTCTTCAGTTAATTAAGTATTATGACTTTTTCTATTATTGATAAGATTTTCCATTCTAATCTTTTTTGCCTTTAGATTTGTAAATGGTTAACAGCCTGATCATGTCATTATTTACTCTTCTAACCATTTTTATTTTGTTGCACTTGAAAATATTTATATGATGAGGTTTGTGTTTTTTGGTAAAGGTCTTTGTGGTTTTGTAGCGCCAGTATTTGGGTCAAATGAAGGAATGTTTTAAGATTTATATGACTAATTCTTATTTAATTTGTTTAAAGCCATTTTAACCAGTGATATGAGAAAACATGTGAATAAAAACGATTGTTTATATGTAATACGAGAATCATTCAATAAATAAGTTGAATTTTCCGGTATAAGGACTTCTAATACAGATAGAAATTTACTCTTTTTTTTTTGTTTTACTTCTTTTTCACATGGATTTAATTTCTTTGCAGATAAAAAAAAACTTTGAGAGTTTTGGCGATTAACAAAGATGACCGACCAAGAAGCATGCTCCAGGATTGAACAGCGGTCAGTTATCAAGTTTTTGGTTGCTGAAGGGTGCAAACCAGTTGAAATTCATAGGAGAATGTCAACTGTGTATGGTGCCACATGTTTCAGCCAAAACAAATGTCTACAAGTGGGCTAAATTGTTTAAAGAAGGATGGAGCAGTGTTGAGGATGAAGACAGGCCTGGGTGGCCTACAGAAATGAGGTCTCCTGAGGTGATCGAATGAGTCAACGACCTCATTCAGCCTGACAGAAGGGTGACAGTGGATGACATTGCAAGGACTTTGAGCTTATCTGTTGGGACAAAGGCAGGGGTCATCAGTCAGAAGGACTCATCTTGCATCATGACAACGCAAGGCCTCACACAGCAGCCCAAACGAGCTGGGCTGGAACTGCTCCTTCATCCCCCTTACAGCCCAGACCTTGCCCCTTCAGACTTTCACCTGTTTGGTCCCTTGAAAGCGTTCACAAGAGGCACGAAGTTTAAAAGTGACGATGAATTCAAAAGTGTTGTGAGCGACTGGCTGAGACATCAGTCCAACGATTTTTACCCTGAGGGAATACGGAAGCTTGTGCACAGATGGGAAAAGTGTGTGACAGTGCTGGGAGACTACGTTGGAAAAAAAAAAGAAAAGAAAAATAGTAAGCTTCTATCTGTATTAGAAGTCCTTATACCGAAACATTCACCTTATTTATTGAATGACCCTCGTATAATCATATAATTATATATAATCATATGTTTATGAGAATATAATATAAAAGAAAGTCATAGGAATCTTTTTAAAATGCCTTCTATTTTCTCATTAACCAGTGTATAAATTTCATAATATGTTTTATCAACCAATATTATTCTATGTTCCTTGTACTTAAGGTGAAAGTAAATATAAATTAATATCGGGATCTTATCTAAAATCTGAAACAACTGTAGAAAATGAAAGTGATATGACGTAATCGTGGTTGAGTCACTGGGAACATTCTGGAAAATCCACTCCCACCAGCTTTTTCACAGCGACAATACTCAGGAGGGTACGGTCATTAAATTTCTATTATTATATATACATATATGTACATATGTATATATGTATATATATATATATATTTATATATACTATCTAAACAATTTGGGATTGTTTATACAATTTCTATTCTGACTATTTTCCATATCATTGTTGCTGTTATCTCAACCTTTCAGTCTTTCTGTCCTCCAGAAAATGATTTGGGTAACCTACGGGGAATTATGAACTGAACAATATATTTAATATACGGAGTGGTGAGTCTGTTCTCGTTACACTGCCCATATCTCGGGATATCTCGTCTTGTTCTTATTTTTTAGTACTTTTCAATGACTGCGCGGATGTTTCCATTGAACAATAACTGAGCAGTATTTGGTGACATATGTAAATAACATAGACATGGGAGCAACGTCGAAGTTTCGAAACAAAGCCAACAAAAAGGAAACATTTAACATCAGGAAGAGGCAGTTGAAATTTCTGGGGCCCATAATGAGTTTCAGCACTAATCGGCATTCAGGTTATGTTTAAGGCTTCAAATAGCACAGGTTTGTGAATTAGGTAAACTAGTGATTATGAGCTCAATCCCTGGGTCGATCTGTGTGTACAGGCACTCATTTGAAATGGGCAATATATAACTGAGCTTTACTAAATATAATAACTAGACGAGATATCCCTAGTCAGGGGCAGTGGAACGAGAACAGTTTACCCCTGTAAATTAAATAATGGTTTTAGTTTAGATCGATATACACATGAAGAAGGTCGGAGAGCACAACGGTCGAAACTTTGTGATAACAACAATAAAGATGAGGACAATAGTCCAAATATAAATTATGTAAAAAATGATAACTCTTTATCCCAGAAATGCCGACATAAATTTTGGAAATATTTTCATAAATAACTTTTAAAGTATTTTGTTCTTGTCGGACATTCTTTGACATTTTGTGTTTTTCAAAGACCCCAGTTTTCCAATGCGTCTTAAATTACCTGCAAAAGCTATCCTGTAAAATTTTTCCACATTAGAGACCTGCAAATAAATTGGATTTAAATACATGGAATTGTTCGCTTTAAGTTCAACTTTCTAAACCCAGGTAGCTTGTACCTGATATAATCTATTAAAATAAACTTGTTTACAGAAATGTTTTATGCTATTGGCAGGCTAATGTTTGGTATGCTAAAATACATCTGTTAAGCTAGCACTCACGGATACCACCAATTTGCTCTGGGTGTATTTTGGGTGTTCCTCTCAAGGTCTATCTATATAACTTTTCATGTTATGTTTACTTTATCTAAATTATCTATATTCTTGTCACTCATTGATCATTCTTATTGCATTCATTTATTCGGAGACTCACTATAACTTTGTCCACCGAATTTGTTTTTTTATAAATCCATTGTTATCTCTCCATTTTGATATTTGTAGAATTTATTATCGCTGTTGTGGAACATCCACTGAACATCTCTTAGGATTAAGCTCACCCCAGACCTCAAGTGGAACTCGTAGATATGGTCCATCTTGAAAGATACTGGAAAGATTGTCAGTTCCGTGCCTCCACCATACAACAACCGCCTTCATGTTATGGGTCCTTACCTATAACTACAGATTGAACTCTTCCTATCACTATGTATACTACGCCTCTCAAGAGAGAGAGGGACGAATCGAGTCGAGCCGATAGTAGTTCACTCCAAACTAGACTGACAGTCATACTAACACCTTCCACATCTTGTATTATTATTCCGTGTAATATATTTTCGTTATTTCTACACTTGGACCATAACACTTCATTAATATTCTAATTTGAGTCGCCCTTTTGACTTGTAGAAGGTGAACATTAGCAAAGAAAATCCCGTATTATTTAGACTGCATAGCTTGGATGTTATCTTAATAATCTACATTTCTTGGCTGAACTATTATTATTCACTGTTTTAAACAGCGAAACTAATTTCTCTGTTTCGTTTTATATCTATTCTTGTTTTTTTATCAATCCAATTCGTTGTTGTATATGTCAGCCATGTTTTCTCCTTATAACTTGGTGTATTAATAGTTGTAATTTATAATCAACTGCACAATTCTATGACAAAGCTTGTAACCTGTAATTATCACCGAGCTGGCCGTGAATTCTCACCAGTCATAATGAAATTTTAACACTCTCAAAATGGCTCTTTACTCTGAGTAAATACTGGAACTCAAGTCCAATGAAGAATTGAATTGGAACCCATGATACATCGCTAAATTATCTATATTCTAATAACTGGAAATAAATTATCAGCGTTTTATACCGCTTCAGAAAGTTTTTTTTCTTTTTCAGTTTTTCCTCCCACTTACGTTGTTAGGCGTCGCTGGGAGACACAGTCGTCTGTCAGCGGCAAGACGATTGGCCTTGAGGAAAGATATCTCGTGGGCTCTGAGTTTATCTGCCACTGAGTCTTGGTCTGTCTCTCGCTCTCCATCTAAAATAGCTGAGGGTATATGCTCGTATGGCTGGTTTGTTGATAGGCATATGAATGAGGTGTCCGAACCACTTGATTCTCTGGCATTCGATGTGTTGTATGATTGGTATTGTTCCAACCATTGCGTTTCGGCCGTTGTACGTTCCGGCATTCTTCAGGTGGTTGGAATGTCGAACTGAACCCATTATTTCGCTCACTGAGGCCGAAACGTAATAAATATGGCGACAAAGATGAGGACTATAGTTGGAATAATGTAAATAGTGTACATAATACCTCATCTCCGAAATATAGACAGATACTGAAGAATGCCGGAGTGTATAACGGCTGAAATGTTGTAATAAATATGGCGACAAAATGAGGACAATAGTCCGAATAATGTAAACAGTGTACATAATACCTCATCTCAGAAATATAGACAGATACTGAAGAGGGCCGGAGTGTACAACGGCTGAAACGTTGTAATAAATATGGCGACAAAGCTGAGGAGAATATTTCGAATAATGTAAATAGTGTACGTAATACCTCATCTTAGAAATATAGACAGATATTGAAGAAGGCCGGAGTGTACAATGACCGAAGCATTGTAATAAATATGGCGACAAAAATGAGGACAATAGTCCGAATAATGTAAATAATGTACATAATACCTCATCTCAGTAATATAGACATGTATCTTGGTTCTCAAATCGTTTTGTGTCTAAATATTCCTTCACAGTGTTCTAATTCACAAAACAATGGACACATGCATTTACCTTCGTGTGGACAGGTTAGAAAATATCTAATCGAGATTCGAATGAGCAAACGTAAATAACAATGCAATTTTATTTGCCTGTGTATTTTGAAATAGAATCAAACCTTCGTTTCTTTCAGATGCGTTTAGGTTTTGAGGAAAACTTACATTTATAGTGGAGACGAGCGAATTCGCGCGCGTTAGATGCTCTGAATGTAAGGGACACATTTAATACATATGGATATTGTAAATTAAAAATTGTCGTAAAGTTGAAATATGCGAGTGATATAATGGATAGTGGCTCACAATATGAAAAAGGAAAGTCAAGTTCGAGTTCCAAACGTGTTCGTTACATTGACTTAATGCAATAGATTCGAAAAAGGCATGAATTCATCTTCTTAATAGTACGGGATTTGTATGAGAAAAATCGCTCTTATTCTCAAGAAATTGTTAATACTAACAAAAACAAAGAATTTCCATACAATCTAAATCATGGTTTTAGCTTTTTGTTGATAAGCTATACAAAATTATTCGCAACGCGGGGCCCAAAGTAAAGTTAAAGTTTTACATTATATGTTTCTTTTAAAATTAAGTCAAGTGATTTGTTTCCGCAATAAAACTAAATCAATGTATGAAAGTTTTAGAAATCTCCGAGTACCTCATGGTACCCTAGGGAATTAGGTGTGGCGCCCAAAGTTCCCCCAGCGAACACTTTGAAAACTACTATTGCAATATATATAAGCTTCAGTTTTATGCGCGGTTGCAATTATCCTCTGGAACTTTTGATAAGGTATCTATTTTTATCAAAGTTGAAACCCTTAGATAAGAAGAGCTAACTTTACTCACGACCGATATGCAGAAAATAGGAATACAATGTATGCCAGAAAAGGGAAGGAACTTTGAATAAAAAAAGGAGAAAAGGTACAAATTTATCAAATTTAAGAACTCCGTAGAGAATTTATGAGTTAAATAAAAGGAATTGCTGAAACAATGGCGTAGACATAGTTACACAAAAGACTCTTGAAGAAAGAAATCCCGAATAATAGTTGTCCCGAGGAACAATGACTTATGGCATAGCCCGAGTAGACAAAACTCGATAATACATCACACATATGGGGAGTGCAATAAAATACTCAATCATATATTAAATGATGGAGATGTTTTAGTTGACAAAAACGTATAAAAATCTAAGATGGCTTCGTTGAAAGGATAACCCACTGGGAAATATGCTTAAGTCTATCATATTAGGATAGAGATAAATATCATAAACACAAAGTGAACGTTGTCATAAGGTATAGGAAATCATAAAGTTCTATGGGATATCAAGAAATATACAGGGATCACCTAATCCAGGGCTAGGAATGAGATTTCGTCATTAAACATAAGAAAAGGTATCTCTAAAAATGCACTAACAAAGTAGGATACATTATGAAAAAGGCTTAAAACTTAATCAAAAATAAAATCTTTTCTAAACAATCTTTGTGTCTTTTTTAAGCGGAAAGATCAAAGGATTTCTTAATACAAAAATCATTTTTATTCATTATAGAATCCTGGAAATCTAGAATAAAAAAAAAAAACTTCTTTCTTTACGATCAAAGCCGAATCTTAAATTTATAAAAGAAATTTAAGCTTTTATTTATTTATTTATTTATTTATTTATTTATTTATTTATTTATTGCCAGTGACAAAGTCACTGATTGGAAATTTTAAATATTTAAAAAATCATATGAATGTCAGATTTTAATGAAAATTTCAAGATTTCCTTAAAAAATTAAGGAAATTATTTTTGAAACGTTTCTTTTGTAAGTAATTTAAAAAGTATTTTGAATTTTATGTGTGTGTATAAACTTGTCGATTTTTGCGAATACGGATGTCCATACACGACGTTATCAGAAAATTAGAGGTACCTAAAATACATAAAAAATAAGATAATTTTCTAATATTTTCCCAACAAGCCTCTCCGTATGTAAAGCTCTAAAAGCCAAAGTACCTAAAATCCATTATGATATTATATTACTTAAATATTTTCTAAACTTTTATAATTACTGAGTAGTTATATAAAAATATATAAAAAAGCGTCCACATTGTATTCTTCAATTACTTTCTTTCAGTGGTGTCCCCTTTATCTAAGGTTATCAGGTTGTCAATAAATAACTTAAAATGTTAAAAAAAACAAAACAGCCCGTCTGTGTTAAAACATTCTTTTCAGTTATATATTAAACTTGAATAAGTAATATCTTTCATTCCAGTTCAATTAAATTTCAAGTCAGCTAATTTCCATGAAATAACTCTCAGAAAAAAATATTTTATTTTGGAAAGATTTTTTTAAAAGATGATTATTGTGTGTTGACTTATCTAGCAATATGGAGAAATTTTATAGATTTTACTAAGGCGTAAAAAAGATTTTATTCTATTTAAGCTTTCTTTGAAATATAACAAAATATTTTGCTTATTGTGAATATAAAATTTAATCTATTCACTTAGAATTAAAAGAAAAATTAATGCTTGAAGTAATAGCTGCCATTTTTAAAATGCATTTTAAACTAAAGTATAGTTTATTTTTGGTGGGGGTGTACATAGATTTGAATAAGCTATAATGAATACACAAGAGAAAGCGTGTTAAAAACTGAATAAATTATTAGGTTGGTGCAAAAATAATGTCGTTATTTACATAAGTAACATATGTGAGAAAACGACATTATTTTTGCACCAACCTAATACATCTTGAGATATTATTATATAGTACGTTACACTTATTTGTATATTAATGTATGACATTTTTAATGTCTCCAGTAACCTACTAGGGTTATGTCCCTTGCAATGGTATTCCCACGTGTCAGTGGATTGGTTATGACAATGGCGAACTGTTGGAAAATATTCACGAAGCTGAGAAATAAAAAGATCTGCATTTTGAAAAAGCAAGGGAAAACAATAAGAACCCTAAAAGACGTAAAACATTTTTGAAGGGGTGATAATGAAAGCCAGTTTGAAAATAAGAAATATGCTTACGTAATTCTGATATGTTTTGTTTGGGTTATTTAATGCCGACAAGACGAAAAACGTATGAATCATGGTGATTCAGATGAGACCAACATTCAGATATCGAAAAGGCATACTCTTAAAGAAATGAGAGTTTAGACGTATGAGAAACAAATAATTCAAAATTGACCAATAAATTTACTGATGGTAGATTCCGCCAACTGGTGGTATGCAGCTCTTTAAACATTTCCTTTACGCATATAAAAAGAGATGTCAACGGACAGATAATTGCTGGTAAAAAAAAAAAGCAAAAACAAAATAATGACAAATAAAGATTAGTAATATTTTATGTAAGTATTTATTTGCAAATTATACTTTTTGCTACACGCAAACAAAAAAAAACAAAACAAAATGAATACAAAAAATTAAAAAATGTTTGGCTTCACGTACATATATACATCATCTCTCTCAAGCTCTATCTATCGCTATATCTATATCTAACCCTTCTGTCTTGTGTCTGTCTGTCTGTCTCTCTCTCTCTCACTCTCTCTCTCTCTCTCTCTCTCTCTCTATATATATATATATATATATATATATATATATATATATATAGTTTTAAGCTGTTCTATATTTATGGGATTATATATATATATGGGATTATATATATATATATATATATATATATATATACATACATACATATATATAAAAGTGAACATTGAAGTCAACACTTAGAGGCGAAAGGCTGTTTCATGCTAGTTGCAATCGTCAGGTGGACTGACGATTACATCTAGCATGAAACAGCCTGTCGCCTCCAAGTGTTGACTTTAATGTTCACTTTTATATTTACACACGCTCTATCTCTGATATTGAGCTCTTTATCCCATAAATATAGCTCACATTTCTTCATATATATATATATATATATATATATATATATATATATATATATATATATATATATATATATATCAGTTTAAACATTATTATTAGTGGATACTCGTATTTGAGTAGGCGCTTCGTTTATATATTACACACTATATTTATCTATATTCACCTACCGGCCTGAAAATATATAAATATATATTCTGCTTAATATATAAACGGTGTGCCTACTCAAATATATGTAGCTACTGTAATAAAATTTCTGAAAAGTATATTTCATTTCTTTTATAATGGGAATTACGCTATGCTGACAGATGGTTCAAAATAGCTGAAATCTCTGGGATTTAAAAGCAAATAAAAAAAACACCTTCCAAGCAATTTAAATTCATTTTGAAATACAGCAAAATATTTTCCTTATTGGAAATATTAAATTTAATCTATTAGCTTGCAATTAAAACTAAAATTAAAGAAGAACAGATTTTTCATTTTTAAAATTTCATTTTTACCTTAAGGTTATCGCGTTTCTTTGTAGATACCTAATCTTTAAGTATACAAGTACGAATTTAACGTTGAAAAAATGCAGAAAACCTTTTTCTCGTTGGTAATAAAAAAAAAAACAGACGACATGCGTTGAACGGATGTCAAAATTCGTTGAAAAATACACCCCTACCCTCCCTAAACTTAACCTCTTTTTCGAATGTAACTCATAATTGATACAATAATAGTTAATAAAAATGAACACGCTACCACCCCTGTCTAAATGATTGGATTTCTCTGTATCCTTGGAAACAAAAATTATGAATTGTACGTGCGTTTAAAACTTAGTAAATTTAAAAATAAATTATTCCAAAATTCGCTTGAAGATGAAACACAACTAATGTTTTTAATTTAATTTTAATTTTTTAATTTAATTTTTTAAGTTTAAGTTAAGCTTTGGTTATTGAAACAGGGTAATTCCTGTGTAGTGAAGAAACCATATTTTAAATCAGTTAATTTATAATATTTATGCTCTGTAAATTTACATTGAGCACTGTCTTTTAAAAATAAAAATATCAATAAGAACACCGGATTATATATCTTACTATTCTTTCTTTTTATTATAATATATATATATATATATATATATATATATATATATATATATATATATATATATATATATATATATGTATGTATGTATGTATGTATGTATGTATGTATGTATGTGTGTGTGTATGTATCAAATAAAACAAATAAGGACAGTATGAAAACAGGGCTCGATGTAAAATATTTAAAAAATATATATAAACAGGGCCAATATAAGAACTATAAAAAAATAGTATTCAAATATTACGGTCTTTGACCGACTTAATATAATATGGAAATGAGTATCTTTTTTCTTGAACCGAGTGAAGATTGTCTGACAGCTGTATTATAACAAAGTGCCCACGTGGAACTTTAAGTCGAGAAGGTAGCAATATTTGTGTACCTTATTATATATACATTTCCTAAATTTCTCATATATATATATATATATATATATATATATATATATATATATATATATATATATATGGATGTATGTATGTATATAATATCAGTGACGCCGGTTGCTCTAATATTTTAGCCTTGTGTCTGCCTATGAGACGCTTTACAAATAAGTGAATATTCGTAGAGAGAGAGAGAGAGAGAGAGAGAGAGAGAGAGAGAGAGAGAGAGAGAGTGGGAATTACAGAGGAAAGAGTGAAAAACCTGGAGTGGGGTGTAGCTAAATAGAGAACGCGAACAAGAAAGACAGAGGGTGAATGTGCCGCATACAAAGAAATCTCCATTCACCCGTACGAAAATACTTACTACCCAACTGCCAAGTTGCCACCACAGCCTTGGGTCAGTTTTCCATTGTCTAAAGGACCGCTGCAGCAATAGAGCCGTCAGTAGAAACGTCAACCCAGAGATTTTATGATGTTTTACGCCAACGACGCCTCTCCAATACAGAAACACTTCAAAAGTGGCCGCCCTTGATTTTTTGTTGTCGTTGTTTTTTTGTATTTCCTTTCTTTTCTATTACTGAACCCTACTTGCATTTACTGCCCTATAGAATCACATATAATAATCGGACCGATACAATTATGTTTTGTTATCTTGTATTCATGGATGAAGCATAAACTATACAGAGGCCAGGCCCGAAAATTTATTGTAAAAGCCGTGCGAATAAAGGGCAGATGTTTTGAAACAGAAAAATATGCCTGATTGCAATTTAAGGACCACCGGTACTAGCAGGAGTAACGAATTCTCCCTTTTTACCCAACCAGCAAAAAATATCCTCCTCCTTATACACGTCTCTTTTTCTTATCGTCATTATCAGCTCATCAACAACACTATCATCCATAATATCTCTACTATCAAGTTCATTGGCTAAATTTGATATTGCTTCCATTATTGTCCTTATAATGTATTCATTTTTGTTTCAGTTGTGGGAGAATCACTATGATGGCGTCACCTTCATCGTCCATATCATCTGTTTCAAAATGATCGTTATATTTGTCATCATTATCATCGTCATTAATCTACGTATTTCCACTCCAGAGCTGTCAGCTGCCATGGAGACTGGGCCTATAATACACTGACGGCATTTCCTACACAGGCAAAAAACAAAAACAAAATATAAGCGTCACATACAAATTAAATTTTTCCAAACTAAAATATAAGTGGTCATATATTTACCTATTCCCAATCCAAGTAAATACATATAGACTCATTTATAAACGACCAGTATTTACCTTCAACAAATTAAATGCTTACGGACTCAACACTAAACGAAGGGTATATCCCTATTCGGGAACCAAGTAAACGCTTATAGACTCAAATATAAAGAACCAATATTTACCTCTTCATGAACCAAACGAACAATTATAGGTTCAAATATAAGCAACAATTTTTACCTCTTTCCAAACCAAGTGAATAATTATAGGTTCATATATAAAACTTTTATTTACCTCTTCCTGAACCAAGTGAATAATTATAGTCTCAAATATAAACAATAATTTTACCTCTTTCTGAACCAAGTGAATTATTATAAGTTCGTATATAAACAATCACTATTTACCTCTTCCTGAACCAAGTGAATAATTATAGGTTCAAATATAAACAATAATTTTTACTTTTCTGAACCAAGTGAATTATTATAGGTTCCTCGAACAAAGTAAATGCTTACACACTCAGTTTTAAGCAAGCAGCATTAAGTACCTGTCCTCGAACCAAGTCAATAATTAAATACTCAATTATGAACGAACAATAGGTACCTATCCTTGAACTTAATAAGTACTTACAGACTCAAGTACAAACAACAAATATTAAACTATTCCCGAATTAAGTAAATGCTTATAGACTTAACTATAATTGACCAATATATACGTATCCTCGAACCAACTACACGTTTATAGACTCAGCTATAAATGACCAGTTCTCGAATCAAATCAATGTTTAAAGACTCAAATATTAACGACCAATATTAATCTAAAATCCAACAAAGTAAATGCTTAGATAATCATGTATTTACATATCCTCGACAAAAGTGAATGTTCTTCAACTTAAATATTTAAAAGAAAACATCCTTGCACACAGAGATTCGGATATTAAATAATCAAACAAATTTTGACATATCACAAAATCAACTGACTCATCAGGAATATATTCTCTGTTTCTTTCACTCTCAGTAATCCCCTTGCTTCTTAGTGGCTTTAACACCCTGGTTTGAAAGAAATTCTTAAAAAATTAAAAAGCCAATCAGCGGTTTCAAGTGACACTCTTTGAAGATTCCCCAGATTCAGGTAACTCTCTCTGAAGAATGTCTAGTATTTAATCCAGTATTCTTGCCATTATTATCGAAAGCTATACTGAGTTGTTCCAGGCTTTATACTTTGGGATCTTTCCCGTTTTTATTGGACGGATCTTCATTTTCAACTTTCATCATTTTCATTTCTCATCCTCAACATTTTGATATCAATAACCGCAATGTCAATCTGCTCAAAAACGTTATTGGAACTCTTTTTTCATAATATTTGATACTGATTTAACCAAATTACAAGGATCTGAAATCCACATTAATATATTGTTACATCGCTACTTATGTACATTTTTCTCATTTTTCCCTACGAGTGGAGATCTGGCCAAAAAGCCGAGGATCACCAAGTTTCTGTCTGAATTTCAGGGATGAAAAGTTATCATTATTCCCATTATTTAGACTAGAACTATTCTTATCAGCTATGTTGTTGTTCTAATAACGTTTTGGCCGTTGAGTTCTCCGGACTTCATCAGGTTCTTGGTGATCCGGGTAAACTTCATGGAATTTCGAACTGAACCCTTTACTTAATCTACACCGTGGATTAAAAGGTAGGTTTGTGAATTTCCTGATACAGTAATTGTGTGTTCAATCCCTGAGCTGGACAGTGCAGATCTAGACTTAGTGAAAAAAAAAAGAAAAGAAAAAAGCTGAGCAATAACTGAAGAGTAGTAAAATGAGAGCAAGATGAGACATGGACAGTAGAATCAGATCAATCTACAATAGCAGGTTAAATAAATGCTTCATTTCAAAATGTCCTGAAGGTTACCCGGATTGAGAAGAATCTGTTGAAGACCGGAGAGTGAATCAGCTGAAAAGTTGTGATAACTGAAAAGTTGTAACAAATATGACGATAATGCTCCAAGAGTAAATAATATAAATAACGACACCGAACTTGTTTTCTTAACGTTGCTAACATTATCATCCTCTTTAGAAAGTTTGTTCTTAATTGATTTTTAAATTTGGAAACTTCCATTTGCACACGTCTCTTTCATTTGAATCTTAAGATATTTTCTATGTTTCTTTTAAATGTTGTTATTTATAAAATTTAAAGCAGTCTAGCTCAACAGCATATTAATGAGGCATCCGTTGAGAATCACGTTCAAAAAAATTAGCAAATCTTTGATGTTGACTAGCTTGCTGAACTGTATGCTCAGGCCGTTAGTCTGTGTTTACTAAGCTTGTATTAATCTTGCATGAGATCGCAATTACCAGCCACAATTTAAGACTCGAATTTATGAAACGAATAAAAAGTTTATTGTAATACCCTCCTTCAAAAACTGTCTCCAATAAAACTTGCATTGTCGAATCTAAAAAGAAATAACAGTCTGAATCTACCCAACTGTGTTCCCAATTTTCCTTTCAGATCCTAAATCCTCTACAGTTAAATTCCTCACTGGTTAGGAACCACATGAATAATCTTACTAAGAATCGATCTAATCAAGCACATTGGTCTCATTAATTTTAGACACTATTTTTCTTTATTATATCTAACGAATTTCTAGTTCTAATGAATTCCGGAACAGATAAAACTGTTCATTCTTTTACGGCGCTGAAAATATCGGCATTTTAAGAGACCTCACTACTTAATAATTCAAGTTCTTTGTCGCTTAGATATACATCTTCAGAATTGATCAGTTCTTTGATCTGTAATGTTTCAGTTTTATTCCGCTTTCTTGACTTGGCCTCTTTGAAAAAAAATCTACTCTCTTCATTATTATAAGTAATTCAGTAATTCTTCCATTTAAACTTGGAGGTTTTTACATTATAAGTCTTTCTTCATGTTCACGATTTGGACAGCCGACAAGTTAGAAACAATTATTTCTGCCAAATAAAATGAGATGGGAACAAATGTTCGCTTCCTTATTGTCAGATTTTACTAGAATTACAACTGTAGAGATTTACATTTGATAAACTTTAATAAAAAGAGTAAGCGAAAGAATAGAAAGGAGAGTAAGACCGGGATGGGTTTCCTCACCGGAATTAACCATTAATGCGAGGAGATCCCAAGAGTACTAAAAGTCCTATCAAGATTTCTTATCGGCAGACACAATCATAACAGCATAACAGTACATGGCACTTGTGTTGACAGCAGCACAGAAAGGAAACTATAGAAACTCCTACAGATGGAAGTAAAGAAAGCGAGAAGAAAGGACAAAACGTCAATTGTACAAAGACATGATATATGGTTGTCAGTAAAAGGAATAACCCAAGATACGAACTACGAATGTTTGCACTATTTACATTATTCGGACTGTTGTCCTCATCTTTCTTGCCATATTTATTACAGCGTTTCGGCCGTTGTACACTACGGCCTTCTTTAGGGGGTTGGAATACCGAACATCACCCTTTATTTCGCTCGTTGGGGCAGACTCTTCTAGTTCCATGTGCCATGTCTAATGGATGTCAGTTATTCCAACCACCTGAAGGAGACCGGAGCGTACAACGGCCGAAACGTTGTGATAAATATGGCAACAAAATGAGGATAATAATCCGAATAATATAAATAGTGTACGTAATACGTCATCTCAGAAATATAGACACATACGAATTTATGATACCAAAATCAAGACGGTTCAAATATTCTTGCCATGTCTTTTAACAAGGGACGGAAAATGCGACAACCAAATCCGAAGGTACATTGGAATAGCGAAATTGTCTTCCTAAAGCTAAGCAAAGTATTATGGAACAGGATAAAGAAATATTTGCTCAATTAGCATGCTACATAGGTTTTCTTATATGGCAGTGAATGTTGAACAATCTCATTACAGATGAAGACACTTGGTGCAACAGAAATGATGCTGAGAATAATATGGACTAAACATGTGAATAATGAGGATGATTTAAGGAAAATAGAAAAAAGAATTTACACACTCAGAATCAAAAAAGGACAAATGAAATTTCTAGGATGGATTATGAGGAAAGAGTGTTAGGAACATTTTTACGCACAAAGGATTTATTGAAGGAAAGAATAACATTTGAAAGCATCGAGTAACCGAGCTTGTATAATATGGATAACTGTGCAAGGTTTGGTGGTTATAACGAAAAGACAAACTTTACAAAGAGATAGAAATGATAAGAAGTTTTGGAGAAACACGTTTACCCAGGTCCTGAAGGGACACGGAATGCAGAAGAAAATGCAACTGTTAAGGTCTGCAAATACATTGCACAGTTGAATTTCAGTAATAAACTGGAAGTCTTTTGAGTCATGTAAATGGAAAGATGTTGCTGTATAAACAATAGCGCGATAGGTCACCATATAGAGAAATACAAGTCTCCAATCTAGTAATTACGAGACAAACTTTTCGAATTACTTTCTTTGAGAATGGTCTATTAAGAAACTGTCTATCTTTGACAGCAAAGTTGCAATTTGCATGATCTTACTGAAACTCTTCTCAGTTCTAACGGCGTAAATTCGGGAATAAATTAATTTTTGCAGGAGAACACGTGTTACTCTATCTGTTTCTATTTCGGCTTTCCTGTTGGGAACATGATATAACACTAAATCTGTCATTGATATAATTGGAGAAAAAGTAATGACAAAATAAATTAATCACTCTTCTCAATGCTCCTTACAGGCAAATTGGATCGTTTCTCGAATTGAAGATAGTATATTCAAAAATTCACAAGGACTTTATATTGAACTTGTTTAAATATCAAACAGAGTGGAAAGAAAGACAACTGAATTCATGAGACATGAACAAAAAGCAAAGCGGAAATGTAAACGGAAATACTTAAGTAAGTTTTAAGACAGTAAAACGTAGAAATGAAGAAATTAAGGTAAGAAAACAGAAAAAGGAATATAGGTATGTAGGTAGAAAGAAAGAAAGAAAGAAAGAAAGAAAGAAAGAAAGAAGAATTAAGCAGGAAGTAAAAGAAGGCAACAAAGGGGTTTAGGAGAGTAGAAGAAAGAAAGAAAGAAAGAAAGAAAGAAAGAAAGAAAGAATTAAGCACAAAGTAAAAAGAAGGAAACAAAGTTATTTAGAAGCCTGAAAGAAAGAAAGAAAGAAAGAAAGAAAGAAAGAAAGAAGAATTAAGCAGAAAGTAAAAGAAGGAAACAAATGGAATTTATCAGAGTAGAAGCAAGAAAGAAAGAAAGAAAGAAAGAAAGAAAGAAAGAAAGAAAGAAGAATTAAGCAGAAAGTAAAAGAAGGAAACAAATGGAATTTATCAGAGTAGAAGCAAGAAAGAAAGAAAGAAAGAAAGAAAGAAAGAAAGAAAGAAAGAAAGAAAGAAGAATTAAGCAGAAAGTAAAAGATGGAAACAAAAGGATTTGGGAGAGTAGAATAAAGAAAGAAAGAAAGAAAGAAAGAAAGAAAGAAAGAAAGAAAGAAAGAAAGAAAGAAGAATTAAGCAGAAAGTAAAAGAAGGAAACAAATGGAATTTATCAGAGTAGAAGCAAGAAAGAAAGAAAGAAAGAAAGAAAGAAAGAACGAAAGAAGAATTAAGCAGAAAGTAAAAGATGGAAACAAAAGGATTTGGGAGAGTAGAAGAAAGAAAGAAAGAAAGAAAGAAAGAAGAAAGAAAGAATTAAGCACAATGAAAACGTAGGAAACAAAGTTATTTAGAAGAGTGGAAGAAAGAAAGAAACAAAGAAACAAAGAAAGAAACAAAGAAAAAAAGAAAGAAAGATTATGAATGTTTAGAATTCGTATCAGACATCGAAGGGAATAAAGGTGTGATAATAAAATAAAGTTTCTTTAGCGGTAACCCGATATATAAGAACTTTTATTGGAGATGCTAATCCTCTCCGGGGACACTAGGGTAGTGCGCGGCGATGCACTCCATTCGGTTGAATAGCGGCGTGTAACTCTCTGTCATGATCTACGACATAATGGGAGTTAGGTAGGCGTCAATTTTCGGTAGAATGTTCTCGCTATTTTTTTGTCAAAGCTTTCGAGTTTAGAAAGGGCAGACAGATATGACGAGACGGTTTTTGCCGGCCTTTAAGACAGCGTATTTAGCGTTGTTTTATATGGTTCTATGCCACCTGGGAAGGCATCCATCCGAAACCTATGAAGACAAGTATATGTCGACATAAAAAGGAAAAACAAAATGGTGTATTACGATATTAAATGCGATAGTATTCACATAATACTATCGCTTTTAATACGATTGGTACTTCAACTGTCGTATATTTTCGCGTATAAGGCGACGTATAAATAAGACGAGACCCCAGTCTAGGTAAATTTTCGTGATTTTATCTGATGTCCGTAGTATAAGACGACCGACTGGGACCGGTATGACGAAATACTAAATATGGATATTTATGATGATTTCATTGCATCAGATGGTAATGATCATCGTAATTAGCGGGGCGGGGGTAATTATGTATCTGGGTGTCTTATGTTATTTTTATTCTGTAATGAGCAATGAAGCTTGTATGACATCTTAATTGTTTTGTTGCTTAACACAGTAAACAAATACTGTGATGCATGTTACTAAAAAAATAAAGTTTGCATGTTACACTGCATGTTGTTAATCAACACCAAAATAATAATGAATTTTAATTAGAAATATCGATATTTTTGTTATCTTAATTGTTGTTATTTAACGCTACAATGAGAAATAATGATGAGTATGGACAGACCTATAGCTACACAAATCAAGAATGAAAGATTTATTTACATCACTTGTTATTTGTACGTGTTGCTCAGCGGAACGATTGCAAATTGTTGCATCATCGTCTATTGAATATTTCACTTTAATGTGAAATCAAGAATTAAAAGTAGTTTTATTATATTTATAATAGTAATACAGCATTTTAATGTGAATTGCTTCAACTAGAAATATATACATCTATAGTTACCATACCTTGGCAATTGTTAACCTACCGCGATCAATATCGCATGTATAGAAACCTGCTTACCAGTGCCGATACACCACAGGATATAAGGTTACCTTTCTGTAACTGTTATCTTAAACGGCCCCCTATTTTTTGTGACGTGGGTAATTTTTAAGGTTTAATGGTCGTCTTATATACAGTACTTAAAATAAAACTTAATTTCCTATTCAACTTATGTGCTACTAAACCTGATTTTTTTTAATTAACGCATTACTGCCCACCATAAAAAGTACTATTAATTATAAAAAGTAAAATAAATCTATATAGGTTCCAGAGAATTGGTGCTATTAACAGGTTTATTAGAAGAACGCTATTAATTATAGATTTCGAGAAAAAAAGCAGAAAAAAAATTCTGTCTTAATTATAACCAATTAATTTGTTTCTTTCCAAAAAATGGAACGGTGGGTATTATTAGTTTAAATAAAGTAAAAACGGTTCACAATAGGGTCTTTTGTTTTGGTTTGTTTTGTTTTACGGCATATCAACCTCAATGGGTCATCCTGGGTAAGACGTTAACCTACATCCGCGTCCTGGGTAAGACGATAAACTACATCCGAGTATTGGGTAAGAAGATAAACTACATCGGCGTACTGGGTAAGACGATAAACTACATCCGCGTCCTGGGTAAGATGATAAATTACATCCAGCAGCAAGGCCTCTGATCAGGAGGTTTTGAGGAGTGTGGAACCACCTCTTAAATGCTGGTGTTCCCAGGTCCACCCTGATCCAGAGTGATAGCACCTGTTAGGGTCCCAGCTATGGGCAAATAGTTAACTATTACCATCAATACTTTTTTGAAAAAAAATTATTAGCGGCAATACAATTTTGAAAGAAAAATATTACTAGAAACAGATTTTTGACAAAACAAACTATTACCAGCAATAAAAAATGTTGTCGGCATTAAATAACCCATTGAGGTTGATATGCCGTAAAATAAAATAAAATAAACCAGTCTAAACCAAAGAATGCATATTCTATTCATACGAAACTATCCTAAAAATGTTGTCGGCATTAAATAACCCATTGAGATTGATATTTCGTAAAACAAAATAAACCAAACCAAACCAACCTCAATGGGTTATTTAATGCCGGCAACATTTTTATTGCTGGTTATTTTTTTTTTCAAAAAATGTTTTGCTGGTAATATTTTTTTCAGAATTGTATTGCTGTTAATAATAATGTATTGCTGGTAATAATTTTTCTTCAAACATTTATTGCTGGCAATAATTTTTACAAAATATTCTGATATTAAAAAATATTTTTATATTTTCATAGTGTTTTGACCCCAATTTGGGGGTTAACTATTTACCCATAGCTGGGACCCTTACAGGTGCTACCACCCCGGGTCAGGATGGACCTGGGAATACCAGCAATGAAGAGGTTGTTCCACGCTCCTCAAAACCTTCTGGTCAGAGGTCTTGCTATTGGATGTAGTTTATCGTCTTACCCAGTACGCGGATGTAGTTTATCGTCTTACCCAGGACGCGGATGTAGTTTATCGTCTTACCCAGTACGCGGATGTAGTTTATCTTCTTACCCAGAACGCAGATGTAGATTATCGTCTTACCCAGTACGCGGATGTAGTTTATCTTCTTACCCAGTACGCGGATGTAGTTTATCGTCTTACCCAGTACGCGGATGTAGTTTATCGTCTTACCCAGTACGCGGATGTAGTTTATCTTCTTACCCAGAACGCATATGTAGATTATCGTCTTACCCAGTACGCGGATGTAGTTTATCTTCTTAGACAGTACTCGGATGTAGTTTATCGTCTTACCCAGTACGCGGATGTAGTTTATCGTCTTACCCAGGACGCGGATGTAGTTTATTGTCATACCCGGGACGGCACAATAGCGTCGTATCTGTAACTCTTTGGTACATTTATACTTCTTACTCTTCCTTAGATGCGGTTTATTGAGAAAGAACCTTTTTACAAGGGAGATTTGCTTGTTTCACGCTCAGCCGGTTTTGGTTTTCGACTTTCCTTCTGCAAGATTTGTTTCCAACAAAGAATTTGAACCTCGTATTTCCAACACACGCTCCAATTTTCTCTGCTCTACGTGAACATCCATTCTTCTTCTATGTGCCTTGTTCCTTCAAGACGTTGGTGATTATGGCTCTCCACAATTTCTTGTCTTTGAAGCTCTTAATAAATTGTCATTTTGTTATCATTCTCTGTTCTGCCATCCATTTACACAAGCTCTCATAGATAGGTTATTCGTTGCTTTCCTCTGTACCTCTTATCTTCTCTATGTCTTGTAAGTATCCAATGAGTATCAAATTTTCCAAGCCCTCTTTCCTCATTATGTACTCTAGAAATTTCAAATATTTCTTTCTAACGTTAACTATAACTGTTCTTGTTTCTATTTTCTCTAAAATTTCATCGTTGTTCTCATGTTAAATCCATGGTATTCTCAGCAGCCTTATGAAGAACCAAATTTATATTGCTTTAAATCTTTTCCTCATCTGTGAGGGGATTGGCCTGTATTCACTGCCATATAGGAAGACTGGTATGTAACAGTTCTCTACTCTTTATTGTTTTTTAATACATTGCTTAGCTTTAGGTAGCCATCTATCGCTATACCAATGCGCCTTCTGATTTCAGTTTAAGTCTTTCTGTCCATTATTAAAACATTTCTCAGATATTTAAATTCTTGCATTTCTTTGATTTTGGCATTTCTAATTTGTATGTTTGGCTGTTGTTTTTGTTGTTTTTATTTTGCTTACCACCTTTCCTTTTTTCTTCTTTCAATAGCCGTTTAAACCTTTCTTCTCGTTTTTCTTGAATCCTTCTTCTATAGAACTTGTAGTTTGTTTTCTGTGTCTGCTATCAACACTGTGTCATCTGTATATCTTATGTGAAGACTCTGGCAAATAATAATGAATCCTTGTAGGACAGTTACCAAACGGTTTCAAGAGTTCTTTGTGACGTACTTGATATAAAGCTTTTGCCTAATCTACGAAATATGTCTACATCTTTTTTACATTTGTATTGCAACTACAGACAGTAAAGTTATATAAGATTGAGCATATGTTCTCAACACTGTGGCATCTACATATCTTATGTGAAAACTGTGGCAACCAATAATGAGTCCTTGCAGGAAAGTTACCAAACATTTGCAAGTGGTTTTTGTAACGTACTTTATCAAACGCTTTAGTATAATCTATAAATCATAGGAATACAACATTTTGCATTTGATATATATTCTGAGCATAAATATTGCATTCTTTGTTCCACTTTCTTTCATGAAGCCGCACAGTTCTTGTCCTTTATTTGGTCTAATTTTACTGCGTGCTCTAGTCACCAGAATTCGGGTGATAAGTTTTGTTATATGTCTCTTTAAGCTGTATGTCATTTGGAGTTTACATTCTTTTGCCACTGACTATGATAATAAAATCTCATTAAGCCCTCTGGTATTTCACCACTGTTGTATATTTCATTATGTAAATAGAAAGGAAATAAAACCGAATTTTAGTTAATATGATTTGAGGGATTAGTAAGTTTTTCCAACATCTTCACTTCTAGAATTTTCAAGCGTGATCGCCATGTTATTATTCGCTTATTGTGAATTTATTTATTTATTGTGAATTATTTTTTGTGAATTTATTGTGAATTATTTGCAATAATGTTACAAGAATATCTTTTGTTTCCCATATTTTATCGTTTCTATTAGTGTTGTTATGCTTATTGATCATGGATATACAAGCAACATCAGGTTGAAACAACGGTCCCGTACGAACCTGGTCAATACCAAGATGGGTAACTACTTGGGAATACCAGGTACTGTAAGACTGGATATGCGGCAGTGTAATGGATTATGACTCGGAATTGTTAATTGGAGAGATGTGTTCCAATTCCAGTTGGGTTCGTTACATTCACTTGCGCGGAAATACCTTTGGAAAAGGTATGAATACACCGCTACTCCCACCCAGCTATGGGTTAATAAGTGTTGCATCCTTAAAGAGGTTACAAACAGACAAAGGTGGTATTCGAGTGAATGAACAGCAACACGAGCGTAGACGAAAGAAAGAGGTTTTTGTAAAAGAGAATACACTACTTAGAGGTAGGGAATCAGGTGACACACTAGTAATTCCGAAGCAAAGATATCTACCAACCGCCCCACGCGGTCATATGTGGCACAAAGCCGAATTAAACGTGGGGATTCCAAGCTCGTAGGCTATGCCAAAAATTCCCCTTATAAAACGGGGTCAGGTAGCTGTTTCCCGAGAAGAGACTCTGCTCTTCAACATAGCCTCGTCTGGAGGCAGAGAGTTTGACCAGCACTGCGAATATCCAACTAATTCCAGAAGAAAGGGTATTTACTTTATATCTCTGCGGGGCAGTATGTAGCTCAAGACCTTTTTAATGTGGGGTAAATCCGAGCCCGCAGGCTCGGAAGAAAATTCCCCGTAGCCCACTTACGCACGGAGTCGGGTAGCTGTCTATCACCCCAGACGAGAGTCTGTCCTTCGACATAGCCTCGTCTGGGGATCCTCTCTGCCCGAAGCACATCTGGAGAAGTATCTCCAACTAATTGCCGAAGCCAGGTTATTTACCTTCCCTCTCCCGCGAGGCAGGATATGACAAAAGACCATTTTTAATGCACAGCAAAACCGAGCCCGTAGGCAAGGACAAAAATTCCCCGTAGCCCCCTTATACACAGGGTCCGGTAGTTGCCTACCATCCCAGACGAGACACTGCCCTTCGGCATAGACTCGTTTGGTTTCCTGTTTGCGCAAAGGCAGAGAGTTCGACCAGCACAAATAGAGACGAATCTCCAACTGATTGCCGAAGCAGGCCCCCTAGGGAAATCCTGTGCCCACTATATATATCTACTGATATAGTCACTCCACATAGGCGATAGGGAGTCTGGGACATTCCATTACAACAATAAGAATGACTTGAAACAATAAAGCCATTGTTATCTAAAACAAATGCTTACAAATTTTGGCAATAAATAACACTTTCTTTGGTTTTGCAGCAGTTTGCGGTGTTGGGAGAAACTACATCCAGCGAATCTTATTCTATTTTCATTTTCCTTTACCGACATTATGGCTGATTGGTTAGCTAGGATGGGCAAACACACCACTATATCAAGGCTAAAATTATTGAAATAATGTAATGTATACTGTAATAAAAGTTTAAAAAAATATTAAAATGGATGTTTTGAATTACGAATAATTCGAATGGACTGAAATATTTTGTTAAATTATCGCAGAATAAACGTTAATTTTTTTTCAACAGCCAAAATATTTGAAACTACGTTCATTTCAGATTTCAGTAATGTGGATTTTTTAGAAAAATATTAATATTATTTCGTGTATTGGGGCAGCAGATAATTATTCGAACACATATTGTTAAATATAACAGACAACGAATGTCTAGTATGTTTGATCATGAGCCGTTCTAAACTTCGTATAGTAGCTTTAATTTCGGGAGAAATTAAACACAAAAATATCTTTGTTTAAATATTCATATAACAACTCTGATGATGCCTCATGTGAGCCGAAAGCTTAGACCGAGAACAGTAGAATAAAAAGATGTGCAAATGTTGGTGTTTTTTTTTTGTCTTTTCTCCAGAAATTAAAGCAAGCATACGAAGCTTAGAACGGCTCCTGATCAAACATAATAGACATTCGTTTTCTGTTATATTTAACAATATATGTTTGAATACATATGCGTACATATATATTTTTGTGCGTGTTTGTATGTGCGCGCACGCGTGTGCGTGTGTGTTTGTGTGTGTGACTCCGATGTTTAATGTCAGCTTAATCTGAAAAGGTTATGATCGTAATTTTCTATACAACACATCATTAACATTTTAACTTGTCGCGTTAAGTCCATGCACGTAATTAGGTTATATGATTTATGTATGTGTATGATTACGTGGACGAAATAAATATTTCGGGGGAAAATAATTGATCAGTTCTTCTGTTTAAAATATCAGCGACGGCAAAAACTGAAAAAAAAAAGAATTATTAAAACATTTCCAATCTTTACGCCACGAAATGAGGTCAAAATATTTTTTGTTATTTGACTGAAGAATTTCTCCCCAATATATCGAATAAAATATATACAATAAAATGATATCTATCAAACAACATGAAGTGGATGACAATATAAATATATATATATATATATATATATATATATATATATATATATATATATATATATATATATATATATATTTGCGTATTTAGGTAGGAATCCTTCTTTCATGCACATTTCATTAAAAACGACTGACAAGGTGCTTTTACTTAGTTTTTGATATAATTTCTCGTGCGATCTAATAATATTTTTCTATTCAGATGATAAATTATATAAAAACTGTCCGAATGTTCTTTTTTTTTCGAGCGCTTTCGGCTAAACATTTAACCATTTTCGAGGATTATATTTCAACTGTTAGAATTAGAAATAGTTTGTTCTTTGTATGTTTTATAAAATGTTGAAATATAATCCTATATATATTTTGACGTCACACATGACAAAGATGTGATCGTTCGAGGGTAATTATGGAAAATTGTAGTTTAAAAGCAGTAAAATCGATCTTGCTAACTAGACGCTCCTCTGTAGCTAAACTGGTATAGCACGTCAGGCTACATGTCAGTTCCGTGTACGATACAGGTTGGATTCATGTCGGGGGACATATATTTGCTATGAATTCTAGTTGAATTCATTACGTTCACTTACGTGCTAATACCCGTGGGAAAGGCATTAATCCTCTTCTTCTCCCTCCAGACTGGGTTTTATAGCATCGGATGGCAAGTGGTCTAAGAGAAGAACAACTTTGAATTCAAAACCTGCGCTGGGTCGTTTGGAGACGTTGTGGCACGTAGTATGTATTCGGTTTTTCAAAATTGTTGTTGGATCTGCACAATTCTTCAGCGCTATAATCAAATCATACGTGTTGGTGTCTGGGCTGTCGGTTCCTAGAAAAACTGAGCTGCTTGAAACTCATACGTCGAATACTAAGATGAAATGGATTTCTGAATGTTAAAGAGTCTACCACACACACACACACACACACACACACACACACATATACATATATATATATATAATATATATATATATATATATATATATATATATATATATATATATATATATATATATATATATATATATATATATATATATACACTGAATGTTGATTATATTCATTAAAGTAAGGTAGATTGAAGATATATTTGTATAACTACAGGAAGCATGTATATTATTTTATGCCTGATGACATATCTGAGAATATTCATGCTTGCCTGTATTTCTACAATATATATATATATATATATATATATATATATATATATATATATATATATATATATATATATATATATATATATATATACGCTCGTGTGTGGGTTGGAGTTTAAAACATTTTGCTATACTTCGATATTTGCTGAGGGAATATCTAAGCAAGCCACAGTGAAAAACGTTATTTGTAATTCGATCATAAGCGTTTATTTATAAATATCAAATCTGCATTTTAATATGTCCATTAGATTTAATGGCCCATAATATATCTGGATACGTTTTGTTTTGTCTTTCATTTTTTTTAGTATTCTGTCTTGGTTTTGTAAATGAAATTGATAGTAGCATCTATTCCAAGAAAATACGTCACACTGTCAATTACCAAGATGAATTATATTCAACGCCATCTCTGGCTGCCTTTTAAAGATCACGGATTTGAAAAAGCATAACTGCAAACCTTTAAAAATCTCTTTCATATATATATATATATATATATATATATATATATATATATATATATATATATATATATATATATATATATATATAAATTTTTAAATAGCTTTGTGAAACCTAACATTAAAAAA
>OZ038480.1:127509194-127539194 GCA_964036315.1 Acanthosepion esculentum
ATTGTATTGCCCCTCGGGGACAGCCAGGATGTTTATGGCTGATACTCTGTTTTGTTAATTCGATTCGGTATTTAACACCAGACGTAAATATATGTAGCATTCTTTTCTTACTATCTCCTTCATTTGGGTAGGATATATTTAATCTCCTCCGCTAATCTTTAGCTACCTATAGGCTTCCAATTTCTTAATCTTTGTGACAAAATCTATATCTATTGAGTGTGTTTCTGTATTTTTTTTCCTTTCTTGAATATTACTTTCGCACATACATATAATCCGAAACCCATAGGTATGTCGTCATTGAAATATTTTACAGTATTGAGGATACTCTTCAACTCATTTTCCTCTTTAGCAAAGAGTTTGATATCATCTATATAGAATAGATAATTAAACAATTTATTCATTTATTTTCTATTCATATTTATTATTGTCCAGTTCAGACGAAAGTGGAATTAAAGACACAAAGGACAGAAGGGGGCAACAGTCAGCTCCCTTGAAAGATTCCTCGTCGGATATTCAAACAATTGGTAATTATTTAGGTATGATGTAGTTTTATACAGTTCCATGCTATATGTAAGGATATTTGCCAACCGCCCCAAGCGGTCAGATGTGGCATAAGGCCGAATTTAACGTGGTGTATCCGAGCCCGTAGGCTCGGGCAAAAATTCCACGTAGAACCCGGAAATAAACGGGGTCGGGTAGCTGTCTACCCCCCTAGACGAGACTATGCCCTTGGGCATGGCCTCGTCTAGGTTCCTCTCTGCCCAAAAACAGAGAGTTCGACCATCACAGCCGGAGACGAATTTTACTATAATCGAGGAGACTTTGTACAGTGTTAGTACAAAAGGATGTAGATGAGTGGCCGTTAAGGGCGAGTTTCATTCCATGATTTGATAGGAACGACTGGATCAGCTCAAAAACGTGCCCGTTGATATCTTAACTGTTCAGCTTGTGGAGAAAACCTGTATGCCAGACCCGGTCAAAGGCTTTCGAGATTTTCAAAGCTATGGCCCGGGATTTACCATTTTTATCTTGAGCACGATAAACTCTTTCCGTAATTATCGTTAGTACATCACCAGTTGATCTGGAGAAACAAAAGCCGCATTGCTTATCTGAGAAAAGACTCTGGGGTGAGAGATGAGGAACATGGTAGCATTGATTAGGTCCTCTAGAATTTTCCACAAAAAGGAGTAGAAGCCTAATCGGCCGATAGTTAGATGTGTCGGAAGGGTTTCCCAGAATTCTTAAAAACTGGAACAACAGACGATGAATACCAGCAGGCTGGAAAGCACGAAGCAATGAGACATTAAATTGTTTATCTTTCCATCTTTTCTGTATTTGGTTCATCGAATTTGCCTATGCTTTCTTTTTTTAAAGATTTTTGCCGCTGCAGTAGATATATTATATTTCCTTTGAATTTCTTCACCCACTTAAAATTCCATTTTCAACTTGTTGGCTTTCTTTATTACTGAATAAAATTTCTTACTTTCATGTTGTTTGACACAGATAATCATCCAGTCTTCTGTAATTTCTAGGTATCTTTGAAGACTGATTGGTGTAGTTTTTTAATACAATTCGAACTGAACTAATTATCTGCCTTTGTCGGATCTAGGCACATATAGACGATCAATGTCAGCTTTAGGATGATGCATGGTGTGGCAAGAGAGAAGCTTTCGCGTTTGGATATTCATTCGCTTAATGTCAGCTATGGTCCAATTAAGGATGTTGTAACTGTATTGTACCATAGGGACAGCCAAAGTGCTTATGGCTGTTATTCTGCTTTGGGAATTCAACTCGGTATTTAACACCTGACGCACACGACTGTAGTATTCCTTTCTTACTTTCTAGTTCATTTGGGTATGCTGTATTCCATCTCCTTCGCTGACTCCTACGTATTTATAAGTTTCTTCTTTTTCCGGTTCCCTAATCTTTGTGACAAAATCTACAACTATTGAGTGAATTCATGTAAATTTTCCCTTTCTAGGATGTTACTTTTGCACATTTACCTAATCCGAAATTCATACCAATGTCATCATTGAAACATTTTACAATATTAGGAGACCTTTCAAATCACTGTCGTCTTTGGTAAAGATCATCTATGTAGCGTAGGTGATTGAATACATTTTTGTTAATTTTAACCGTAGATTATTATTATTATTATTATTATTATTATTATTATTATTATTATTTTTATTCCCTTTGATATCTGGCGTTTATACATTTCTTTCCGGGTCCCGCCCAGGGACCTAAGGTTAGAAATGGCATCATGACACTTTCCACTGCAAAAATAAAAAATAAAAAATAAAATAATAATTACATAGATAAAGTGTGGGCTGTACTTGTCAGAACAATTTTTTGTATCTCTTTGAGGCATGGACTTCCAGGGATCCCTTCAATCAGCCTACTGGAATCTTTTCCAACCAGTCCAAGGGCTCCAACTACAACAGGAATTGTTGATGTTCCCATGTGCCACATTTTTGAGATTTCTATTTCAAGGTCCTTGTATTTTGACAGTTTTTCGAATATCTTCAAAGATACATTGCAGTCTGCAGGGACTGCCATATCAATAAGGAGGCACTTATTTTGTTTGTGGTCTTTAATAACAATGTCTGGGCGGTTGGCTTTGATTGTTCTGTCAGTGTGTATTGTGTAGTCCCATATAATTGTAACAGGTCCTATCTCCGTAACCGGGTCAGGGTGGTGTTCGTACCAGTTTTATTATTATTATTATTATTATTATTATTATTATTGAACTCATTGTCGTCAATGATAAAGAGACTGATATTATCCGTGTAAAATAAGTGATTAAGTACATTCTTTTTTTTTTTTACTTTGCATCCATAGTTTTTAGTTCATGCGAAAAGGTAGATTAAGGACAGATTACAGAAGTGGCGACAGTGAGTTTGCTTGAAAGATTCCTCACTTGGCATTCAAACTGCTGGAAATGAAAGTACCTTTGGTATGATTTAGGTATAATGAGCCTTTCCACAGTTTCATGTTATACTTAAGGAAATTTACTATCACCGAGGAGACTTTGTACATTTTCAAATCCTTAAGAGTCCAAGAGGTTGACACGCTATCAAAGGCTTTACGGTAATCTATCTATACTGTGCTGAGTTTTCTCCGTCTCGCAAATTTACAGGATCATTTTGTTTATTAATAGTTGATCTTTGCAACCATATGCCGACATCCCTTCTGTTGCAAGGGAAGAATGTTCTTTACATCGAGAAAAAAGTAAGTATATTTCGACAGGGCAGGCGTGATCAATTTTTATGTGGTGGACAGATATGTTATTAGTCTATCATTTTTCGGATCATCTGTTTCACACGTTCTGAGTAGGAGATAAGTAATACCTTCACTGAGTCATTCTGGGTCTGCATTGGTATTATTAATTAGCATTGATCAAGTTTGTACAAGGGTTTTATTGGATGATAGCAGATGATAGAGACAAAAATTGGATACCTTGTCATTTCCTGGGGATTTCCAAATTTGGGATTATTCTTGGTTATATTTTCCCATTCTTGTAAAGATTTATCCATTATTCTTTCTTATTCTCTTTGGTTCCATTCTGAATTGGGATTATATTTTTTTGTGGGGGCTGCTCCCAAAATTCTCCCAAAATTTTTGCACTTTTTTCAATAGAAGATGACTTCGATAACCGCTTTTCTAATTTCCCTGTAAAATTTCTTAAGGTCCTTTTGGACACTATTTACATTATTCGGACTATTGTCCTCATCTTTGCCGCCATATTTATTACAACGTTTCAGCCGTTGTACGCTCCGGCCTTCTTCAGGTGGTTGGAATGGCGAACTGAACCCTTTATTTTGCTCACTGGGGTAGACTGTTCTAGTTCCACGTGCCATGTTTAATGGATGTCATTTGTCAGTTATCTCCTGTTAATTCCCCTCTCCAAGTTCTCCACTGCCTTAACCGAGTATTGAACTCACACTCTTTGGGTCCTGTCACTGGATATAACTAACGACTTTATTTACTATGCCATGTGTCAAAAAAACGTTGTAATAAATATGGCGACAGACATGAGGACAATAAATATATGTAAATAGTCTCCGTTTGGAATATCTTAATTTGTCGACAGAACCAACAACTTTTTTTTTTTTTTTTTACTGTTGACTATTTTTAGATGCCTTTAACTGTAGTTTCTGTTTATGTATTTCCTTGATTTTTGGAAATTCATTTAGTAATTTAATTGTAGATCTTCGTTTGATCTTCCTGCATTGCGTGTTGAAATATTTGGGGTTCTTGCAATCTCATTTATTATCGATAATTCGCATTGATGCCCCCTATTTCTCGCTTCAATTTTGCCTTCCAAATGGGCTCTTTTTGTCCATTGTTTGATCTTTTCATTGTCTTGACCCCAAGCTTACCAGTAGCTGCTAAAGCTGTATATGGAATTATTTGCTTCCGCCATGTTTCCCAGTGGTTTCTCCGTTAAACGTGTTTGCAGAGCAGCTTTATGTGATTGCACAATATATTGAACTTTTTTAGGAGCTGGTTTCTATCTGACATTTATGTGCGAATTACTCTGCTGAATATTTGAATGATGTGGGTTTTCGCTTCAGTGAATTCACCTCTGTTGTTTTCAAGGAATTCTGCCCTAATGTCATTTGATTCATATCCAGTGACATAAACTGAATATCTGCAGTTGTTTCTGTCGCAGGTTGATTCTTCAGTTTTATTTCATGAGATATAATTTGGTATCTGATTTATTTTAGTTTTACCTCATCCTTTGTCATATTATTTATTTCAGCTGTTACTTTATTATTGTTTGAGTGATGGATCATTATATTCTGTCTTATATTTAGTTTTATTTGATCCAATTCTGCAGTTAAGTGTCTTATATATCTCACGATGTCCATGCGGATGATGTCTTATTCCAGTTCATTCCATAATTCTCCATATTTGATATGTCTGATCCGTGATGCTCTTTTTTGCAGTTTTGTGTGTCGTGAAAAACGATCTTGTGGAATCTTCCACAACAGCCAGTTAACCCCCGCTGGGAAATGAACTCTTCCTGTTGTAATTTTCACCACCATCATACTTACAAAATATACAACGAGCATTCATTGGTCAATCACCTTCAATCTAGATCCCTTATTTGTCAGTTTCGACCAATCAAGTCACTTACACGCGAAAGGTCTGTTTTCGTGCCAACTAAGTCTGAGCCTGTCACGTGGTACAACAGATTATAAATACCAAACACGAGTAATTCTCGCCCTCATTTTACTCACTCGTGAGTCTAACTTCTTTTGCCAAATTGCAACCCTTAAAGAACTCCCGTCTTGACTAATGCAGTCAGACATAAAAGAACTTTACAACATTTCACGCAAGTACAATCTCTGAAGTCTTACAAACTTGTCCAATATACCATCCCTAACATTCAACATACTCATTCCTCTAAACTACAGTTTAATAATTAATCTAATCTTATGAGATCAAGTAAAAATATTTCCTAACCAAAGAGACACAACTCTGTCAAACCTTTCAGTTTATATGCATGTACATCAAATACTTAATAAATTAAATTGTTATGTTTCGAAACATTATTTTTGTCTTTTATTAATTGTCATACCGGGTTTTATATTCAGTGTGTGCCAATACTGTGCAACCTGATACAAGATGGTCAATTGTTTCTGGATTTATACCAAAGAATCTGCATTTTGGGCTAACACATGTTTTCAGTATGTGTGCTTGCTAAATTCTAGTTAGCAAGAATAAAACCTGTGCAGCAAGAATAGAACCTTTGGTTTCAGATTTTAACCTTGCCCTATGTAGCCACAAACGTGTACGGGATTTGTCTATCTCAGCTTATTCGTACACCCCCCCTTACCAATCAGTGGTTTATTATTATTATTATTATTATTATTATTATTATTATTATTATTCCACATTCGTCTTCTCTTCTGTCATCATTTCTTCCCTCTTCACTTCCTGGTTCTTCTTCTTCTTCTTCTTCTTCTGATTCTTCTTCTTTTTTTCTTGTTCTTCTTCTGATTCTTCTTTTGATTCTTCTTCTTCTTCTGATTCTTCTTTTTCTTCTTCTTCTTCTTTTTTCTTCTTCCTCTTCTTCTGATCCTTCTTCTTTTGATTCTTCTTCTTCTTGTTTTTCTGATTCTTCTTTTACTTCTTTTTTCTTCTTCCTCTTCTTCTGATCCTTCTTTTTTCTTCTTCTGATTCTTCTGATCCTTCTTCTTCTTCTTCTGATTCTTCTTTTTCTTCTTCTTCTTCTTCTTCTTCTTCTTCTGATTCTTCTTCTTCTTCTTCTTCTTCTTCTTCTTCTTCTTCTTCTTCTTCTTCTTCTTCTTCTTCTGGATATTTGTCACAGAATCTGCATCTTGGGCTAACACAGTATTTTAGTATATGTGCTTGATAATTCCTAGTTAACAAACATTGGTCTTGTGCAGCAATGATAAAACCCTCAGTTTCACCTTTCAACCCTGCACTACGTAGCCACTGATGGGTGCGGTTTATGTCTACGTCTGCTTGTTTGGTACGGGCAGAGTATTGGCCATGGAGCGGTTTATTTTGCCATTGTTTCTTTATCTGGTCGATCGCATTTCTCTTTGCATTCTTTTTTAAGTTTTTTGCAGCTTCAGCCGGTGTACAGTGATGTTTTTGAATTTCTGTGCCCATTTGAAGCTCTTTTTTGAATTTTTCGGCTTCCTTTACTACAGAGTAGAGACACTTACTACTTTCATGTTCCTTGACACATACCATCATCCAGTCTTCTGTATTTTCCAAATATCTTTGGAGGCCAATTGTTGTACTTTTGTAGGATAGTTCTAGTCGAACTAGTCCTCTGCCTCCTTCGGATCTGGGCACATACAGGCGATCAATATCAGCTTTGGGATGATGCATGCGGTAGCAAGTGAGGAGCTTTCTCGTTTTGGCGTCCATTCGCTTAATTTCAGCTATGGTCTAGTTAAGTACATTAAAGCTGTATTGCACCACAGGAACAGCTAAGGTGTTTATAGCTGATATTCGTTTTTTTAGTTTAGCTCGGTATTTAGTACCAGGCGTACACGCCTGTAGTACTCCTTTCTTACCTTCTCTTTCATTTGGGAGTGTTGTATGCCATCTCCCTCACCAATTCCTAGGTACTTATAAGCTTCACCATGCTCCAATTCTCTAATCTTCGTGGCAAAATCTAAATCTATTAAGGGTGCTTCTAAAATTCTACCT
Organism: Acanthosepion esculentum; assembly: GCA_964036315.1. NCBI lineage: Eukaryota > Metazoa > Mollusca > Cephalopoda > Sepiida > Sepiidae > Acanthosepion > Acanthosepion esculentum. Next base: position 127,516,392 of record OZ038480.1, read on the forward strand.
TTCTTAAATGTTACTTTAGCACATTTATCTAATCCGAAGCGCATGCATATGTCGTCACTAAAGTATTTTACAATATTAAGTAGGCCCTTCAACTCATTGTCGTCTTTGGCAAAGAGTTTGAGATCATCCATGTATTATTATTATTATTATTATTATTATTATTATTATTATTATTATTTCCTTGGATTTCTGGTGTGTGCTCATTTCTTTCCGGGTCCCGGCTAGAAATCTAACTTTAGAAATGGCATCATTACATTTTCAGCTTAAAAACAATCATGACATTTTCCAATTAAAAAAAAATAGTTAAAGCCCTTCATCAGGTTTGGGCTGTGTAATGTTTTGTTTTCTTTAAGACATGTACTTCCAGGAATCCCTTCAATGAATCTATTAGAATCTTTTCCAACCAATCCTAAGGCTCCAACTACAACAGGGATTGTTGATGTTCCCATGTGCCACATTTTTTAGATTTCTATTTCAAGGTCCTTGTATTTTGACAGCTTTTCGAATATCTTCAAAGATATATTGCAGTCTGCAGGGACTGCCATATCAATAAGGAAGCATTTTTTGGCTTTTATTGTTATGTCAGTGTGTATTGTGTAGTCCCATAGAATTGTAATAGGTCCTATCTCCGTAACTGGGTCTGGGTGGTGTTTGTACCAGTTTCTTTCAGTTTCCTTCCCGTAGAAGTTGCAAATTTTCCAGTGCAGATATTGGCCCACTCTGTCATGCCGGTTTTCATATTCAATGGGTGCCAATAACGTGCAACTTGATACAAGATGATCAATGGTTTCTGGATATTTATCACAGAATCTGCATTTTGGGCTAACACAGTATTTTAGTATATGTGCTTGATAATTCCTAGTTAACAAGCATTGGTCCTGTGCAGCAAGGATAAAACCTTCAGTTTCAGCTTTCAATCCTGCACTACGTAGCCACTGATGGGTACGGTTTTTGTCTACGTCAGCTTGTTTGGTACGGGCAGAGTATTGGCCATGAAGCGGTTTATCTTGCCATTGTTTCTGTATCTGGTCGGTTGCATTTGTCTTTGCTTTCTTTTTTAAGTATTTTGCAGCTTCAGCCGGTTTACCGTGTTGTACTTGTATTTCTGCGCCCATTTGAAACTCCATTTTGATTATTATTATTATTATTATTATTATTATTATTATTATTATTATTATTATTAATATTAATATTATAATTAAATGAACAGAATGACCGGACATTACTATAAGATTTATACTAAGCGGTTTGAATTATTCCTCTTAATAATTAATCAACTAACGGAATATTTCAAGATGATCATGGCTACCATCATATCAACCATGTTTCATTTGTCTGCCATTCACACTGGTTGCGTTTCAGTTGTTTTGACGAGTTGCTTTCCAGCAATTATTATAAATACTTGTAATTTTTGTAGATGCTTTATATCTTGATAGTAGTATACAATGTTTAAATATAACTTGAAGAAGATAGATATATTTTTAATATATTGTTAAACGTTGTTAAAAAATGGCTTTTGCTTTCTTTTACTTTTCTTAAATCACTTAGTGTTGAAAAATATTGGTTACGCCAATCACTATTACTACTGTCATTATTATTATGGTTGTTGTTGTTGTTCTCTAAGATTTCTGTTGTATTCTGAATTTCTTCTTCGTCCCAACCATAGACCTTAGGTCAGAAATCGCGTCAAGATATTTTTCAGTGCACGTTTGTGCAAAAAATAGAAACATACAACTTTTACATAGATAAAATTCTTCGTAGGTAAGAGCTGTGCTTGTGAGAACAAAGTTTTGCATTTTTTTAAGGTACAGAGTGACAGAAATCCCTTCAATGAGTCCAACAGAAACTTTTCAATTATTAATAATAGAATTATTACAAATTATTTATTCCATCACAATCTATTCCTTCCCCTTCGCCTCCTCCTCCTCCTTCTTCTTCTTACTACTACTACAACTACTACTACTACTAATATTACTACTAATAATAATATTACTACTACTATTACTAGTACTATACTCTTCCCCACTTTTACCTATGTACTTCATTATTCTTCAATCTACTTTAGTTATTACATCATTTTTCATTTACAGGTATTTTTATTTTCTTCTTTAACTTATTATTATTCCACATTCTTCTTTTCTTCTGTCATCATTTCTTCCCGCTCCACTTCCTGGTTCTTCTTCTTCTTCTTTTTCTTCTTCTTCTTTTTCTTCTTCTTTTTCTTCTTCTTCTTCTGATTCTTCTTTTTTCTTCTTCTTCTTCGTCTTCTTCTTCTTCTTCTTCTTCTTCTTCTTCTTCTTCTTATATATATATATATATATATATATATATATATATATATATATATATATATATACTCAATATATATTTATATTTATTAATAAATATATATATTTATATATGCATGCATATATATTCATATATTATATACTTATAAATATATTTTTATATATTGTGTATTTATATACCGGGTGTAACCGCAAAATTGTCCAATTTTTAGATTATGCTTTGAGCAGTTATATTTTAGAAATGATTAAATGTATATTACTGGAATTCGCCGTGGTTTTTATAACACTATTTGTCTCTACTTTGAGCAATAGAATGTATTTATCACTAAGTTGAAATTATGACCCACCTTGTTGTTGTGACCTCCTGATCCAGTTTACCTCTCTACTGTGCCCTTTTTTTAAAAAAATTAATTAATTCAGGAAAGACTCAAGATAGAAAGAATATTTCAAAGTTGGACTGAATTATATAAAACTACAAAAAAAATATGGAATGACTTGAAATATATCATTTGAGTTAAGTTCGACATTGGATAAGATGTAAAAGAATAAAGCAACAGGGCCGATTGTAATAGACATGCTGTCAGCCTTAGACGATTTCGATACAAACAAGATCACAGAAATGGTAATTGAAATATATGACAGTGGTTGCATCCTGGAAGACTTTAGTAGATTCCTTTTCCTAGCGCTGCTCAAGTATCAAGTTTCAACTGATCGCGAACTCCATCTGACAAAAATCAACAAGGGGGTTATAACTAAGCTTGCCAACTGAATTTTCATGGATAGAATGCGTAGGAGAATTAGACGGGAAACGAAGGCGAAGAGAGTTGCGTTAAAGACATTGGAACTAAAATGCAATAATTATTATCAGAATGGTACGAGAAAAAGCAATACAAAAGCAGAAGGATATATACAAATATTTCATAGATTATGGATAAGCATACCGTAAGGTACGTTAAAAAACTGATTAGAACTGAAACTTGACTTCTCTGGAAACAAATTATAACAATCCAAATATATACTGGGAGAAAAGCGCCTCCATAGGGATAGAAAATGAACAGAGTAGGTACAAAATAAAGAGAAATGGGAGTGAAAAAAAGAATGGTTCCTCTTAACGGATATATGTAACATATAAATAAGAGAACTAACATTCCTACCAGGATTTGTTAATAATGGGCACAACATTAACGATAAGATACGCAGACAACTTATTGGTAACTGAAGGCACAGAAAGTAAAGTGTAGGAACTCCAAGATAAACTACGAATGGAAGAAAAGGAAACATATAAACAATTGTAAAATGAAAAAATCATGGTCGTTAGGAATGGAAACAGACTAAGATGCGGGATACGGAGTGGAAATGTTGAAATCAAGTACACACAGAAACTTAAATAGTTGTGACAGAGGAAAGAGAGAAAGTGACAGCGAAATCTGAAGGCGCAGTGAAACAGAGAAAGATGTCTTACAAAAAGTACAAAAAATATTAGGAAATGAAAAAAGTTCGTTTCGAACGACGAAAGGAGTGCCGAAACACTGTATAATATCAGTCCTCGTCTATGGCAGTGAATTCTGGTCAATCTCTTCGCAGATTAAGATGACAATTGAAGCAACAGGATGAATCTAGATAACTGGATACGTACGTGATATCAGTCCACACCCATGGCAGTGAAAGCTGAACCATCAGTTCGAGATTAAATTGACAGTTGACGCATCAGGATGAATTTAGACAACTGGACTCTTACATGATATCAGTCCTCGTCTAGAGCAGTGAGTTCTAAACAATCCCATCGCAGATTGAGTTGAGAGTTGAAGCAACAGGATGAATTTAGAGAACTGGATTAATACATGATCTCAGGCCTCGTCGATGGCAGTGAATTCTGGACAATCTCTTCGCAGATTAAGACGACAGTTGAAGAAACAGGATGGAATTAGAAAACTTGTCTCTTACATGATAATAATCCTCGTCCATGAGAGTGAATTCTTGACAATCTCTTCGCAGATGTAGATCGCATTTGAAGCAACAGCATGAAATTAAACAAGTGGACTCTTACATCATATCAGTCCTCATTAATGGCAGTGAAATGTGAACAATCCCTTCGCAGATTAAGTTGAGAGTTGAAGCAACAGGATGAAATTAGACAATGGGACTCTTACGTGATATATGTCCTCGTCTATGCCAGTGAATATTGGACAATCCCTTCGCAGATTAAGATGACAGTTGAAGCAACAGGATGAAATTAGACACACTGGATTCTTACACTATATCAGCCCTCGTCTATGGCAGAGAATTCAGGACAATCTCTTCACAGATTAAGTTGACAGTTGAAGCAACAGGATGAAATAAGACAACTGGAATCTGACATGATATAAACCTCGTCTATCCCAGTGAAAGCTGGACAATTTCTGCGCAGTTGAAGCTACAGGATGAAATTAGACAACTGGATACTTACATGATATCAGTCCTCGTCTATGGCAGTGAATTCTGTGCAATGAATTCGCAGATTAAGATGATAATTGAAGCAACAGTTTGAAAGTCAACAACTGGACACTTACATGATATCAGTCCACGTCCATGGCAGTGAAAACTGGACAATCTCTTCGCAAATTAAATTGACAGTTGAAGCATCAGGATCACATTAGACAACTCGACTCTTACATGATCTCAGTCCTCGTCCATGGAAGAGAATTCTGGACAATCACTTCGCAGATTAAGTTGACAGTTGAAGCAACAGGATGAAATTAGACAACTGGAATCTTACATGATATCAGTCCTCGTCTATGGCAGTGAATTCTGGACAGATTTTCTCGCAGTTTAAGTTGACATGTAAACCAACAAGTTGAAATTAGACAACTGTACTCTTACATGAGATGAGTCCGCCTCTATGGCAGTGAAATCTGGACAATCCCTTCGCATATTAAGTTGGCAGTTGAAGCAACAAGATTAAATTAGACAACTGGATTCTTACATGATATCAGTCCGCTTCTATGGCAGTAAAATCTGGACAATCCCTTCGCATATTAAGATGACATTTGAAGCATCTGGATGAAATTAGACAACTGGATTCTTACATGTTATCAGACGTTGTCTATGGCATTAAATTCTGGACAATCATTTCTCAGATTAAGCTGCTGTTGAAGCAACAGGATCAAATTAGACAATTGCAATTATGATATCAGACCTCGTATATGGCATTGAATTCTGGAGAATCTCTTCGCAGTTTAAGTTGATATTTGAAGCAACAGGTTGAAATTAGTCAACTGGACTCTTACATATTATCAGTCCTCGTCTGTGGCAGTGAATCCTGGACAATCTCGTCGCAGATTAAGTTGACAGTTGAAGCCACAGGATGTACGCTCCGGTCTTCTTCAGGTGGTTGGAATGTCGAACTGAACCCTTTATTTTTGTCTCTGGTTTAGACTTTTAAGGCGGTGGAGAGGGGAATTAACAGACAATAACTGATAATTGACATGTATTAAACATGTCACGTTGAACTAGAACAGTTGTAATAAATATGGCGAGGACAATAGTCCGATTAATGTAAATACTGAATTTAGTAATTTTATGTTGATGATAGTTTCGATTCTTCTGACCACTGTTCTAAACTCTTTGGAACATTTCCAGGATAATCAGTGTTGTTGTTTAATATATATATTCCTTAGTTTCAAGCATTTGCATATTTAAAGCAGACATATTTTAGATGTCCATATTTATCGAATGAAAAGCTAGTCTTCTAAGATCAACAGCACCACTATAGATATATTTTCAGACCATGCAATACTCGGGCCTAAACAGTCTAGGAAATTTCCAGTGCACAGTTTATTAGTGTCCAGATCTGGACCTCTTGGTTCATCGCATCTTCATTCTGCGATCTACTTCTGGTGCTTTTTATATATTTTCTGCTCCATTTACGCTATTCAGTGGTCTGTTTTAATAAAGACATCTATTTACTCAAAGATTTTCTATGAAGAAAATACATCTGATCTTATATTTCTTTTTTTGCTCACATAGAGTATCGAAGTAGATTACAAAGTCCTCGAATAATTAATATTATATATTTCCTCGGACAACTAATGAATTTTGTTTGTAGCATTGGCTTTTATTTTTTTATCTTTTTAATCGTTTTGACACAAGGAGGGCAGTAAAGCCAGTAAGACACAAGTAGTTACTGCGTGTGGATGAATTAGTAACAGAATCATTACGGGAAGAGAAATGAGTAATCAGGAGTAAAATAGATAACGATTCACAGTGAATTTGCATTTTTAGAGATTAAAGTTGGTAGAAAAGCATAGAGCCGGAAGGGAGTTCCACAAGGGAGAAGTGCGAGAAACGAAACTGCTAAAATATTATTTACGTCGGCCCCTAGCCAGTTGAATTATGAATTGATGAGATATCCCTTTTGTTTTACGAGGTGTTCCTTTTATTGATGATCATGTGTTGTCGAATTTTTATTATTTCATATATATATATATATATATATATATATATATATATATATATATATATATATATATATATATATATATAGAGAGAGAGAGAGAGAGAGAGAGAGAGAGAGAGAGAAAGAATGTCGTTGGAAAAGGCGAAAAATGAACCGTTTAAGAACAAAAATTATGCAAGCAGTCCAACACTCTCAAAGCCCATATGGCTTCTCAAAATTATCACAAAATCACAAACCAAAAATACGCTGAATTTACATAGAAAATTCGAAAGCAGCAACAAAACCTCAAATCAATATAACCAAAATAAAAAATAGAGATAACAGCCTGTTTCATGCTTCACTTACATTCAAGCATATAACCGTACGGGGTTTACATCAATTTCTACTGATATAAATATATATATATATATATATATATATTTATATATATATATGTGTGTGTGTGTGTGTGTGTGTGTGTGTGTGTGTGTGTGTGTGTGTGTGTGCGCGCGCGTGCGTGCTTTCGTGTCTGTGTGTCTGTGTGTTTACTTATTTTTAATAGGATCCTCTGGTGATTACGGACAAATTTCTTAGTATCCTTATTAAAGGAAGAAAATAAATACCATGTTGATGTATATTAATTTTATTCCGAGTACTTTCGACATTAGCACAATGTCGTCATCAGGGTTTTGTTTTTTCTAAGACAAAGATTTATTCTTTTCATCATTTGTCTAAGACAAAATTCTTGTGCTTATCTGAAAATTATTTTTTTTTAACTTTTAAAATGAGAAACGCTAATGTTATATGCTGTACAATTTTTAAATTTTATCATGTAATCACATTGCGAACGTCAAGTGGGAGTAACTAACTTATTGTAATGTCTAAATATTTTTTAAAACAAAAACTATTTAAAACTATTAGTTAAAACCTAGATATGTTTAAACTATCTACTGAAAACATTTTAAAACATTTGTGCAGTCAAGAGTTGGTTTCAATGATTTAATATCGATTACTTTAATATTTTTTAGTTTATGTTTATTATTTTCCTAAAAATGTATAGAAGTATTTTCAATAATAATTTTCCTAAATTGCGAATGTGGATAGGTATGCTGTTGTAAATAATTTAGTTGTTACAATAACTTAGTTACCTCCCTTGACGTTTGCACGTGTTTCTACATGATAAATTTAAAAATTGTACAGAATTTTTTATTTATTTTAATTTGTTATTATGAATTATTTTTATTATTTTTTTGTTATTTAACTCTGAAGTTTTTATCTTTCAACTAAATCCTTTGTCTTCATACCACATTTTTACAGCAATATCACGTTAAAATCGATAAACGCACAAAGAAGTTAAGCAACGTCGAGCCTGGTCAGTGTCAAGATGGGTGACCATTTTGGAATACCTAGTGTTGGAAGCTTGTGGAGTAATAGATAATTGCACGGTATTTTTAATCGGAGAGACAATTTTCAATTCCAGTCGGGTACGTTAAATTCACTTACACGCAAATAAAATTGTCCACATCGATGACCATGGAAGATACCGTTATGCTGGACTGATGGTGGTAGCGGATAATAAAAGACAGGATGATTCCATCAAGAAAAATCTACAGATGTTTAAAGGGCTGGATTTCGAAATCACAGTGGTAATCAACAGGTAAATAGTCCAGTTTTTAGACATAATGCTAAACCTGTTGACTAACACCTTTTCACCTTTTATGAAACCTAATACGACTTTGGGATGCGTACATACGACGTCCAACCACCCGGCAAGTGTGATTAAACATATCTCGTTAAGAATGCAATGCAGCTTATCTAAAAATTATTCAAATGAATAAATATTCAATGAAAAAAGTAAAAATATACATATATATATATCTACTTTAAGAGAGGAGGGGCATAACATCAACCTGTGTTTCAAGGACCAAGTAAACCCAAGAATAGATGACAGTAGAAAAAGAAAATGTACCGCATCCTTATTAAAATCGAGTGCTTACCAGTGATGAAAAGTGGGTTCTGTACGAAACTCCCAAGCGTTCCAGACATTGGTGGTCTCCTCAGGATGCTGTCCCTCACACCGCAAGACCGACTATGCACCCACGCAAGATTATGCTGTGTGTCTGGTGGACAGGTCGTCAAGTGTTTCTTTATGAACTGCTACCAATGGGCCAAACGGTCACTGGAGACCTATACTCGCAGCAATTGAAACGTGTGCAACAGGCATTGCGCCAGAAGGAGCCAGCACTTGTGAATTGCAAAGGTGTGCTTTTCCTCCATGACAACGCCAGGCCGCATGTCGCGCGAGTGGTCAGGGATACCATACAGAAAGTTGGGTGGGAGACTATGTGCCATCCACCTTATTCACCTGGCCATGCGCCATCCGATTACCACCTCTTCCACTCCCTGAATAATCATCTTCTTGGGAAATCCTTCGCCAATAAAGCAGACTTGCGCAAAGCCCTCACGGACTTCTTTGCGTCAAAACCTCCTGAGGCCTACCGCAAGGGTATTGAACAGCTGGAGACACGTTAGCAGAAGTTGCTGGATGCCGATGGCGATTACTTCGAAGACTAAATATAAGTTACACATAGTGTGAAGCTTTTTCTTTTTTCCTTTAAAAAAGGACATAACTTTTTTGGTTACCTTGTGTAATAACTTAACCACTACAACTTGTCAGTCGTTTTCAAGGATCAATCATACATATATATATATATATATATATATATATATATATGATGTAACCGGTCATCGGGGAAGTTAGAGAGGAGCTATATATTTAAATTGAATTTGAGTGACAGAAGAATTAAGTTTACATATCTGGAAAGCAGCTATCGCGTAAAGACACGTTTCACGAATAGGATTAACGTAAAATCGTGTGTATGTAAAATCATGGAAAAATTGCCTTCCTCTTTAACGGTTTTAGAATCTCAGTCTAATTGCATGGATTAAAGGCGGTTTAAGAAATAAAATTAATGACGATAAAGTGAATAATAAATTAAAATGATTCAGCTAAGAAAAATATTATCTGCCTGTGTCTAAAACGACGAAGAAAATAATAAAGAAACCTTAGTTCTGGATAGTATCAAACTCAGCAGAAGCCGCCATCTTGTTGCTCGAGGCGAGGAACAAGATGGCGGTTTCTGATGATATCACTAACGGCAAAGTAAACAACAGCTGCAGAGTGCTCTCCCTTTTATTGAAAGAATATTTCCTTGCATCTATTTTGCATTTTACTGACATTTTTTTCTATTCTTTTTCATTAATTTGCTATCTCCACTGAGTATTTATTTAATGGTTTACATTTTCTGTTGTTAAAGATTTTCTCGTGATCTTTCCCACGCTATTTTCTTTCTCGATTTTCACTTTCTTACGATATAGGTTAAGTCCGGTTCGGTTGATTAATTTAAAGGCGTTTCAACTTTTGTTCGGATATTTAATGTTGAACATACATATCAAACTACAAAAATCGAAATGATATATAAAAAGTTAAACATAAGAACGGTTTACGCTAGCGTAGAAATAAGAATATTTTATACTAAAGGAAAATGAACTGATGCATAGGTCTGTTTATAATTGTGTCACAAAATTAGGAACAGGTCTTTTTTGTAAGATGGGCGTAGATATCTCCATCTTACACTTGTATCAGTGGCCTTACCGTTAACATGAAAAAAGTGGGTGTGGCAAATCAACAAATGATGATAAGACGTTGATGTCATAAATGAAAGTGATTTTATTTCCCCGTGATTTACAAGGTTCGTTGTTTGCTCGTAACATGTTATGATATATCAATCGTGGGAGACTGAGAGTTCGTTCGGGGTATGGCACAAGGTAGTAGTCGAGATAGACACATGGAGAAACACAAATCAACAGGAACATCTACCCCGAAAGATAAACTCGTGGGAGAAAATCAGAACGCATTATTGCATTGTAGTAGTCGAGAGTTAGTCTGTGATGCTGTTGGTTTCGCCGTTGGCCAAAAGCAGGGTTGTTTTTTGAATGGGCCTTGATGACGTTGTTGATGGCGTAAGTAAGTCGTGTACTCTCGTGTAATGTTCATTGCGGTTTTAAGCGTTTTGTGTATGGTGTATATCAGAATATCTCTAACTCGGGGCATGTGGCGGAAATTTTTGATCGCTATATAGGCTGCCAGTCGTTCTAATGGGGAAAGTACTGTACCCCAATTGCGATGAAGACAGGTTGACTGAGAAGAAAGTGATTGGTTTACTTTGGGTATTTACTTCTTGTTCGATGACTGTGTTTACCGCCATATTAGTAGCCGGGTTTTTGTCTCCGGATCGTTGCCAATTGCGGAAATTTGGCGAGTTTGGTTTTAGCAGCTTTGAATGCGTCTAAAGCTTCATGTTCGAGGATAATGCTTTTGTTTTAATACTGAAAAGAGATATGTTAACGTAAGAAGAATCAAGGAACATTTCGGTACAAATCTCCGGTAAAAAATTACTAACTAAATTTATATTGAATCCATTGTTAAGTCAGCTGCTAAGAATGCCAGTTCACTGTGTCATGTGAGTCAGTTTTTATCTCCAGAATCTATCTTTCATTTCTATATATCTACCATTCGTCCAAGCTTAGAATATTACTGCCAAATACGGTCCGGTGTCCCTGCTATTTACCTTGGCCTCCTTGATAAAACCCAAAGAAGAATCAGCAATATTATAGGGCCTGATCTGGAGGATCGGCTTCAGTCACTTTCTCACCCCCGTAATGTTGCCTCTCCCTGTCTTTTCTATAAATACTATCATGGTATCTGTCTATATTTCTGATATGAGGTATTATGTATATTATTTACATTATTCGGACTATTGTCCTCATCTTTGTCGCCATATTTATTACAACGTTTCGGCCGTTATACGCTCCGGCCTTCTTCAGGTGGTTGTAATGTCGAACTGAATCCTTTATTTCGCTCACTGGGGTAAACTGTTCTAGTTCTATATACCGAAACGTTGTAATAAATATGGCTTCAAAGATGAGGACAATAGCCCGAATAATGTAAATAATGTAATATCATGGTAATTGTTCGGATAACCACTTCACTAGGGCAACTAGATATTTTGAATTTAAACGCAGTAATAGACTGACATCGAGATCTCATCAATTTTCAGTTGAGCTGGTTAGATGTAACCGTAAATTCTAGATTCTTCTCTTGTCATTCTCGCTTGCGGAACTCCCTTCCGGCTCCATGTTTTTCAGCCAACTTTAATCTACAAAAATTTAAATGTAATGCCAGTCATTATCTACTGTCCGCCTGATTACTCTTTTCTTCTTCCCGTTCATTATTAATGTTTTTGTTTCTAATTCTTCCACACCCTGTAACCCCCTTGTGTCAGGGTGGCATTTCGACATTGCATGGAGTGATACCGATTAAAAAATAAAGCGTCTTAGTTGTTTAACAGTCATTGACGTCAGAAAGTGTTGAATCGGTCTAATCTTCTCAGGTTAGAAGCGGGCGGTGTTGATGTGTTGCATACCCCCTCGTTCTGGGGTGGCCCTGGGCGACGGTCTCCTCATACTTGGAGATCTTGAACGACAGTGATAATACTATTTGGGCTTTATCAATACTCCGTTCAATAATAAAGGTGGTTTCTTTCGCTCTCGTCTTCCTCCGGCGAAATGTTTTTATGTCCGGAGATGAAAGAACTTCAACAAAGGAAACTTTAACTTAACTATTTTAATAACCACGTCGACGTGTACATTTTGTAACTATCCAGTGTGGTATCTTTCTCATCCCACTGGGGAACAGATACAGACACGACAGAGAACATGTCTACATTGGTCGACGGTTAAGACTCGACTCCCCCCAAAACCTTTCTATATCTCTATCATTCCCACACTCGTTCAGCCAATCGAAATCGACTTCATTTGTTTTGTCTTGTATCTGGCCCCTAAGGTCAAACTGAGGAAGTCAGAGCAGAAATACACTTCTCTAAAAAAAATAGCCTGCTAAACTATTATTTAACAGATGTTATACGTAAGGAATTTGACGCTGGATAAACGAATAATGCGTTTGTCTAAACTGATATGAGGTCAAAATTTGACAATCTCAGGAATATTTGATGGAGGTGTTGCTTCTTTTCGTCGATGCTAGCACTAGCTATGAAGATGCCGTCGATGCTGCGTTGACTTGCCTGGGTAACGTTCTTTCAAACAAATGGAATTCTCAAGTATTGATAAAGCCCAAATAGTATTATCACGACCGTTTTGGGGATGTCGTCGGTGGATACTGGGATATGGTAATACGCTCTGGTGAGGTCAATTTTCGAGAATATGTCTGTCATCCAAGGTGATCCATAATTCAGGCCTCTACACCGAGTAAGGCCAGTAGGTGACTGGAGGCGAACGATTGTCACGCGAAAGTTCGTTGCTGGAATTGGATTAAGTAATTCATTTACATTTTAATGAATTTTTTTACGTTTTACCTTTAGATTAACTTAAGCTTATTATTTAAGATACTGAAGTAAGTATAATGTATATTTACTTTATTTGCACTTTACATATTTTATCTTTAGACAATCTTTTTCTATGCGAAATCCACAAATGTCATTAAGAATTTATCACATAAAGTTAATTTATTTTATATTTAATATTTTTCTCCATTTTTCTTTATCAATAACGATATTCAGCATAAAATTAATTTTTATGAATAATTTTTGCTTTTTTTTAACATAACAGGTATTTCTTTAAAAGTATGTAGAATTTGTCTGTCCTTCGTGAATAGATAGAAGACATGGAAAATAAAAATGTAATGTTTTTTTCTAATTTTTTGATTATTTCTTTGATTATATTTTGATTATTTTGTTTGATTATTTTTTTAATTATGTTGAAATTGTCTGTTCTTCGTGAATAAATAGAAGGTATTAAAATAAAAATGTAATGTTTTTCAATGCAAAATTAATAACAAATGACTTATAAAATAATTTACCACATGATGTAAATACCAAAAATTAAATTGAATAATAAATTTATTATTTTTCAACTGTTCTTAAAATATACCACAAAATGTCTTGTCAATATCGTATTTCTGTTTTTACTTTTTTATGGTTATTTTATTCAGTGAAATTCACAAAAATATCATTATTAAGATTTTTTTTCAAAAGAAATTTAAATTTATTTTTTCTTTTATGCTACTCTTCTTCATAATAATGAATATTTTGATTATGAAATTAATTTTTAATGAATAATTTGTATTTCTCATAACACGTGAAGTATGTTGATACTGTAAGAAAACAGGAAAATTGAACGTAATTTTCTTACACTGCTAATTTACCCTTTTTCTACTTATACAGAAATTTGCCCATTTGAAAAAAAAAATTGATTTTAACATTTTGGCTATGATATTATTTTTCATAAAAACAAAAAAAAAATGACTTAAAAATTAAAAAAAAAAAATCCTTAACGGATATTTAAAAAAAAACGTAGAAATTTGCTATCATTGTTGTTACAAATGTAAAGCAAACCCAGTTTAATATTGTTACTTTAAATTAATAAATATACTGTAAAAATAGTAAAGGGGTTATGTTGTTTAGATAATCGTTTTTTATGGGGGTGGAGGCGTTTTGCCCCCGTCTCACTGTAAAATGTAATTATCCAAAATTTAATTTTTCAAATTCTAAAATTCTCATGTCTGAACCCCAAATTCCTTCATCCAGGCATTTCTTAATCCATCTTAGTCTCTAACAGATTCCGACATTCATACAAACTTTCAATTTTAAATTCTAAAACCAAAATTCTGAAGTCCAACCTCAGCAGACCTTAGAATATAAGTTTCATACAAGCACTATGTAGCTTTACAAAAAATAGTTTAGTATCTGTCTATATTTTTTAGATGAGGTATTATGTACACTATTTACATTATTCGGACTATAGTCCTCATCTTTGTTGGCATATTTATTACAACGTTTCGGCCGTTGTACGCTCCTGCTTTCTTCAGGTGTTTGGAACGTCGAACTGAACCCTTTATTTCGCTCACTGGGGTACACTGTTCTAGTTCCACGTGCCATGTCTAATGGATGTCAGTTATCAGTTATCTCTTGTGAATTCCCCTCTCAAAATTCTTCACCGCCATAACCGGGTATTGAACTCACACTCTTTGGGTCCTGTTACTGGATCTAACCAACGCCTTTATCAACGGTGCCATGTGTCCTTGAATTTATCACATGAAAGGACATCTTGAGGAGATCTGTATGAATTTCTTGGTATTATGAATCTAATGTCTTCAGCAACCTTTTTTTTACCAATGCTCATATTGCAATTGTTGCTGTTATCATTTCATGTTTTTACCAGGGCTCTTATTGCAATTGTTCTTGTTATTATCGCTATTCTCCGAATAATGTAAATAGTGTAAATAATAGTTTAGTTAATATATTTTAATTTCAGTACCACAAACCTCTCTCAAAATGGTTGAATAGTGGTGTGTAACAGGTTGTCCTGATAACTATAATGACCATAATAAGGCTAGTGTATTGCGTCTTTTCCCAAGATCAGGATGAGCAAGAACCATGGTTAAATGTTATACCTCGAGACAACACCGTTAAGAAACCAAAAACTATTTGCTTATGAAACAGTTATTAATAGAAGAACAGTATGACCCAGAAATCCATCATCAGTATTTGATCATTTGTCTTTTTACCAAAACAAAGAACAACAAAAAGAACTTCTGCTTCTGTGCGAATGTGCAAAATGATGAGTTGGCTCAGTTTCTAGACAAGGACATCCCCCCACTTCTGAAAGTCTGTATCATAATATTGATCAACAGGATTTTGTGTCAGTAGTTACATGCCATAAGGCAAACAATCAGCTATTCATCCAATCTACTGATTTTTTTTTCTACTGGAAGTATTCCAGTGTCTTTGATTAAAATGTTTTAAACTTAAGACCCTTATGTTACCATGATGGTATTTATACAACAATTTTTTCTCCTTCAAAATGTAGAATATCAATGTTTCAGCACTGGTCTAAATTAATGAAGCAATTCGTTTTCTTAGTAACTTAAAAATTGGTAATAAGAACAAAAAATAAATATTAATATGTCACCACAAAAGATTAGGACAAAACAACACGTGTCTGATATCCTTATCAGGACATTTGAGTATTTTGATACATATCGATTATAATATAACAGACTTCAGGATGATTTTAAGTTTCCCAGTGTAAGAACATTACCAGCTTTAACATCAAAAGTCTCAAAATTTAATTTTCTTGGTGATATTTTTAGCAAAATTTCTGAAAATCAGAAAAGGTCTTTCTTTTTTTTTAGTTGATGAAGTGTATGTCAACCTTGCTCTACAATATCATTGGGGGAATTTATATTTTTTGGTTAAAATATCTGGGGGTTAGCAAAAGCAGTATTGGGCATCATGCTAAAATGTTTAAATGGTGGACAAAACTTTTACTTAAAATGATCCAGAGTTGCAAAATTAAATGCAACTTTTTATATGAAAAACTTTTATATATTGTTGATGCAATCAAAGCAATTAAATGGTCAAGTGATTGCAATTGTGTCTGAAAAAACAGGACGCATCAAACTTTTTTCAAGGAAATGGACACTGTTTTTAATAATCCTTAGATAACTAAAAACGACTTGTACATAGTTTTTGATGATATCCTCTTTTTTAAAAAAAAATTTCTGATTAATTGCATCACTGAAACTAACTCTGAAGGCCATAATTGCTCAAAATGTGGACATTTTTTGGATGAAATGCAATGTGAAACATCTGATAACTTACCAGTCATTGAAACTAGGATCCCTAAACACATTAAAATGTCACTTTTGCAGGTTATGTTACAAGAAACGTTTGCCCCACAGAAGAGGAATTATTTAATAATACTAATTTTTATTTTAAAGAATATACGTGTTTTTCAATATTCTAATGTTTGGTGTTGTTAAATTGAAGACTTGCAGAATTTCTTTGACAAAAATTCTTATATTACTTTCTATGTATCAGGTCAATATGAAAAGAAATCACGGGAATATACTGTCAAATATATCTTTAAAAATTATTGTTTGTTTGATTCATCTAAAACAGCTCAAGAACTAGCAGTAAAAGTTTTTAAATTATCTTAAAATTATATTTATAAGATACAAATGATTATGCAATTATCCTTAAGACTACACAATCAGTATTAAAAAATCAGAATTCTTCAAGTAGTAAAATTATGTACCTATTTACCAAATATGTTTTATTTTCAGTTTCCCCAATTTTACATAAATTTAATTGGTTATATCCACAAATTACGCTATTAATTAATTTAGTGTTCTTGTTAATGCAAATTGATTTTAATTATTAAAACTCTCTATACTGGCAATATCTGTTATTGTATCATAATGGAATAAGTATTTTTTCATATTCTGTGGAATATTCTGTAACAGAAATCACAATGAATTTTGTAAACATTATCAAAATTATTGTTTCTCTAAAATGAACAAATTTTGTAAAGTATTTTTTGACTTTCTTGATACTCGATGTTGTAAACTGTTGAAATTACTTTCTGATTGTATTATAAAATTTTATATTTTCTGTAATCAATTGGTGTTAACAAATTAACTTATTCTTTTTGTAATATCTAAAAATATCTAATTCATGGCAAATAAAGTGATTCTTGTGTATTTAGTTTTTTATGGTTGATGAGGTTATTTTTATTCTTTTTTTGTAGATTTGCGTTTTTGGAAATAAGTCAATAATTGTTAAGCCGCTTTCTAATATTATGCATAGTTGCTAATTAACTAATTACTAGACATTACTAACAAATTTCCTTGCAAAAATATTGTCTAAAACTGTTATTTAATAATAATTTAGGTCTCCACATGTCCGCCCTGAGTTGCGGACCCCAGTTGCATGGACGTCAGGTCTGAGGTATTGGTCACCTTGATGTCATCCTGCAGTCCTGATGCAAATTAGTGAATATGAGGGACTGGATATCGATCGGGAACCTTCAAAACATCAGTTTTCTGTCGTTACTGCATATTCCGAAGGTGTTGCTGTCCACTTTTTGGACTAAGTGAAGTGTTGAGATGTATTTGACGAGCTAAGGGACGAGTGATTCCTTCGCGTAGGTAAGAAGCTAATGATGCTTGGGTGTAATGCTTGAAATACGTTTAACAAATTGGTTCTCTGGAAGATGAGTTTTCAGACTTCAAAATAGTTTCCAGTTGTAGGAAACAGTTTGTATTGTTGAATCCTTCGTAAGGAGTTATCTAAAGAAGTGATGACGTGTTAACTCGGTGTGGTTTTCATTCGAAGTTATGATGGGTTTTGTGTTAGGCAGCGGTGAAATTCCGCTTTATTTTATATTATCTGGGGTATAGAGTAATGGGTCGATTCGAGTCTTGGAGATACTTTTCGTTGATGAGTTGCCACGTTATATAGATCTTAGATAATTCTCCCTTACTCTCTGTTACTCGCATAGGATATTATTACTGTATGTTACGTCACTCAGTTTGGGTTACCAGTTAACAAAAAAAGTGTAAGTGACATAACTACAAATGGAGATAAGACTAGGTTGAAAAAAATAAAAGTATTTGTATTTCCCTGTTATTTACAAGATTCGGTCGTTTGCTCTCTCCATGGAATGGGTCGGGAATATGGTATCCATGGGTGTGTGAGAGTACGTTCGGTAATTGACATAAGGTAGTAGTAGGTGTCTAGATTAAGTCTTTGCTGCTGGTTTCGTCGCTAGCTGAAGATATTGCCGCTGTGTCACTGCTGATGGCACCGCATATCTATGTTAAATGTAATCTACCGTGTCATAGTAAATATTAGTCTATCAGATATCTCAAATTCGCCGAAAAGATCTAGCTGAAACTTTCTAGGCTATCATTTGGGAAATGAGTTCAGATATGGTGACCATTATTTACATTATTCGGACTATTGTCCTCATCTTTGACGCCATATTTATTACAACGTTTCAGCCGTTGTACGCTCCGGCCTTCTTCAGGTGGTGGGGATGTCGAACAAGGACACATTGCACAGTAGATAAAGGCGTTAGTTACATACAGTGACAGGACCCAAAGAGAGTGAGTTCAATATCCAGTTAAGGTAGTGGAGGGAAATTAACAGGAGATAACTGATAACTGACATCCATCAAACATGGCACATGGAACTAAAACAGTCTACCCCAGTGAGCGAAATAAAGGGTTCAGTTCGACATTCCGACCACCTGAAGAAGGCCGGAGCGTACAACGGCTGAAACGTTGTAATAAATATGGCGACAAAGATGAGGACAATAGTCCAAATAATGTAAATAGTGTACATAATACCTCATCTCAGAAATATAGACAGATACTGAGGAAAGCCGGAGCATACAACGGCCGAAACGTTGTAATAAATATGGCAACAAAGATGAGGACAATAGTCCGAATAATTTAAATTGTGTACATAATACCTGATCTCTGATATATAGACAGATACTGAAGAAGGTCGGAGTGTACAACAGCTGAAATGTAATAAATATGTCGACAAAGATGAGGACAATAGTCCGAATAATGTAAATAGTATACATAATACCTCATCTCAGAAATATAGACAGACACTGAAGAAGGCCAGAGTGTACAACGGCCGAGCCGTTTTAATAAATATGGCGACAAAGGTGAGGACAATAGTCCGAATAATGTAAATAATGTACATAATACCTCATTTCAGAAATATAGAAAGATACTGAAGAAGGCCGGAGCGTACAATGGCCGAAACGTTTTAATAAATATGGCAACAAAGATGAGGACAATAGTCCGAATAATGTAAATAATGTACATAATACCTCATCTCATAAATATAGACAGATATGGCGACCACTGTTTTTCGTTCTCACATACTCCTTTCTTATTGCCTGCTTTACGTTTTTTAATATTGTTATTTACCTTCTTTTCCAGTTCTTCACTCCAATTGTCCCTTTATTATTATTATTTTTTTATATATTATCTCCCTCTCTTGTTATTTATTCCCGCGTTTTTTTTCGGACTTTTCTCCCAGCGGCCTTTCTTTTCATTTCACTATTACTGATCTCTTTCGTTTTCTGTCTTGCATTTCGCGAATTGTTTCTCTTTTCATTCTTAATCGTTTTACCACAGAATAAAAGGATAAAAAAACCGACCGTCAACAGTACCTTCCCAGATTTACGACTTTCATCTCTACTTGCCTCTTACTCTTTGTGTTGGCCATTGTAAGAGGCGAGTCTACCCTTTCATTTTCTCTTTAGTTTGTTTACCTTTTGTTCATCCTTTCTTTCCTTGATTATTTCCAACAATTCCCCTCTCTTTCACGAAGTATCTGTCTTCATCACTCTACTAACACTATCACCTTTAACTATTATTATCTCGCTTTTAACACGTTTATTTTATCATTATCTTCCCTTTCCTTTTCTCTCTATTCAATCCCCCCTCTCTCTTTCTTGTTTTCCCTTCTTCATCGTCGTCGCTATCATCTTTATTTTCTCTCACTACGTCTCTGCTTAACAATTAAGCTCATAAACCTTTTTTTCGTTCAACGCCTGCTTTTTTTTCCTCCAGCAATAATTTATTCAATAGTTTGTCACGTTTCTACTGTTAAAATTTCTACCAGTTCTTGAATCAGATTCAAGATAGTTTTATTGCATGCACGTGTACAGCGACACACAGAAAAGTGCGTACACCTCGATGGCAATCAAAAAAAACAAAAACAAAAAAAACCAAAAAACGCAAGGACAAACGCAAGTGTAGTCTGTGTACATAAGAGTATTTCGCGTTTGCAGAAAAATATACGGACTCACAAACGTCTGTTTTAACTTCGGTAATAAACAGAATGATTGTATGTAAAAGAAAGTTTGAGTAATGTCGCACAAAATTACAATAAAAAATAATCTAATAAAACATATAAACATACAATTATATATATTTATATCAATGTATATAATAATAATAATATTAATACAAGTGAAAATAAAAACAGTTGTCGATACAAAGTAGAGCTTAATATTATAATTATTTTTAAAAAAGTCTCTATCGCTACACAGAAATTACTGTTTTGAAACCGAATTATAAATCTTAAAAATTAAATTTTAAGATTCGAAACATAGTAATTTCTGTGTCGAGGTGTATTTCTTTAAAGAAATAATTATAATATATATATATTAAGACATTTTTTTATGTTTATACGTTCTTTTTATAGATACAAATATTTAAGTAAATGCTCTGCTTATAATAAACAGTATTAACAACATTTACCGGCCTGAATGTCCGAAAAATTTTCATAGAAAATATGCATCCTCCGGCAGGAATCGAACCTAAGCCTATACGGAACCGTCATATAGCCTGACGTGCTTTTACAGATTGAGCCACAGGTTAGCGAGGTCGATTTTACTGTTTAAACTACAATTCTCCATGATTCTCTCTCGCACATTCATATCTACTCGATGCGTATATATATATATATATATATATATATATATATATATATATATATATATATATATATATATATATATATATATATATATATATATATATATATATATATATATATCCAACGTCTCGCTGGCAATGTGGTAACTTAAGAACGAATAGTGGTGCTGCTTAGCACAAATAGACATTATACGCTCCTGCGCAGTCACACTTAATTATAGTGCTTGGATGGAAAATTTGTAGAGTGTGTCCGTCTAACGAAACCGCAATGGTTCCATCAGTGTCCATAGACCAGGGGTGGACAAACTTTTTAGTACAAGGGCCGCATTCTAAAAATTTATAGGTTTACTGGGCCGCATAGTATATATAAACCAAAATAATTGATATTTAAAATTAGCAAAATAAAGGGCTTTTAAAGGAAAAATATAGTTTTAATAAATAACATTTTAAATCGTTTGGCGGGGCGCATGTGGCCCGCGGGCCGTAGTTTGCCCACCCCTGCCATAGACGCTGCATCAGTTTTTTTTTTTACCAAGGACACCATTCCCCAGATTAAACATCCACTATATTCTCCCAGATCTTGCGATTTGCGACATTTTCCTCTTCAAAAACCAAATCGCACTTAAAAGGGACAAGATGTTAAGGCGTCGAAAAAATCGAGAGAATATGACGGGGGCAGCTGATACACCCCACTCCCAAAATAAGAGAAGTTCCAAGAATTCTTCCATCAGTGGAAACAACGCTGGATGATGTGTGTGGATTCAGAAGGGGACTACTTCATAGGAGATTAAATGCCGACTGGTATTATTCATACTTCCCCCAAGGGTTTTTGCACGAAAGTTGATGTAAAGAAACTCGACTGTAATGCGAACTCGTCTCTCCGATTTCTCATTCTGACCATCTCTCAATTACACCACCCGCACATCCATTATATACAACTAATTCCATCAAGTAAACGGTACCACGGTTACTAGTCTGAAGATGACCAAAATGAATGAAAGGCGCCACTTGAATATATATTTTTTTTATTATCTTTGCTTTTACTTTTAATATAATGTATTTATTTGTCTCATAAGATATGAAAAATATATCATATCAGTCACACACACATACAATTATAGTAAATATAAAATTTATTGGAAATTTTCTAATATTTCCTCAACAAGTGTCTTCGTAATTAAGACAATAAAGCCACAGTACATAACATTCAATAAAATATTAAATTACTTGCAATATTTTCTTACTTTTTAAAGATTACTGCGTAGTTGAAAATTATATTAAAAAAGCCTTCACGTTGTATTTGTATTCATCAGGTAATTTTTAATGTATTTTCCTTAAAAATACTGAAAGTTAATCTAGCGATAAATCTCTCAACATCTTATAAAAACATCCACATCCTTATGAAATACATGGTTTTCTGCGATATTTTAAACTAAATATTTGTTTTAATTTAAATTACACTTTATATCGGTTAATCTTGCACCCACTCTCTCCCTATATATATATATATATATATATATATATATATATATATATATATATATATATATATATATATATATATATATATATATATGTATATGTGTGTGTGTGTGTGTGTGTGTACCGCCACCGATTCGGTATACCTAAGATTAAAATGAATTTTCAAAAATGAAAAAAAGTTTCTTCAAACTAATATTTTGTTGTATTTCAAAACGATAGTGTCTATAATATAT
>OZ038480.1:127544194-127551694 GCA_964036315.1 Acanthosepion esculentum
GGGGCTGTGTATATATGTGGGTTGGTATTTAAAGAGTGGGATAAAGAGATATGGTTGAATTTCAAGAAGGGAAAAACTGCATAGCAGGAAATAGCTTATTACGCGCATATAATTGGTCGGAATTTTCATTCTCAGTTAAACAAAAACTTCACATAAGGAAATACAAAAAAAAAAAAATATTTAAATTAATTACATTATTCGGATTGTTAATCTTCATTTTTATTACCATATTCACGACGTTTCAGCCGTTGTACGCTCCGGCCTTCTTCAGGTAATTGGCCCAGTGGATAAATGGGATTGTTAGATACGGTGTCTAGACCCAAAGAGTTGTGATTTTAGTACCAGGCCACAGCAGTGGTGAGCCAAAACTTGGAGACTTGAGTTAAAGGGAAATAACTGAGACATCCGGATGAGGCATGGCACGTGGAACTAGAACAATCTACACCGTTGGACGAAATAAATGGTTCGGTTCGAAATTACAATCACCCGAAGAAGGACGGGGCGTACAACTGCCAAAACGTTATGTTTATGGCAATCTCACAGATGTAGACAGATAAAGAAAGACATATGTGAATATACCGAATGCTACCCAAAGGTTCCGAGAAATTTCAGGAGGTTTTCTTTATCTCTTCATTTGTTAAATTACCCAGCATTCCTCGATTTTCGTCGAACTTTAACTGTTCTCTCTAATCACTCAGCAGGATATGGCGAATAAGATTTCTCTTAATATTTGTCTAACGAAGCGATCAAGCAGAAGAACCTTTGAGGGAAGCGCTTCTTGTCCGAACAAGAACATTTCTTGTTATTCTGTTTGGTTAATGTGTGATATCTATATTCATCAGTATAATATCTATCATTGGAAATACCGTAATTGCCCATATATAATACGCCTTCATCCATAATACGCACCCTTAAAATTGTGCTAAAGTGTGGTAAAATGCATCTACTCACGCATAATGCGCACCCCTTGTTTGGTAATTAAACCCTATAAATAGTACCTCTCCAATTTCATTTCCAGCGTTTCCTATTCTTATTTAAAAAATTGGTTTTAAACATGGAATAATATTTTTCTACTTTAGTTTTATGGTGATTCTTATTTTACGGCAATTTTTTAAAGTTTTTTTGTAGTTGTGCATAATACGCACCCCAGATTTTGATTATTACTTTTGAAAAAAATGAGTATTATATATGGGGAATTACGATATTTTAAAATATCTTAAGAATATCTTTTATCTATGCTTTAAGACATTTTAAAATTGTCGGGATTGTGAAAAAATATTTATTATGCTAAACTCAGCTTTGTTTTCCTAATGTGAAATGCAGTGAGAACTGAACACTGTACTCACGAGTAATGCACAGAAAACATGGAGGACACTTAACTATTAAAATATTTCCTTGGTCATCTCTTTTGTTTTAGTAAGAGCTTCAGTAACTTTTCTATTTTTGACAGAAAATATTATTAGAAAAGAAATCACGTCAATGAGGAACTTTGAAAAAAAAATCAATGATGAACTTTGAATGCTTACAATAACCGTATCTTTCTCAGCACCTTCTAATTTCTGGACGTTAAGCCCTATAGAAATAGGGCTGTATGTAAGGTATAGAGTTGACCAATGGGTTTGACGATTTTAGTTGAAATTTTGATGAGAAATCTTCACTACAGAATGATCGGACTTCCTCATTAATATTCGTCACAAAAGAGCATCGTCATTCGCGGAAAATTAAAATATTTATTTTGGAAAATGTAAGAAAGTTTTTTATATACAGTGTACGATGTGTAATTTGTCGCCATTTTGTACTTTTAATTTCGTGCATGCGCGTTGGTTGTTTTTGATTTTGTCGAATGCACAGTTTAGTAGAGTCAGCTGGGCGCCGTCTGTGAGAAAAAGAGAACCATGGCGCAATTCACTCCGCCAGAAATTTGGAAACAGAATGCTACAATGCTTGATATTCGCGCCGGAAGCTCCAATACGAATATTCAAGGAGTTTGAGTGTCAATCTGAGGAGAGTGTAGGGAATGATTTATTTAGTCAACATTATGGTGCTTGCTATATATTTTCTACTACAACAAAATTTATATTATGGATACTCATTTTAGAGTAGTCGCCTTGGTTTGTTAAACATTGTAAATTAAGTCTAAAGGCCTGCATACACCAGAGACTTACCAAAAAAGGGTGCTCTCCGTCAGGGTTCAAATATATATGTATGGTTGATCCTTCCATCGTATTCGACGTATGAGAGTCAAGCAACTCAGATCCTATGAACCGACAGATAGACACCTGCACATATGATTTGATTATAGTGGTGAACACTTTGTACAGAACCAACGACACTTTTTGAAAGGCCGAATACAGAGACCTGGCGGACTACGTGCCACATGGTTCTCGAACGACTCTCCGCAGGTTTTGAATTCGGAGTTGTCCTTTTTCTAGACCAGTTGCCATCCAAGTCTATAGAACCGAGTCTGTCTTGCTATTTACCCAAAAAGAGGGGAAAGAAGAGGATTGATACCTTTCCCAAGAGCATTAGCACGTAATTGAATGTAATATATATATATATATATATATATATATATATATATATATATATATATATGTGTGTGTGTGTGTGTGTGTGTGTGTGTGTGTGTGTATATGTGTGTGTGTGTGTGTGTGTGTTTGTGTATCGAGAGAGAGAGAGTGTGAAAGAGAGCGTTCAGCCGAAATACATATATATATATATATATATATATATATTCATTGCTATGAAATAATGGAGGTGGATACAGTTTTATTTCCACTTGAGAGAACTTTAAAATTCCAACAAGCAATGACGACATCGTGAAATATGAAGCTCTTTCAATTTCGTCAAATTCATTATACGAGCTTTTTAAGTTGTTCTTCATTGCACAAATGAATTCTTTTGCAGTGATATCATTATTTCCTGACTATTCTTTTCATTTAAACAGAATAATATTAAGCATTACACCGTGCGTGTTTTCGGGTGTTATCCATTATCTATAACACCGTCTGTGCAACATAAATCTTTTCCGATCATGGCATATTCAAAAGCAATGGGAGATACTTGGAGTCGCCCATCTTCTCTCCAAACAACATTGAACAAGTTATACCAAGTTACATGCTACTACAAGAAACTATGTCTGAAATTACCTACTATCGAAGATCCAGTCTACCGGGAGTAGCACCAAAATTCTCCAACTCGTGTAACAGCATAATTGTCCATAACACATAAGGATTAATATCGTAAAAAACCCATAAACAATTAAATTTCAGATTTTCAGATAGGACATTTAGTCAGCTTGACACCATTTATTGTAAGAATCACTGAAAATCCCTTTGTGTTATTCAGCTAGAAAGAGAACAGTTTAAAATCGCTTTCTGTCAGCCCCACTGTCTTCCCAAATGAGCAATTGTGAGAGGAAAACAGTAATTCAGGCCTTCAGTAATGGTACCAACATTCATACTCTGATTTTATCTCCAAAATCCACTCAAGAACCATCAAGAGTACAATGAATAAGTTTAAAAAAGAGAGAACAGTAGAGAGGAAAACTGTATCAGGAACCAACATGAAGAGGGATCATCATTTCAACTTAGAGATAAAGAGATCAATTAGAAAAGATCCAACTCAGTCCATAGGACGTTTGACACGCGAGAGAGTAGTTCCACGTATGACAATCCAAAGAGCAGTGAAAAAAGACTTGAAAATGAAATCTTACGTGAAACCCGTGAGGTACAATCTTACTATGTTAGAATGTTAGAGAGTGCGAACATCATCTTGAATAAGTAGGAAAAATGATGCTGGAATAATTAATATATATATATATATATATATATATATATATATATATATATATATATATATATATATGAACTTAAATTCCATCGATCATGAGTCTTCGATCCTTAGATATGATTAATTAATGATGGACATGTCATTGTCGTTTATAATCTTTTTGCTCACGATTCTTCTATTCAGCTTGGAGAATAATTGTACATTCTTATTGCACAAAGTATAGTCCAGTGGTATTATAAAAACCTCGGAGAATTCCAGTAAGATATCTTTAATCATCTTTAAGATACACCGTTTCAATTTTTTATCTAATAAATGGACAATTTTGCTTTTACACGATTTGGACAATTTTGGTGTTACACGGGGGTAAAATCCCAATAATGGGATAATTCCCCAAAGTAAAGTGTCTTTTCATTTACTCATAGTTGAAAGGAAAAACATATTGGCACCTATCTCGAAGACATTACCGCAGATAGAGAGAGGGTTAGTGAGAGAGAGAAAGAGAGATAGAGAGAGAGAGCAAATTGTCCTAACCACCATTCATTTTTTTGCAACCATTTATAAGGATTTGACGATTTCTATTTAAATCAAACGTGTGAAAATATGGCAAGTACAATCTGAAGTTTGGTTGGCCAGTTCAGGTTTTCCTTCCAGCAGCATGTTCATGGCACGAATCCAAAGACACTCTATTTTTCGTTTTTCCAGTTTGTAATAACAGGTTCTTCCGTTTTAATCCTAATCATCCATTATAAGAATTTTCAGAAAATACGATGATTTAAATTTCAGTAAAATGTTTTCAAGAATACTTATTATTAATTCATGAGTTGAGTCCTCACTCAGGGCTCCAATGTTGAGACTTTTTACACAAAGTTAAGCTATATATTCAGCAACTATTAAAACCAGACACTCACAGTGCGTCTGATCCTAATTTCTATCACCGCCAAAGAAAAATGGATCAGTTAAGCGATAAAATAAGATGAATCGTTGTTTCATCGTGAACATCATTGATGCCGGTGCGCGAAGATGTCATATTCTTGTATTTACTTATCTAGACAGTAAAAGAAAGATGAATACTATGGGTAAAATAGAAACACGCAAAAAAATGACTAAAAGTCAGTCTAAAATCTCTCACACACGCGCACGATCCGAACTAAACAACACCCCACACACACTCCCTTTCAATCCAGCATTTTCACACACAGGCACGTGCAAACACACATATATAGAGAACGAGTGTGTGTGTGTGTGTGTGTGTGTGTGTGTGTGTGTGTGAAAGGGAGGAGCACATGTAGCAAGTCAAAAAAAGCGGGGAAAGTTCAGACAATCCCTCATAAAAGCAAATTATAAAAACCGCCTCCCAATGTGTTCATTCGATGGAATAAAAGCGATGTCAATAAACAAGCGTTGATATTTTTTTTTTTTTTGCGGTTTGATTGGCTCTAAACGGGACAACAGTGAGTCATATATATCTACTTAAGAAGTCTAAGATAAACGGCAGTCGCAATATAAAAGCATATTTTGATGCTGGTTTAGATGAATCGATTCTTGTTGGTGAACTTTTGTACATCTCTACTACAAATCCAATGGATTTTATACAAAAAAGAACTTTTCAATTGGCAAGCTTTCAAAGAGGATTACACACGAAAAGACGGCATTCATTTTCTTCCTGGATTTTAATACGCCATGAGCACAACATGAAGAGAGGTATTGACGCCTCGAAAAACAGCAAAGACCACCAATGTCTGAACACCGACTATCTATTTTCTCGGATATGCATGAGCGTTGATCGGCATCAAAGTCCACCTTTCCGCAACCCTCATAATTACAGAAATCTCTGAGTCTACACGTAAAATCTGCGATAATCACAAGGCTGGCTATCTATCTATCTATCTATCTATCTATCTATCTATCTATCTATCTATCTATCTATCTATCTATCTATCTCAGTGTTTCCTGATCTGCACGTTCAAATCTATTTATATTCAAAATTATCTCACAAGGCAAGTCTTTTTATGTCGATTCCTCTATCGAAATCTGTTAGCGTGACTTTGTCTCATTCATTACAATTTGTTTCAATATATGTGCTCATTTGCTAAAATGACATTATACAGTGACGACATTTTATTCACGTGAGGCTAATATCTATCTATCTATCTATCTATCTATCTATATATATATATATATATATATATATATATATATATATATATATATATATATATAGATAGATAGATAGATAGATAGATAGATATAGATATATAGATATATATATATATAGAGATAGAATCTACGTTCGCTGTGCCAGACCATGTCTTGCCATATGACACACAGGGACACATACACTCGCATACACGCATAGACATGCAAGCATATTTATATATATAAATTTTTTTAATCTGTATGTCAAACTCATCTCTTACCATATGCTCATATCAATGTTGTCTTGCATATAATATTCATTTTAATACTTACCTGTGAAAGTATTCATGTATATGTCACTGTCTGTCCATATTTATCTATCTACTCTACGTCAATTTTACTCGATATCAACTTGTTCACATTGAATAACTATCTATCCTCCTGGGATAATATTAATCTCTCTCTATATCTATCTATCTATCTATCTATCTATCTATCTATCTATCTATCTATCTATCTATCTATCTAGTTTGCATTATATCGATCTGTCTCTGTTTAGAATATGTCACTCTCTTAATCAATAAATCTATCTATCTTGTTTGCATCATATCGATGTGTCTCTGTTCAGACCAATTCACGCTCTTAATCTATCTATCTATCTCAGTTAATTTCTCATCTATCTATCTATCTATCTCAGTTTTCATATCTATCTCAGTGTTTATATATATATATATATATATATATATATATATATATATATATATATATATATATATATATATATATATATATATATATTAGCATGTTATCTCTCTCTCTCAATCTCACTCTTTATATCAATATCAGTTCCTTTTCTTTTTTCCTTTTCTTGTTTTTACATCTCTATCTAAAAATCTATCGCAGCTTTTTCATATCTTGACATTCTATTTCCTCATAATTATATTTCTCTCTGGAGCTCACTATAACGTGGTGCCTAGTAATCTCGTCTCGTTCACCAATTCACTGGTGTAGCGAATCTGATCATCAACGGGTGTCTCGTTGCCGTATCTTGGAACAAATCTAATATTAGAAAATTACCGTAATTTTCTCTCGTCTTTAATCCTATATTTATTTTTTATTTTTCTACATCTGTTCCATATAATTTAATGAAAATACTGATAATCAATATGACTAAATCATTTCGTTTTTTTATCATTGCCATTTGTTTTATAATTTCATTTAATAACTTTTACTTTACAATATTTTTTGTCTGCTTCAGAAATGCATCTTGCTCGTTCATTGATGAATCACACCAATATATTTAAGATTGTCTTTTCGATATGCTTCGCTGTTTATTTTCCTTTCATTTTCCTATCCCTTCACTGTTTTAAATTCTTTTCAATCTTTCCCTATTCTCCCCACCTTATTCCAAACCTATATATTTCAAAATTATTTCTCTTCCTAATTTTTTTATTCTCTCCGCTCTCTGTTACTTTCCTTTTCATTCTATTTCTTGATACGTTTACTCTTCTTCCTCCTCTTTCTTCTCCTCTTTCTCCTCATTTTTCTCCTCCTCTTTTTCCTCTCCTCTTT
>OZ038480.1:127556694-127571694 GCA_964036315.1 Acanthosepion esculentum
CATTTTTGTCTTCATTTTCCTTACAACATTCTCGTTAATCACTTGTTCTTTCCATGCTATTCTCAGCATCCTTCTGTAGAACCACATTACTGTTGCCTAAAGCCTCTTCTTAATCTGTGAAGAGATTTTTCAGCATTCACTCTCACATAGGCGGACTGATATTGACCAAAAGTTCACAAAATAAATTAATTAAAAAAAAACATATGGAAAACTCGTCCAGTTGTTATTGTATGTCCGAGTTAAGTAAGTCTACCCTACACAAGAATATCTCATTATTTGAAATCGTAGAAGTCAGGAGCAACACAAATAAGTACAGTGTTGTTCGATAAAAGTGACTCACTTGATTTTTTTTTACTAAATGATCTCTTCTCCGATGAAACGAAAGTTGACCTAAATTCAAAGGATAAGCTATCTAAAATCCGAAGAAGCTTTGAAAGCTCTTTGAATTTAGCAGTAAGTACTGTCAAGCATCCGTTCAGTATAATGGTCTGGGGATGCTTTTCTTTTCATGGAACTGGTTTCTTAAAAGTACAAGAGAATTTTAGAGTCTTGTCTGCTCCCTTCTGCTGAAAGGGTGCAAATCGATCCCACCAAGCTCATTTTTATGCAGGATAATGCTACCTGTCACAAATCAAAATTGATGAAGGAAAACTTTGATGAGAAGCAGGTGAGTGTTATGACATGGCCACCCCAATGTCCTGACCTCAACCCCATAGAAAACCTATGGAGCATTATAAAGTACAGGCTCTCGAGAAAGCAGTTGAGCAACAAAGAGGATTTGATTGTGAGTTTTATATCTGTATGGAATTCAATGCTTGGAGATGAGATTTGCCAGAAACTAATCAAGTCAATGCCAAAAAGGGTTGAAAAGTTATTAAAAATAAAAGAGGACCCATAGATTATTAAATATTTCGAACTATATTACCTATTATAAATAAATTATACCTCTATTGTTCTTTATTTAAAACTGTTCGGTTATGTTTCTATTGATTACTAGTTGCAGGAAATAAGTGAGTCATTTTTTTGCACAGTTTTTCCCTAAATCTCATTTATATCCAAAATGATAATTATCAATAGAATACCATAGGCTGAGTAAACGTTTTTACTAGGTGGTCGGGAAGGGTAAGATTAAAAATTAGTTTGACCCCAAAAACAGTAGGCGAAAAAATTTTTAAGTAAAAAAAATCAGGTGAGTCACTTTTATCGAACAACACTATATAACGTTTTATATTATGGAAAGCATGAAACTCAACCGAAGACTTTTCGGCTCTAAGTACTTAACAAAATAAGACTAAATGATCAAAGAAGATTTTATTTGGAAGGGTTTTTGGGAAATTCAATGACTTCTCAGCATAAAGAATTTATTTCAGAATAATCTGGGATATAAACGAAAATGATATTTTTAAATTTAAATATACTCCATTATTATCTAGTTAATAAAGCACAATGAAATAGAAGTTGGTCTTCTTGTTGGATACCATGTATTCGATTATTATTATTATTATTATTATTATTATTATTATTATTATTATTATTATTATTATTATTATTATTGTTGTTGTTGTTGTTTTTTATTTCCTTTGGTTTCAGTTAATAATAATAATAATAATAATAATAATAATAATAATAATAATAATAATAAATGAATAAATAAAAAATATTAATACTACTACTACTACTACAACTACTACTACTACTAATAATAATAATAATTATTATTATTATCATTATTATCATTATTATTATTTTTATTATTATTATTAATATTTCGGTCATATATCGCCAAAATTTAAAAAAATACACTGAGTTCTGTTTTCACGTAAATATTTACTAAAAATATTTACACTAGAAGAACTTCAGAAAGTTTATTTGCCACAAAGATACGCGGCGTATGAAGCCGAATCCATAAAATTTTCAAAGCATGTCTTTAAAAAAAAATCTTATTAAAATTCTATCAGTTAAGTGTCATACGTGATACACGCTCTGGCGATCATGTCGCTTTCATTTGAGGACTGCCTTTGCAGTAGGTTGGCGTTTCTTTCTACGGCAGACTGGCTGCCACCCAATTCTATAGGACCGAAGCTGTCCTACTATAAAACCATAGTTGGTTGAGAAGAGATGAATTCATACGTTTCGCAATGGTTTTTGAGCGTAAGTGAATGCAATGAACCCTACTGGAATTCGAACTCGTCTCTCCGATTTTTCTTTTCTAGCCGTTATCCATCACACCCCAAACATTAAAATCACTGGTAACTCAACGAAACTTCACTTTTGTCATTTCTGTTTGATCAAATAATAATTTGTAAATTTGTTTTGTAATTTTTAACTTTATCTACTTCTCAAAAAGTCGAAAGAGAAATATAAAAAGAGCCATTTTACATAACTTATTTCAATAATATGTGGCAGATGAAGATAATATTTCAACCTGCCGTAATCTATCTATAATATAAAACGTAATTTGTCAGTCACACAACCTGATCTCCTTTACATACTGATAAGATATTCCGTTCTTTAGGTAACATGAGATACTATTTAATGCTATTAAACGAATATTGTTTACGTAACAATAAATAATTAAGGGAAATGAAGCAGCTAATACATGATATTTTTTTCGTGTTAGATTTCTTTTGTAATTATCTTTGAAAAAAATTATTTCTTACATGCGACAAAATCCTTCATTTCTTAGATAAAATATTGTTGATGACTCATGCAAAATATATGACCTATGTAATGAAAAAATTACTTAACTTACTGCAGGTAAATTAGTGATATTTATAAATGCACACAGTTTCATGAATACCCAAACTCATATACACATCTAAAAGCTTTCCGTTTTTCTTTTATAAACAAGATTTATTAATAATTTTTATACGTTATCTCTTTTTGTTACTCTTTTAAAACTGTTTAATTTCTCTTCTTGTCTCTCCACTAATCCTCTTCTCGATTTCTTTGTTTTTTCCCCATAGCTTCTTCATACATTTGCTTCCAATTATTCCCGGTGCCATTTTTATTCAATGGCTCATAGATTCGATACTTTTTTTCTTTCTTTCCGACATTTTCTGAGATAGCTCTAATCTTCCACTCAGTTTCAGTCAATCTCCCTCCGTCAGTCGTCTTTTAACATCCCTGTTTATCTCCCTTTTATTTGCATTTTATACTCCTTTTCTTCTACCGCCATTTTACTGTCGGCCATAAATGGTTGCCTCAGAAAATATATACAAATAATTCTATTGTCACCTTATTAACATCTCTTGTTTTATCGGCATTGTATGTTTTTGTTCATTATTTTCTTTCGTCCCTATATTAGCATCATTGTCCTGCTTATTTATTTTATTTCTCTCTTTTAGATTTAAGAAAACATTTCTTTCTTCGGTTAATTTCTTTTTTTTCTTTGTCTTTTTTACCAGCCATTTTCTCTCTGAAGAGTGTCTTAATATATACAAAGGGGTAGCATCATAGTAATCCATAACATAATCTATTCTCCGCCTTCTTTTTACTTTAGAATATTTGGTCTTCTTGGTTTTTAGCATTCTTTTTTACTTTTCTTCTTCGTTTTTTCTTCTTTGTTTTTTTTTCTTTATTTATCGAGTTTTATTCGCTATTTTCTTTTACCCTATCTTTTTTCCATTTTACTTATTTTTCTTTGCATTCTTTCTTCTTTCTCATCATGATTTCTCTTCGCTTCTTTCTTTTCTTCCTTCTTTTTTCTTTCTTTGTTCTTTATCGCTATTTCCTTTTGTATTATAGTCTTTTCCTTTTGTTTCATTCTCTTTGATTTTTTCTTTCCCGTTATCAACTTTCTCCTTTTTTTCTTTCTTTCTTACTTGCAAAAATTACACGACTCGTTTTTTTCAAATCTGTTTCGTTCTTGTCTCTCCTTTTAATTTTGACATTTTTTCTTCTCCATTCTTATTCTGCGTAATTTCGCTAAATTGTTTTCTCTTTGTTTTTTCCGGGTAAAATTTCAATAAAGACTTCAGGGCAAATTGTATGTTGTTGTTATTTTTTTAAATTCAGACGCAGACGTGAGTTATTTTGTGTAAATGTTTACAAGAAAGTGATTGCGAATCCTTTCCATGCGAATTCGCACAGTGTTTAAAAAAAAATGAACTTAACAATAAAACCATCATCAAATCGCTCCTCAGGAAAAATTAACTTAAAAAGGGAATTCTCCGGCGATATTTACTCTAACTATAACGATACAATGCCCTACAACAGCAACAACAAACAAAAATATGTCAATGCCTTCATTCAGTTTCATTTTATTTTCTTTAATTCTTCCGTCATTATTCGGTATATTCCTTTTGATTCACAGGTTTGAGCGGACTTTTACTAATTCTTTCCCATATATTATCAATTTTTATAATTCAGAATTTTGTTCTTGTTCAGTGATTAAAGGATCTAATAAAATGTGTTAACAATGTATTAAAAATGCATTTAAAATGTTATATGACCTATTAAAATGTGTTTTAAATGTATTAAAATGCATTAGAATATATAGGATATATTCAAATGTGTTAAAAATGTATTAAAAAGCATTAAAAATGTTATAGGATCTATTAAAATGTCTTAAAAATGATTTAAAATGTTAAAGGACCTACTTAACATGTTCCAGTCGGAATCATTTGATCCCAGTTTAATTGTTTAAGAGATTCTCAGAAACGAGCAAATTGTACAATCCAGAATCGTAATAATAGATCTCCAATAGCAAATACAATCTATTCTTATTAATTTGTTTGTTATTACTATTCTTCTTCTTCTTCTTCTTCTTCTTCTTATTATTATTATTATTATTATTATTATTATTATTATTAACATTAATTTTCGTTTTGTTTCAATTTTTCGTCATCATTATCGAACAATCAAGGTGCTACTATTATTCTAACCACGTGTGCAAATTCGATAATAGGTCTGTTTAATATCAGGTACCATAATACATAGTCGTTCAGTTGAACTGTAATAAAGTCTTGCGCAGCATTGTTACAGTATGAGCGACAGTTTGGCGATGTGAGTGTTGAAGAAACACACATGAATAGGAGCAGGCAGATATGCTCGGAAACAACATTCAGGTTGAATTTAACAAAGCACATTGATTTGCTGTGTGCCTCCAAGTCGAAATAGTTTTCATGATGAATTTCACCTCTGTTTTGAACTGAACCCTTTATTTCACTCACTGGGGTAGACTGTTATAGTGCCACGTGCCAGGTTTAATGGATGTCAGTCAACAGTTATCTCCTGTTAATTACCCTCTCCAACTTGGAGAGGGGAATTGACAGCAATCGAATCAAGATATTGACAATAAGCAATGTTCTTCGTTATAGGCGATGTCTAAGATAATCAAAAGTTATATTTGGATTAAGTGTTTATGTTAGTCGCTTTGATGTGTGGTTTCCGCGTGCTTAGCTTATTTTATGTCCTCATGCTTCATTCGCATTTGGACACCGAGTGTCCTTCATTCATGTCAATCTCTTGCTTTTTCACACGCTCAATTCTATGAGGCTTTGTATGTTTGTTCGTCATAACGGAAATTGGAAATAGAATAGGCTGTGCTCGAAGTAGTCCTGTGCTACAAACGAAATCATTAAGCTGAAAACTCGTGGCATGTTCTTAAACAGCCTTGCCAGATCATACGAATGCCATCCATGGTACTAAACCTGTTCAGAAATATCTAAACTGTCAGCAGTATACAACCGCTTTCTCATATCACTAATTGTAAATGACTTCCAGCAAGTGAAACCTGTAGGTCTTGGCGAAGAACCTTGTGAACTGGCACTGCGGAATCACAAAAAACAACAATACCAAAGAGCATAATCGACTTTTCTTGGTGACTTTCAACAGCAGCAACAGCAAAAATAGATAGCACATCTAACACGAAGAGAAAATAATGAACTAATCAAGATGTTGCATTCTGCACTACTTCAAGTAAAAGGCTAGGAAGGAAAGCCCCGAAAATTTTGGGAAGAGTTAGAAGAGCTATCCTTTTTGAGAAACTTATTTTCCTGAACAATTGTTGTAAGTGAATATATATTTATATATATATATATATATATATATATATATATATATATATATAGAGAGAGAGAGAGAGAGAGAGAGAGAGAGAGAGAGAGATACATAGATAGACAGCCAAACTAGCTGCCCGATCAACGAATGCCAAATGTTTCCTTATAAGGAAACTGTTAATATTACCATTGCCTTTACAATTTCTGGTTTCTATTACAGGGACACTGGGTGCTCTCTTGGCTAGCATTCGTAACAGGTGACCGATCATCTTCTAACGCCATACAATTATCGTGTGTTGCAGGTGACATAAACCTACTCTTTTTGTCTGTTTGTCATATGATCATGCCTGGGGTCATTTCGATGTGGTCTAAGTTTGTCTCCCTAGACGAATTACTACTAAGTAATGTTCGTTCCTCACTCGGAGTCCCCTGCGTTCAGCCCGGGGCCACAACTGAGGTGCGTTTAGGTCACTTCGACGTGTGTTGTAATGGTTAGCATGCTAGTCTTGCTAGATCAATTACGACTGAGTAGTGAGATCGAATCTCAATGTATGCCCCATATCTTTGGCCTTGTGCGACATCTAAGCTACGCTTTGAAAATTACCATATGTGTTCGCCTGGAAGCGTACGGTAAGTATCTCACAGATCGTCCATGTCACAAGGACACATGGCACAGTGGATAAAGGCGTTGGTTAGATCAAGTGACAGGACCCAAAGAGTGTGAGTTCAGTACCCGGCTAAGGCAGTGGAGAACTTTCAGAGGGAAATTAACAGGAGATAACTGATAACAGACATCTATTAAACATGACACGTTCAACTAGAACAGTCTACCCCAGTGAGCGAAATAAAGGGTTCAGTTCGACATTCCAACCACCTGAAGAAGGTCGGAGCGTACAACGGCCGAAACGCTGTAATAAACATGGCGACAAAGATGAGGACAATAGTCCGAATAATATAAATAAGGACAATTTTGTAAAACGCCTTCTCTGTGCCTCTTCTACAAATAGTTTCATAACAATTGTTTTCTTTGGTACGTCGACTTCCGGATTTTAATCGTAGTACTAGATTTGTGGCTAGGTAACATCATTTTATTGTTGAGATTGTTACGTATAACTGTATGGTATATTCTAATAGTTTCTTCATTCGCACTTCTCACCTGTTGAATTTATGGTTTATTGACTTCCTGTAAACTACGGTATAAAAAATTAAATGAAGCGTCAATTGCCATTTTATTTATCCATTAATCCGTTTCTTTTACTGACCTTTCTACTCAGTAACGTTTTCTGCGTTTCTTTCACTCTCAATAAATTCTTGCATCTTAGTGGCTTTATTGCCTTTCTTGGCCTGAATAGATTATAAAATAATCGATACGTTGGATTATTCACAATGACTGCACTTAATCAGCAGAATTTAAATTGTCTGTTTGAGCCATATTTTTAACTTACATGAAAAAAATATGCAAAAAGTTTGCTTATTCTTCTATTTTCAAAGGTAGACTAAAAAACTACGCCAATTCTTTCTTTCTTTTTTTAAATAAATGTTCACCAATTACAAGGCCCGTGGGCCATTAAAGGTAGCGTGTTACTGATTGAGGTTGTTGCACATAAGCGGAGCAGTGTAGTATAGGGGGTATGTAAGTAAGATAATGGTTGACCCTAGAGTTGAGGAGCTTAAGAGCCACTCAAGGTAGAGGGATGAATGAGGTTATATGAGGAAAAGAGGATAAGTTAAGAAGTGCAGTTTATAGGGATATGTAGGAAAGACAACAGCTGACTTTAGACTTAAAGGGGTTAAGATTGTAGCGTTTCAGGAAGCATTATCTCGGAAGGTTGTTTCACAGAACAGCAGTTCTTGACGAGAAACTGTCCGAACGTAACTGCTTTCTTAAAATGAAATACGAAAGGAATGGAGATGACGGGTCTTAACTGTGAAGGTCAGGGTGAGTCAAATTAAGGAATGGAGCTCGCCAGAAATTTTGAAATGGAAATATCGACAGAGATGCTTGAGTCTTGCGACCTTTTGTCTCTGCAGCGCTTCTTAAACTTTTTTTCATTCATAACCCTATTTTTCATGACTAGATTTTTCACGACTCCAGATATTAGACAACTACTCTGAAAAAACATCCGTTGTCACTGCATTAGTCGCAACGGCGTCGCACGCGCGTTTTATTACCTTAGTGCGCTTACGTGTGGCATTACCTTAACTATTGGGCGTGAGTGAAATAGCATAGAAACTGAAATTCAAGTGCTTGAATTTAATTTTCGCGACGCGAGCATTTCGCTTAGGGACGCCATCTGGGGTCGCGAACCATAGTGTAAGAAGCGCTGGTCTATGGGATAGGGGTTGTAGAGTGGAAAATGATTCATCACCGACAAGGCCGCGGGGACGATTCTGAAATCTATCAAATCTATTTTTGGTAACTTAAAAATGCTGTTATAATCAATAACAATTATTTAATGTTTATAAAAGTAACCTAATCGAATGCCGTCTAACATCAAACACTAACACACATTTTGATTATAGTTTGTCGCAATCATTAATTTTTTTCTTTACTTCCGCTTATCTCTTTCTTTCCCATTTGTCTTATTCTCATGTTACTTCAGTTAATCTCGTGGTGGGTATGACGATAAACTACTTCCAACAGCAAGGCCTTTGATCAGAAAGATTTTGGGAGCGTGGAACCACCTCTTAATTACCGGTGTTCCCAGGTCGACCCTGACCAAGGGTGGTAGCACCTGTCAGGTCCGAAGCTATGGGCAAATAGGTACCCCCCAAAGAAGTCAAAACACTATGAAAGTACAAAAATAGGTTTTAATCCAGCAATATCTTTTTTTGAAAATGTTTTTTCAGCAATATATTTTTGGAGAAAAAATATTACCAGCAATACATTTTTTAAGCAAATGTTTTACCGGCAATACATTTTTGGAAAAAAAATATAACCAGCAATATATTTATGAACAAAATGTTTTACCGGCAATACATTTTTTTAAAAAAATATTACCAGCAATATATTTTTGATAAAAAAAATATATATGTTACCTGTAATACATTTAAAAAAAAAATTACTAGTAATACATTTAAAAAAATATATTACCAACAATACATTTTTTAACAAAAATTATTACCGGCATTACATTTTTGAAACAAAAATATTACCGACAATACATTTCTGAAAAAAATAATATTACCAGCAATATATTTAAAAAATATGTTACCAGTAATACATATTTGAACAAAAATATCACCAGCCATATATTTTTGGAACAGAATATTACCAGCTATACATTTATGAAAAAAATTGCCAGCCACAAAAATCTTGCCGGCATTAAATAACCCATTGAGGTTGATATGCCGTAAAACAAAGCAAACCAAACCAATCCAAACCAAACCAAACCAAATAAATCAAACCAAACCAAATCAAACTTTCAGTTAATTATTTCTTTCTCGTTTTTTTTTTTCACTGTCTCGTTCTATCTCGCTCTCCTTTATTTGTTCAGTTTCCCTTCATCGTATCCCTACGGTTACTTCGGAGTTTTTTTCTTCTTCTATCTCGCTTTAATATTGAAGTCAATTTGTATTCTCAGTTCTGTTTTCTTTTTTTCTGTTTTCCTTTTCTCTCCCCCCATTCTCTTTCTTTGTTTCTCTACTATTCCCTCTCCTCGCTGTTATTCTCCCCATTATCATTTACTCTTCAATTTTATCCCTTTTCTCTTCTTTTCTTCTTAACTCATTGCGCCATTTTCCTTTTCAATTTCTCTTCTGCTTTCTCCTACCCCTACTTCCATTTCTGTTCATAACATTCTCCTTCATTAATTTCATCGCTTATTTCCCACTCCCTTCTTTTCTAACATAATCTACAAATA
Organism: Acanthosepion esculentum; assembly: GCA_964036315.1. Lineage (NCBI taxonomy): Eukaryota > Metazoa > Mollusca > Cephalopoda > Sepiida > Sepiidae > Acanthosepion > Acanthosepion esculentum. The sequence continues at coordinate 127,566,560 of OZ038480.1, forward strand.
GAAAGGACATGGCTATCATAAAATAACGCCAAATAATGAGGAAACTGCCAGTGTTCCGTCTGGCGAGCCAGAAAGGCGCTCCTGCTGCTTTTGCAGTATAGGTATTACTGCTCGCATAACGATCGACGCTGTTACTACAGCCATTAACTCGTTTATTGAACACACATTGTCGTTTTCTTGGTTTTAAACAGGTCCAGAGCACCACTGATGACAGCAGTAGAACTGACAGCAGAACGAACATGGCAACACCAAAAATTGTCCTGCCCGTCCATATTTGAGGCCAGACTTATTGCGTTTGTATTATTATTATTATTATTATTATTATTATTATTATTATTATTATTATTATTATTAAATATACTTAGTAACTTATTAAGTGTGTATATATCAATCAGTAAACTATTCATAATATTGTCATAATATTAAATAATGTATTTTAAAAGAGATGAATAATTCTATTCATAATTCCATTATTTTCGCTTATGGCTATTCCCTTTCGTTGTTTGTTTTTGATTGGTGTTATTATTAGGAGATGTTTTAAATTAATGGTGGTAGAATGTGTGGTGACGGTGATAGTGATGTTGTTTGTTGTTGTTGTTGATGATGGCGGTGGTGTTGGTGGTTTTGGTCGGTGTTGAGTGTTGTTTTAAAATTTTCATATTCCAATCTCTTAAGGGATTGGTTTGCATTTTTTGTCACATACATTTGTGTCTTGACACCAGACATCTGAGTTGTTGTCTCTGGTGATAATGTGACAGCAAGTCTCTTCAATTCCCTTGAACCGCTTCCATTACTCTTACCGCTCTATTGCTGTCTCGAAATTCTTTGATCTTTATTATTATTATTATTATTATTATTATTGCTGTTGTTGTTTTTTTGTACGCATTGAACATTCACACCAGTTGTACTTGGTAACTTCTACGGAAAAATATTTGTCAAATATTCACAGTTACAACGATTTGTTTTTTTTTTCTTTTTGATTGTAATTATTGTTACTTTGAAAACGACTGTGTTTAAGCGATTCCCTTAGGTAACCAGTAATTTTTATTCCATGTTTTCTTATTGATATAATTGATATATTTTCCTACATATAGCCGGTTTTAAACTTTTATTTTTTAGTTTGAAAAAATATCTTCCCAGTATGGTATGATTAATCATAATTATTTCGAGAGATATTATTTTTTCTATTCATCATCGATTTGTATCACTACAATCACATTAGTATTCTTAGTAGAACTGTTTTGCATCATGCATTTACAAGTTCCCACAAGAAGGTTGACTGCGATTTCTGGAATGTGATTGTCTGTGAGTCTCCTCAAAACTCCAGCACCCTTCTCAGTATCCAAGTAGACACCAGAATTACTCTAGTCTTAACTCGAATCTCTTCTAAACTTGATTCTACTGTTTTCTACGCAGTTTTCTACGCCGCTACTATTATGGGAACAATTGGAAATCCTATAATCTTTCTCAGCTTCCGGCGAATGTCCTGTTATTTTTTTTTTTTTTTTCACTTTCCAAGTTCAATCATTGGACTACTGACACAACCTGTTATTCAGGGTGGTTTAGTTTTGCTGCAAGACCATGAGGCAAACTGTGAGGATCGAACTCACTATACAATACTCATTAAGAAAAGGACTTGTTAAACATTACCTCACGACAATGTGTCCCACTGTTGCTTTTTTTTTCTGATAATGATAATTAGAATCAAAAAGGATGAAAAAAATGACGGAAAGTAATCAATCAATTATTGAAAAATGTCGTTTGCTTCTGAAACACGGGAAATAATAGAAAATATATTTACTTGAAAACTTTTGAGCATTATAGCAAATGACTCCAACCAATCATTCTATAAACAAAACAGAATACTTTAATATAATTAATCTATTCTCTAACAAAAAAAATTCCGAACCAAATAATCCTTACTTTTGTTTCAGTGGGTTCTCGTATCCGATGACCCATCTGTGTTATCGTACATATTTCAAATATTATATGTCAGTAGATTCGATACTATGATCATGTGATGCAAAAACTAAATAGATATTTGTTATTGAGGTGAACGTTCGTTATGATAAATCTATTATTACACGTTCTTTTAACAAATTCGTTCTGAATTCGTCAACAAGAAGTTATATCGTCAAATGGCGCATTCTCATATTATTACGTAATTGAAAGTAGAAAAAAATCACGTGACGCCAGTAGATGATTTTATTTTAATATATGATTAAATATATTACAAAATCTTAAGGAGGCGGCATTGGATACAATCAATTAAAACATGTATTTGTCTTTGAAGGAGTGTAACGGATATCGGCAGTAAAACAGAAATAGGCGATCCAAGGTCAAATTCCGGGCTAGATTGCAGCATTCGCTTTTGCACAAATGCTTTTGGGAGATACATAAATCCACCTCTTCTCCTTCCCCAAGCTATGGGTTAAATAGCAGGGTAGACTAACATCTCAATTATTTGGTATCTACCAGGGAAAAAGAAAGGAAACTGAGGAAACGCAGTCATGAATTTAGTCTATTATCTTTGCCAATAAGTCATGCTAATACCCAGATAATAAATACATGAATAAAAACTCTGGGGATAATCATGAGTGCGTATATCGTTAAAGGACATTGCCATTAAAAATATTTAAATTTTCTTAATATAATCTCATTCCCTTTACCTTTCAGAAAAGAGGTAATAATTTGTATATAAATTTTCTTAAAATTCATTTAAGCACGAGTTACTTACCATCACCTGAAGAAGTACAATCATAGTATTGAAACATGATAGACTTTGTGTAGCGATTTCAAAATGTTTTTATTATAATCTCTTTTTATAATAATAATAATAATAATAATAATAATAATAATAATAATAATAAAAATAATAATAATAATAATAATAATATATTGTTCTACGTTGTACTGAGCACTTTTTAAAAAGTAAATGCTACGAACAGTGGAATTTTACTCCATCTGATCTTTCTCATTTCATATATATATATATATATATATATATATATATATATATATATATATATATATATATATATATATATATATATATATATGTATATATATATATATATATATATATGAATAGAAAAATGAACATAGAAGTCAACACTTAGAGGCGACAGTCTGTTTCATGCTAGATGCAATCGTCAGGCCACACACACACACACACACACACACACACACACACACATATATATATATATATATATATATATATATATATATATATATATATATATATATATATATATATATATATATTTCTCCTACTAGCATCTTCATTTTTATCACCAGTTGCCAACCATCGCCTGAGGAAGTACAATCATAGTACTGAAACATGAAAGCTTTTGTGTAGCGATTTCAAAATGTTTTTATTATAATCTCTTATAACACACATACACACACAACACACACACCCACACACACACACACACACACACACATATATATATATATATATATATATATATATATATATATATATATATATATATATATATATATATATATATTGCTCTGCTGTGTATTGAGCACTTTTTTAAAAGTAAATATTACAAACAGTGGAATTTCACACCATTTTCTAACCGCACAAGGCTGAAAGTATGGAATACCTAGTGAGGATCAAACTCAAAATCCAGTCGCAAATGTCCTTGGTAGACATGTTTGCTAACCACTACACTGATGTATCCAAATGACTTTCTAAGCGTAGTTTAGATGTATCACAAGGCCCAAAAGGGTGGCTATCCAGTGAATATCGAACGTGCAACTCAGTCGTAATTGTTCTCGCAAGACAGCCTTGCTAGTCATTACACCACGTCGAGTTGGTGTAATGGTTGGCAGCATTTTCAGTTGGAACGCACAGAACACAAGTGTGACTGTGTGGGAGGGTAACTACCGCACACTTATATGCATCCACACACACATATTTAGTACATTTACTTAATACTGACCAAAGGATCAGATCAAGTCCGTCACAAAGGTGGGTGGAAGAGCTTGGAGGCCATACAACGAATATAATTACCACTCCACCCCCAACCTGTGAAATTGATGTAAACGAATTTTAACGTCCCCCAGACCACGTTCTGGCATCCACTTGCCTAAGTCCGCCAGGTATACCATTGACTCTTTTCCCCTCTATTCGACCTGTGAGTATCAGATTCTCCAAGCCCTCCTTTCTCAATACGTGTCCCAGAAATTTCATCTGCCTCTTCCTGGTGTTAAGTATAAGTTTTCTCCTTGCTTGCATCGTCTCCAAAATCTCATCGTTGCTCACACGCTCGATCCACGATATCCTTAGCATCCTTCTGTAGAACCATACCTCCGTTGTCTCGAATCTCTTTTTCATCTTTAGGTTGGCTGTCCAACATTCGCTGCCTTAAAGGAGGACAGATGTCACGTAGCAGCTCAGTATTCTTTTCTTTGTTAGCAAAGAAATCCTTGTCTCGCAATAATCTGCCCAGCATTTGGAATGCGTCCTTGATCATCCTAATATGTCTTCGGATTTCAGCGACGCACTTAGAGTCCTCCGTCAAAACACATTAGTCGCCATACTAATTATATTTTAAATCATGGTGTTTGACAGTTATCATGAATGTCCCTATCTATAGACTTGTTGGCAGTTTTCTTCAGTCTAAATCTATATTCAATATTCATTTCGAGGAATTTGTTTTCGTTTACCGCTCCCAATTTACACCGTTCTCCCTGTGATGTTTACGTAAATATGGTAGACTGATTGTTTTCATAATTTTTCCTCTTTCACTGTTTACATTATCAACACCAGTTTCATCAAATGCATATATCCTGGATATTATTATTTTAACTTTTCTCAAATCTCATTTTGTGACCTTCTTAATGTCAGGTGTTTTTTGTACTTGTCATGTAAATTTTTCAATTTTCCTTTTTATTCTTCTATGATTTCTATTTAATTTTTTGCACTATCAAATGCTGTGTTCCTTTTAATAATTTTGTAGTATTTCTTCTTCTGTTTTATGAATATATTTTTATTACGATCAATGGAAATATTTATATATTTTAAAGTTAAAATTCACTGTCAATATCTATACTATTAGATATTTATTTAGAATATGACGAACAAACCATGTGTTGTATAATAAAATCTAACACCACGA
>OZ038480.1:127576694-127591694 GCA_964036315.1 Acanthosepion esculentum
TGAGAAATGCATTGGGCTGAGAAACCTTAACTCCATATTGAATAAGAATAAATATTATTATTTTATCATTGTATTAATAATAATAATTATTATTATAATCATTATTATTATAATATTCATCTTCATATAAGTACGAATTAACTTTCTTATTACTTAGTAGTAACTCATATTCGCCTCACGCAGCGTCATTCAAATTTAGTGAAATGCTGGTCGTAACAGTATACTTTAGCAAACTTCCAGGTAGAAGGAACAATTTCTTTGTAAAAAAAGATTCAGATAAGATTAATTTAGACTTTGCGACATGTACTTGTCAGAATCGCAACATATTGATTTTTATCGATTTAGAAGCGTGGTCGTGTTTACAATGCCGATGCAGCTTAAATCGGTTCATGACTTTTACATTTATTAGACTTAAATATTCTGCATACACAGACTATATTTCTTTTAAATAAAAACGGTATATCTATCTATCTATCTATCTCTCTCTCTCTCTCTCTCTCTCTCTCTATATATATATATATATATATATATATATATATATATATATATATATATATATATATATATATATGTGTGTGTGTGTGTGTGTGTGTGTGTGTGTGTGTGTGTGTGTATACAGGATGTCCATAAAGTTCGTGTGCACTTTAAAAAATTTATAACTTTATTTGTATTTTCGATAGAAATAATCTGTAAAATATGTTATAAAGTTTAATGTACCTAGTTTTAAGTATAGCTAAAATAACTAATGTGATTTCAGGCATTACTGTAAATAAGTTGGCAAATGTTTTCCGTGAACTGCAAAATCGTATTACCCTTTGTATTGCTAATGATGGAGGACATGTGGAAACTTAAACAAAATTTCAATAAAACCTTACAAAATATAGATTTACTTCTTTCTAATCCTTTTTACAAATTATTTCTATCGCAAATACAAATAAAGTTAACATTTTTTAAAGTGCACACGAACTTTATGGACACCCTGTATATGACAGTAAATGTCTATAAATTATTAAAAGTATATATCCGTTTATTTATTTAAGATAAATAAATTATTAACCTCAAATATTTGTGCATATCCTTCAAAAAAATCCCACACAAAAAAGGTTTAAAATATTCTAAAAAGAGTATTTTTAAAAACTTAAAATTGTTTAAAAGAAAAATATGCAGATATCGATGGTATTACAACAAACTCGACATTTGTAAAACACAGATACGACTTATAAATTTGTAAAAGCCATAGAGATCAATTTGAAACTTTATTGATTTTAAAAACAGGACTCCCATTTGAAAATGATGAAAAAGTGATATTTTTCGATTCTGACAATTATTCACGTCTTAAGGAATCTCTAAATAATTCTATGCTACACAATTATTTCCTGACAAATTTTCCTATTTCTAACGGGTTTACTAGTCTCTCAGTCACTGTTCAAAAATATATTTACAGAAGCTTATTAAATAATGAATAGAATTATCAGAAAATATATTGTTAAAATACTCATTTTTTAGTTTAACATATCGAAATAAATGGATTTTTTTGATTATCTGACATTATTTCTTATTGTAATAATATTTTTATTAAAAGTATGAACACAATTTAAAAGAATCCCTGTCTTGTGAACAGGCCAGTAAAAGAAAACTATTATATTTAAAAGTCAAGTGTTTATTCAAATGTTTGTATTCAGTAATTATAACTTATAACAAAATGTTATCGTCAAAAGGTTTATGTTACTGTTAAAAGGAAAGAAAAAAGTATCTTTAATTATTTTTAAAAATTTCTCCATCCTTTTATCCGTCCATATTTTTTTTTAAAAATCCATCTTTAAATTTGCTAATTTTACTCAAATTACGGGTCACAAATATATATTTTATTTCTAGAAGAATTTTAAAACCGATAATTTCGCTTTGTTTATTGTACTTTTCAATTTTATCGGGATAAGACTTTGTGTAGTTCTGATGATATTTCAGGGTTAAGTTTGCGAACTGAGACAAGTATTTTGTTTTTATAATTAATGATAAACTAACTTATGTAACAACTGTAATTTCTTAAAATTATGAAAATGGCCGCTTTTAAGAAAAATTTATTAAATCGGCCAAAAATTTAAGATTCCAATCTAAATAATTACTATTTGAAATAGACCAGAATATTTTACTCACTGGAAATAGTTAATTTACTCATTCAGCTTTCAATTAAAGCTAAAATGAAAACATCAAGAATGAATTTTCATTTTTAAAGATATATTTTAAATCTTACGTATCGAAAATTTATACCGAATTATTGTAGGTCCCTATATAAACTATAACGTGACACAAGGGTACATTTTTTATGTGCCGATTGTACACATAGATATATATCTAGGTGTGTAAGCGATTGAAAAATGGAAAAAACTCTTTAATGATGGATAAGTTTTATATACGAAAAGTGAAACTGGGTGTTTGGCGTGGAGACATGCAGTAAGTATCGGTTATAATTTTACATGAAAAAATGTTAACGATCTGAGAGGCTAAGTTTAAAAGGGTAAACGTAGATGCCCAGTTTATTTAGACGGCCAAATTATTTTATTTTTATAGTGGTTGTTTTTAGCCAAACTTGCATCAGTTTTGTTTTGTTTTTTGCTCTTAACATTTTGGAAAAATGAAGCATATTATTTAATCCTGGACCTTAATTTAGCATTGACGATCCCAAAATTATTGTACTTTCAATATTATTACATACATATATATATATATTTATATATATATATATGTAGATATGTAGAAAAATAAGTAAGAACACGTTAGGTAAATAATCCGGAGTTCTTTAGTACTTTTGTATTTATCTTTAAAATACAGAAGTAGAGCGTAAATTATAATTAATTTTTAAAAAGGAATCATATGTTTTAAAAATAATTATATATATATATATATATATATATTTATATATATATACATATATATATACATATATATATATATATATATATATATATATATATATATATATATATATATATATATAATATAATATAAAACGCAGAAACACTACTATTCCATGGTTTAATTTATTACATTGGAATCGGAATCACGATCCAATTCCTCAGACCTACAAATTCAAATTTTATATACAGTGTAACCCGGATATAAGAGAGTTTTCGGGACCGGAGAAGAAGTCTCTTATATCCGGGTTTGGTCTATTATATGTACATTAACACAGGCTCTAATTCGGGACCAGAGAAAATCTCTCTTATATCCGAGTTTATCTTATATCCGGGTCTCTTATATCCGGGTTGCACTGTATCTATATATATTCAAAATATCTATATATCTCTCTCTCTCGCTCTCTCTCTCTATATATATATATAGAGAGAGATAGATAGATAGATAGATAGATAGATAGATAGATAGATAGATAGATAGATATCTTCTATACATACGTTTATGCCCGCCTGTGTTTAACAGAAATCTGAGCCATTTTCAGACGTTTATTTAGTAATTTTTATAGCGATGCAAATTTTCAATATGCACGCTACGTTAAAGAATTGGAAATTAAACATATAATAAAATAAACATATATTTTACTTTTATATTTAAAGTGACATATGTTTTTTTTAATTCATTGATTGTGACCAGAAATGATTCGATTTGGGGAAATTTTTAAATACCGCATGACATACCATATCTTTTTAGTTCGCGAAAATATACACAAGCAATTAGATTAGTTGTATAATCGGGACAAGACTTTGTGTAGTTCTGATGATATTTCAGGGTTAAGTGTGGGAACTGAGACAAGTATTTTTATAAATAATGATATCTTATGTAACAGTTGTGAATATACATCTGTGTACATTCGTGTATATTGATCTTATATATAAAAACATATATCATTAGATAGATATATGTCCGTATAAATACAAGGAATACTGAAATAATTCGACTAAACCGACTTGTGAAATGCAAACATCAAAAATTTTTGGAATGATTTTCTTTGTTTGGCCAAGAATATCCCAAACTTCCTAATACTGTATATATATATATATATATATATATATATATATATATATATATATATATATATATATATATATATATATATATATATATATATATATAATATCTGGAAAAAATAAATGAAACAAAATTGGTTGTTTTTTGAAACACCCAATTTTGTTTCATTTATTTTATCCAGATATTATATACATATCAAGAAAGTATACGTGGCCTCTTATTATGCTATATATATATATATATATATATATATATATATATATATATATATATATATATATATATATATATATATATATATATTTTTCCTCTAGAATGCAAATTTCGACTGACAAGATGTTGTCGTTAAGTTTTTAATATAATTTTTCATGTGAACGTATAATTCTTTTCTTTTCAGGAAAATAAATTATATAAAAACTGTCGGAATATTTTATATATCAAAACGCTATCGGCTATATTTTAGCCACTATCAAGAATGAATTTTATTTTATTTTGAGTTATGTAATAATCTAGTGTTAAAGGAATTATATACATATATATACATATACATATACATGCATATATATATATGTATATATATATATATATATACATATATATATGCATACATTCACAGACACACATATGTATAGATATATAGATATATACATATATATATATACATACATATATATATGCATACATACACACACACGCATATGTATATATATATACATATACATATATATATATATATATATATATATATATATATATATTTTACATATATATATATATATATATATATACATACATATATATACACACAAATTTGCTTATTCGTCACATCGAAAAGTCAATAATTATAATTAATCGGCATAAAATATGTGTCGTTTTAGAAGTAGTTACCCTATATACATACATACATACATATATATATATATATATATATATATATATATATATATATATATAGAGAGAGAGAGAGAGAGAGAGAGAGTGAGAGATATACATACATATATATATATATATATAGATATATATACATATATATATATATATATATATATGTGTGTGTGTGTGTGTGTGTGTGTGTGTGTGTGGTGTGTGTGTGTGTGTGTACACGCAAGCTTTTGTGTATAATGACGCTATCGCAGGCATAATTCTACATGCACCTATACAGAGTACACAATCGACATTTGAACTTTAATGACAACCCCAAAATCTTGAAAAATAGTTGTTATTTTTAATTAATCAGTTTATTTGCTTACTTCTTTCGCCTAAAATGGTCAAGGTGTATATTATTCATAATTCTTGTCATATTTAGATAAATTATTTGAAATAACTTCGGAATAATTGTTAATCCGTTTTATTTTATTTTATTTTTCATTTTTGTAGAACAGATTTATAACTCTTTAATCATCAGTTTATAGCAGATTATCTCTGGTAAAATAATTTTACTGCTAACTTGTTTAATAAAAAAGTAGTATTATCTAATCGAATCAATCAATAAGAAAAATTAAATCCCTTATAAATTTAAATTTTTTCTCTTCTGATGATAAACCAAGACAGACTATTTGTAACGAAGATTAATCTAGAAAATTATTATTTCTTGTAATTCTAATTTTGAAAGTTTATCAAATGCACTGATTGCGTAATTACCTGCAGAGATTAGACAACACTTGTACGTAACAATAAGAGAAATAAAGATAGAAGTTAAAATTGCAGGTACATTGCATTTTAGATACTTATAAGAGGATTTTTAATACGCCTAAAAATAACATAGATATTTTAATTATTATGAAGATCACCTTATATATGCTTGGCTGCTGCATAATACGCAGGGGTTCAAGCCTGACTGGTGGACCCAGGCAAAGCTTTGTGACTCTCGCTTTCTTGGCAACATTTGCTTTTTACTACTTACAGTTATATACGTTACAAATTAAACTAAGCTCAACTGACTATTAAAGGATGAAAAATTTCGTGGATTTGGACGCCATTTTGGGTTATATTCTTTTTCTTTTAGCAATATCCGTGAATTTCTTATGTTCATGCTAAGTCTAAAAAAAAACGCGATATAAAATCATGATTTTTTTGTCCATAATGTTGAATGTGTTTATATTATTCAACATTTTAAGAAGAAAATTCTTAAGTTGATGTAAACAATTGCCGCAAACTTTGTTGAATTACTTAAGATGGAACGATCGATTACAACATGTTTGTAATTTGTATTTAGTTACATTGTATTGATTGTTACATTGCATTGATTGTTACATTGTATTGATTTTCAATTTTTCTAGTTGAATTGTCTACCTATATTGCATATGATTCATTATTGTGCATAATTAGGTTACAACAAAATTTGTATCTTATAGGAATACTACTATATGAAAATTTATATGTAGAAGAGTGGAGAGTCCGTATCATAGATTCGAGTGCGGGGTGCGTGTCATATATTTTGGAGATGGGGCTGTATCATGTAGTAGCCTTCAAGAACAAGCACTGGACCTGTATATGTGCATACTCCGTTTACACTAAATATTGACAGGCAATTTTTACTGTAAACGTTAGTTATTTGTCGATTAAGTGCATTTATAAAAGATGTTGAAATTCTGAAATCTTCATATATAAATATTTGTAAATAAAAAATAATTGCAAAAATAAATATTTCTTCATTAGACAGATTGGTATATATATATATATATATATATATATATATATATATATATATATATATATGCAAATTATAAAAATATGAGAAAGAATATTTTAAATGTTTTTAAAATTTAAATGTTGCGTTTTAAATAAGTTCTGAAGCAGTAAGGATTTTCATTTTATTATTAGCGGCATAAACATCCTAGCGGTATAAATATGCGATTTGATGACAATTACAATAAATTTATGGAATATCTGATCCGACTCTGACCCATTTGATGCGAAACTCTGAAGTAGGCGAATGAGATAAATTCATTAACCATTTATTGATTTATTGAATGAAACTGAAATAGATAGATAGATAGATAGATAGATAGACAGACAGACAGACAGACAGACAGACAGTGGTAGATAATAAACTGAGATAGATAGATAGATAGATAGATAGATAGATAGATAGATAGATAGACAGACAGACTGTGGTAGATAATAAACTGACTGAGATAGATATATAGATAGATAGGTAGATAGATAGATAAATAGATAGATAGATAGATAGATTAAGTTAATATCATCATTAAAGATCAGCATTCAAAATCCTAACTAATAGATAGCTAGATAGATATATAGATACATAATAACATATACAGCAATACAGTCAAAAGCGTTGGAAAACTAAAATAAAGCGATTTTTGTGTCTAGACAAGTCGAACGCCTTAAATTTAAAGTTTAAAATTTAGCGTTCTTACCTCTTCAATTTTTCCTCTCGCTGCATAATGATAACCAACGATTATTTTCCCGCTTCTTCTTACATATATATCATTTCATATACAAGAAAATTACTTCAAACTGATGAAGTCTTTAAACGATGAAATGCGTTATATATTTTTCTCATTTTCCCATGCTTTTATCAAAACATATATATATAGATATATATATATGTATGTATATATATATATGAGAAAGAGAGAGAAAGAGAGAGATATGAAGCAAATGAGAAATAAGGCTTGCAATTTATAATTTCATAGTAATTTTTTTGTTATTGCATTCTTTTAAAATTGAAGAGGGACTATCGAAAATTGATTGACAAATATTGCACACACACATACAGGCTCACTATCCCACGTACACATGCATAAACACACACACAGTCACGCCGCTCTACATTCATATGTAGACTTCTTAAGCATTATTATTAGCGTATTTTCCTAAACATTATTATTTAGTGTATTAAAAATGATTATTGCATTTTTGCATAATGTTTTGTTTATCTCCCTATCTTAATATATATTAAACTGCATTTTTCTATATCGTATGTACAAAAAATATCTATCTATCTATCTATCTATCTATCTATCTATCTATCTATCTATCTATCTCCGTCTCTATCTATCTATCTGTCTATCGCAGCCTGTTTATTATTTGCCTATTTACGTCTTTTCCTTCCAATCTATCTATCTATCTCTCTATCTATCTATCTATCTATCTATCTATCTATCTATCTATCTATCTCTCAATATATATATATATATATATATATATATATATATATATATATATATATATATATATATATATATATATATATATATATATATATCTACCCATAGACAGTAGAGGCTAGTTATGAAATTGTTTAATACTACGATGAAATCGGTTACTCACAACGCCATATTGCTAAATATTTGAACGATTTACATCTTCATAAGCGATGTATAGCTTCACGTTGACTTCACATTTCTTTAGTTTTATGTTATGTTTTTAAGAGGATTTGTATTTTCATCATCTCTCCTCATTTTTTTATTGTCGGTATGAATTTAACATCAATGCTTAAAAGGGTAAACTTAAACATCAATTCTGAAACAAAAAATATAACTAGATTTTAAAATATATTTTTGTTAAAATTTAGATTAAATATAAATATAATGATTACCTTATGTAACGCCACTTACACTTATGTAAGCATAAATATAGGTATATAAAATACGATATAATGCTCTCTCTCTCTCTCGCTCTCTCTCTCTCAGTCTCCGTCTTTCTCCCTCTCTCTGTACCTCTCTCTCTACATATATATATATATATATATATATATATATATATATATATATATACGAGAGAGAGAGAGGCCTGACGATTATTATACAGCAGGAATTGATAATTGACTTCTTTTATTATTATGCCATAAATATTATTAGAATATATTTAGATAGATAGATAGATAGATAGATAAACAGACTAATACATACACATATACATGCACACACACACACACACACACACACACACACATATATATATATATATATAGATAGATATAGATATAGATATATATATAGAGAGAGAAAGTGAGATAGAGAGAGAGAGAAAGAAGATATGTAGGTAGATAATCAGGTTGAAATAGATAGATAGATAGATAGATAGATAGACAGATAATAAACAGTGTGGTAGATAGCCTCGCAAATAAACTTAATTATATGCATTAAAACTAGATAGAGAGATAGACATAGATAGATAACAAACAGAGTAATATATATATATATATATATATATATATATATATATATATATATATATATATATATATATATATATATGGGGAGAGTGAGAAAGTGAGAGAGAAAGTGAGATAGAAAGTGAGAGAAAATATGTAGGTAGATAGATAATCAAGCTCTAGCGATTTTTTTTTCATTTATAAAAATAATTATTGCCAAAGAGAATGTTGTTCCATTCGCAAGTCATTGAAATTAAATAAGAAAATGAAGAATTGCGCATTATTATTAATATTCCATTACTACCAAATGTATTAACTAAAACATTTAAATATTAGCCTTGTTTTTCACGCTTTATGAAAACTATTAAATATCTAATTAGAAAATGAATAAAGAAGATCACACTTCTGTAAATGTGCAACAATCAATATTGATGCATAATCAAAACATGATCTGTAGATGAATTGGTATAAACGTATTTCCGTTGGTGTGTTTTATTGAACGCACCTTTGCTGGATTGTTAACGTTAAATAAAATACTGACATATTTTTAATTTCAATAGAGCTATTATATTTCCAAAAACAATCAAGGCAATCTGTTTATAATTTCTATATAATGTCGAATAATAAAACGATTAGAACGTCTAACGATCCATATTTAATAGGCGTGATTTAATATTTATTTTCCATATTTGATAATATGTTGATACTTCTTTTCAATATGTGTCATGTTATAAGGGCAAAGATGTATTTAATGTTTCGTCGTTGTTTGCGCAACAATACAAACTCTAATATGCGTAACAACAAAATACAATAAAAAATATTTTAATAGCAGCGATATAACTGGACTTCTAACCTTACAATCATATATCAGCGTGGCCGTCTAACGAGAACTATTTATCGTTTTACGGTCTTTTTTTAATAACTGTCTCTTTACCTTTCTAAGTTTTAAATAAATATCTTTAAAATATATTCGTCTATTTATTTTTTTTTTTACTATCTATGTATGGATTTACTATCTATTGCTTTTAAATATCTGTCTCTCTACCTTTCTAATCGATAATATATATTTATCTATGTAAGTTTGTTAATATCTATCTAACTATCTATCAATATCTGTATATGGATCTATTCCTTTATATATCGAATAATTTAAATATAAATAATATTAATTTTTAATAATTTAAATATATATCTATATAAATATTTTTTAATATCTATAGATGCTACCTATCGATGAGGTTCTAACTATTTAAGCATCTATCAAACTAATTTGAGCCTCGTGGTGAGATAAATGTTTGAACGGCTCAAATAGTCTATAATTAAGTTTTATTAAGTAGTTCGATCCTCACTGGGTGCCCCATACAAAATGCAGTATTAAAGAGCGAAACAAAGGTTGAAATCTCCTAAAATCAACTACCTATCCATCTCAGCTTTGTCAATTTCACTATGTTCTTGAAGGTTAGATACTTGCAAACAACAGTGAATATTCGTTTCAAGTTTGATATTTCCATCAAATATTTAATAAAAGGAAATATGAAGGAAATAAATTATGTTTTAAAAGAACAAAATTATATTAGATTTTCAAATTTTATTAAGAAATAATATTTAACGTTTCCTGCATTTACACTTTACGTTTCAGTTACTCGAAATTTAAATCTGAAATAGAATTATACATACATACATACATAAACACACACACACACACACACACACACACACACACACATATATATATATATATATATATATATATATATATATGTATATATATATATATATATGTATATATATATATATATATGTATATATATATATATATATTTATATATATATATATATGTGTGTGTGTGTGTGTGTATATGTATGTATGTATGTATATATATATATATATATATATATATATATATATATATATATATATATATGTGTGTGTGTGTGTGTGTGTGTGTGTGTGTGTGTGTGTGTGTGCGTGCAAATATATAGAAAATAGGAAAGAACTCTTCAGGTAAATAATCCGAAATTCTTTAGTATTTTTTTTTTCATTTTTTTTTAAAAAAACAGTGCTTGATACAAAAGTAGAACCTAAATTATAATTAGGAAGAAATCATAATTTTTAAAAATAATTATAATATATATAAAAATAATAATAATATATATATATATATATATATATATATATATATATATATATATATATATATATATATATATATAAAAGTGAGCATTGAAGTCAACACTTAGAGGCGACATGCTGTTTCATGCTAGACGCAATCTTCAGGCCTGACGATTGCGTCTAAGAGTTGACTTCAATGTTCACTTTTATATTTACACATGCTCTATCTCTGATATTGAGCACTTTATCCCATAAATATAGCAAACCTTAAGAATATACTTCTTCATATATATATATATATATATATATATATATATATATATATATATATATATATATATATATATATATATATATATATGTATATATATATATATATATATATATATATAGGGGGGATGTATCAGTTAAATTCTAAATCTAAATTACGCAAAAATGAAAATAACACTGACATTTCATTTTTACAGATATATTTACCAAAATTACAAAAATATCTTGAAATAATAACGAGTAAATTTATTTCATAAAATCGCCATTATTTTCAACAATGGCCTCCAGAATCTCCCACATCTCTTCTGGACGGTCTCCTTGTTTAAGTTGGTGAATGCTTTCATAATCATTACCTTCGGTTCATTTTTGGTGTTACAAGGAGTTTTGATGGTCTCTCGCTCAACTGCGTCCCACACATAATAATCAAGAATTTTGCAGTCTGGGGAGTTAGATGACCAAATTTAAGGGGTGATGTGGTCGCAGGAAGTGTCTGACAGCCATGACTGGGTTCTCCTGCTTGTTGAGCAACGTGCAGAGTCCTGTTGCTGGACATAGATTCTTCCAGCAGCCACCTTCTTGATACAGGGCAGCATTATCTCTGCAAAGCACTTGATATAGGCCTCCATGTTGAGTCTGAAGCCCTCAATAAAAATTCGATAGTTCTTTACTTATCAGAACGATCAGAGTAAGTTTTCCGAGCCGCCGTACCTTCGTAATCACAATTAGACTCATTCAACTCTTTTCGAATTCTCCTCATATTGACATCCAAACACTCTGAAATGTTCGTATTGGAGCTTACGGCACGAATGCCAAGCAGAACAGCAAGCCTTTTCCAAATTTCTGACGGAGAAATGTGCGTCATGGTGATCTTTTTCTCACAGACGGTGCCGAACTAACCGTACGATACAGTGCAGTCGATAAAATCAAAAACAAAAAACGCGCATGCGCGAAAATAACGATATAAAATGGCGGCAATATACATATTTATGTGCGTGTATGAAAGTAGGAATGCATATGGCAAATTTCTAAGCGTAGCCTAGATGCGTAATTGGCCGAAAGTAGGAGTCTCCTAATGAATATCGAACTCATACGCAATTGATCTAACCGGAGAAGCTTGCTAAGCATTACGCCACGTTGAAGTACTCAACGAGAGAAGCATATGCATTAGTGTAATAATATAAGAATAAGAAATTGCATCAGAAAACATGTAGACGCATCATATATGTGTGTGTGTGTGCGCGCGCTTTTTATGTGCATTTGTGCGCGCGCAAAAGGATATAGAAACGCTGACGAATATATATATATATATATTAGGCAGCAGATATTCATTCAAACAGGTTTGCTTAAATACTTTAGATATATCAGGTCAATAGCTTGAATGGTTCACAACGAAAACTAATCGACATGATATGTCTAAATAATGTAACCAAACCTGTTTGAATATATATATATATATATATATATATATATATATATATATTATAATTATTTTTTTTAAAATATGATAACAAAAATAACTATAATTTAGGCTCACTGTTTTTTAAAAATAAAATCAAAAATACTAAAGAAGTTCGGATTATTTACCTAACGTGTGTTTTCTTTCCTATTTTTCTATATATTTGCACACACACACACACACAAAAAAAAAAAAAAATATATATATATATATATATATAGACATCCGAATTAATTTAACTATTTTGAGCACGTGTACGTGTGTGTGAGAGAGAAATTGAGAGAGAGAGAGGGGGGTGAGAAGGAAAAAGACAGACAGACAGAAAGATAATTGTTTACCCTGTTGGAAAAATCGAAATGTCCGTAGACTTACCGCCTTTGATGCAAATGCAGCTATTTAGTCGTCATTGAATTTGATTTCCCGAAAGAGTTTAGGCAGGAGTATGAATCGAACTTTTTGTCTGTCCCAACCAGGATTATCTTGGCGTTTGGCTTTATAAAGCTCGAAGTCAAAGGAAGGATTAAGGACACGGATTATCTTACCATAATATGCCAAATAGAATAAACACGACTGCCTTAAAAATCAGCATTGGGTTTCTCAGCTGTTACATATGCTCGAATCGTGATCACGAGTCGGCGTGGGGGACACACAACCCACGGATTATGGTTATTCGTGGAAGATCAATTATTTTAATCAATCAACTTTTCCGTTAAGTGATCTCTGTCTAGGCATCCGTGAAAGATTTAATAAATGAATTCACATTTTCCCATTAGATCTACCATAAATATATGTAGCTATATAATGTATATAAGTATACATAAGTATAAAAAAATATATAAGCATACAAGTATATATAAATATATATAAGTTTTCAGTATATAATTTTGAGCGTCTTATCAATTATTTCTGTCTATTTCTTCATTTTCCTTTTGCTTCCTTCTTGCGTATATATATATATATATATATATATATATATATATATATATATATATATATATATATATGTATGTATATATATATATATATATATACAGAGAGAGAGAGGTGTACTTACATATAAAAATCATCTATCTATCTATCTATCTCTATATATAGTCACACACACACACATATATATATATATATATATATATTTTGAACAATAGAAATTATTAAAAAATTAAAATCTTCAGACACACTAGATTGTAGATTAATAATCTTTCGTAATTATTATTATTATTTCATTTAGATTCCTCGACAAGTTTCGGCCAACATGGCCATCATCAGAAGAAAAGTAATTTTCTGCTTGCTGGTAGCAGTGAACTACAGAAATAAATGTCTTGATGGAGAAAATGAACTTTTGTCTGTAGTTTTCATTTGTATTTTTCTTTTTTTATCTTTTTAACATGAATTTTTTAACATTCCTTGTGTTGTTCAAACAGTCTCTTTTATGTTGTTATTTGAGATAAGAGCTGGATGGATCCATGCTGCTCTGAATATATATATATATATATATATATATATATATATATATATATATATATATATATATATATATATATATATGTGTGTGTGTGTGTGTGTGTGTGTGTGTGTGTGTGTGTGTGTGTGTGTGTGTGTGTGTGTGTGTGTGTATATAACAAGAGTAATCAGATTTATTTTAATCCGCTATTTTAATAACTTCAAACGTTTTGACCAGGCACCTCGATTTTTATTGGCCAGAGTAGTCGAAGTAACTTTATGAAAAAATGTGTTCCCCTACAGCGTTCAAACTTGAATGTCCTTTTGTGGGAGAAACTATGAAATTAAACACGGATATTCACTAAAAATAATATTTGAAATAATAAATAGATTAAAAATTCAAAAAAATTTTTTTTTTGCATTAGGCCATTTTTAAACAAAGTTACATCCATACCCGATAATGACTATTTTAAAATTACATATGTATGAACATCAGAATATATGGAGAGAGAAAGAGTGAGTGAGAGTGAATTGGTAAATGTTCGGTGCAAAGTTCTGCAAATGCAAACTCACATGCATAGACATACAAAAATCTTTTATCTATCTATCTGTCTA
>OZ038480.1:127594194-127596694 GCA_964036315.1 Acanthosepion esculentum
GATGCAGGTAAAACGCAGATTTATAAGCATGAATTAAGAATTTACTTTTCATATACATTATAATATATATATATATATATATATATATATATATATATATATATATATATATATATATAGTATTTAAACATATATTATTAAATATAACATACAATGAATATCTATTATATCTGATCATAATCCATTCTAATTCTTATATATATAATGTTGTAAAGGCGCGCATATATACGTTGATTGCGTGGATAGGCTTTTCCTAAATATACTTGAAAAAAATCACATGCCTACCTCGCTCTTTCTATGAAAACAATTTTAAGAGAGATTGAGATAGATAGATAGATAGATAGATAGATAGATAGATAGATAGATAATGAACAGACTGAGATAGATAGATAGATAGATAGATAGATAGATAGATAGATAGATAGATAGATAGATAATGAACAGACTGAGATATATTTGGATTTTACAAGTCAGTTTTTTGGGATGTAGTGGGTATAGACACTAATCACAATAAAAATTGAAGTAAATTAACACGAATCAGTTCAGATTACTTTTTACAAATTTGCTTACCTGTCTCACTGAAAGAAGATATTTGGAAAATGTATTTCTTAAACAGGTGAAGTCATCTTTCTTCTCACACTCTAACGTCTAAATGACGCAAAAATGAAAATGACATTTCCATCGCATTTTAACAGATATATTCATCAAAATTACACAAACATATCTTAACATACTCTTGCAACACTTCTTGAGGGTCTCCTGGATTAAATTGTTGAATGGTGCCTAATGCTTTACCTTCAGTTCATCTTTGCTATTACAAGGGGTTTTATTGTTCTCTTAACTGCGCCCCCACATAATAATCAAGGGGGCTGCAGTTAGTTGGCCAGATGTAATGGGTGATTTGGTCGCAGGAATTGTTTGACAGACATGACTGGGGTCTCTTACTTGTATGGTATGGTGCAGAGTCCTGTTGATAGACATAGAGTATTCCAGCAGCCACCCTCTTTACTCTTCGTTATTTTAAATTATATATATATATATATATATATATATATATATATATATATATATATATATATATATATATATATATATATACAAGGCTCAAACACTAATATTCTATGCTTATAGTTTATTACATTGGAATCGTAATCACGATCCAATTCATCAGACCTACAAATTAAAAAATCTTTACTGTCCTGGGCATTGAGTTCTACCTGGATTCTATCCACTTGGAATTATATATATATATATATATATATATATATATATATATATATATATATATATATATATATATGTGTGTGTGTGTGTGTGTGTGTGTGTGTGTGTATTGATGGTGTACTCTATAAATTTTATATAGCTAATATTGCTGTATATTTCTAAGCGGTCAAGTAGTCTTTCACAGAATATTTGATGTTGGCTTATTATGATTATTTCTGATGTGCTTATCGCTAATAATTTTTTACCACCCTTACGTTGATTCACTTACATTTTCAAGGTTGTATAATCTGCTAGGAAAAAAAAAACCGAAGAATCTCAACGGTTCGTTCGGAGGGAATTTTCCGCAATTCTGTGTGAGTCGACGCCTAACACAGTTTTTTCTTCTTTTTTTTCTGATAGATGATAGGATACAATAAATGTGTACAAAATCTGATTCTCTTTTCATTGACAAATTTCCGCGTCGCGTCACTTATCTGTCCAGCTCGGATTAACAAAGCGTATGAAAGGATTCACTTAAAATGGATTAAATGTTTATGTTTTAAAATAAATATACAAATCTAATGTAAAATACAAGAAAAGAAAATATAACAGTAAACAAATAAGCAATATTATTAATCCATTCCGTTTTTGAATTCTTTCGCTGCTGGCGTTTATTGTATCATTGAAAAAATTTAACATGAAAGCAAGATTATCACACACACGCGCCTGTGTATGCGCACGAGTATGTGTACGTAGTTTATAGATATCACACTATATACGGGTTTGCAATGATATTAAGGCATTATTTTTTTCTAAGTACATTATATATATGCACCTTTCTCAACATCTCTCTCTCTCTCTATATATATATATATATATATATATATATATATATATATATATAGATGTTGAGAAAGGTGCATATATATAATGTACTTAGAAAAAAAAAAAAAATATATATATATATATATATGAAGAAATATAGTCTTAAAGTGTGCTATATTTATGGGATAAAGTGCTCAATATCAGAGATAGAGCGTGTGAAAATATAAATATAAAAAATATAAAATATAACGAGTTGCCTGACGATTGCTCTAGCATGAAACAGACTGTCGCCTCTAAGTGCTGACTTCCATGTCCACTTTTATATATATATATATATATATATATATATATATATATATATATATATATATATATATATATATATATACATATACACACAAACGGATAGTATAAAAAAAATACAACACGCACAAATACTTCCTCAGGTGTATGCAGTGCTCAATTTTATGAA